>OZ034806.1:35086782-35576782 GCA_964028335.1 Altica lythri | reverse complement strand
ATTTTTTGATTAAAGAGAGGGTGTATTTGTCTTGTTGGAATGTCGTCAATTGTCTCTGCCCCTATATGGCTTGTCAGTTCAGTATTGTATTTTGTCTGATTTATGAAAGTTTGTAAGTCAATTTTGTAACCTATAGGTGTCAGTTGGTGATTGTCTCTGTAGTAGTCTCGTAAGTTATTGTTGCTAATTTGCATTGTTTTTAAGTTTATGATTCTTCTAAGTATGTTATTTTCAAGTTTAATTATTTTGTCGATGTTGTAGTTAGCTGTGGTTATCCATATAGGGGCGCAGTATGTAAGTATTGGTCTATTTCGCCCACAGCAAAAAATTGCTGTAAAAATCCGTTTGGTTCGAGTTCATAGACAGCTAAATATTCTTTGCACTAAAATTTTTAAACGGAACTAAACAAAGGTGGCACGCATCTTGCTAATATTTTTCGTATCCCTGAGATTTCAGCTAGAAAGTAATGGTCCTTTTATAAAAATGACAGGATACTCAGCTACCTCTGTCAAAATTTTATTGCTTTGTGGATTTTAAGGACGTTGCCGATTTGGTCTTCCAGAACCATATTCACCTTGAGTACGCGTACGATGACGTAAAAAGGTATAAGCAATAAAACCATTTACGGTTTTAATAAATATTTCCACATATACAATGTTGACGTAATTAAAAGTAATTAGAAGAATTTAAAGTTCCGAATTTTCACATACCATTTTGTCACATTTTTTATGTATATCCTTGCTTTGGACCACTCTCCTGGCAATTTTTCTGTTTCCTATATGCTTTTTATCGGGCGGTATATCTTTTTTGTAATTTTTCCCCTCCTGATTTAATGATTTTAGCGGATATTTCTGTTATTCCCGGACATTTATTATTTTTTAAACCCTTTATTTAGTTTACTATTTCTTGCTCTGTAGGTACCTCTATTACCGTGTGATCCTCTCCAATATCATGGTTTGTTTCCATTTCTGCTTCATTTGTATTTAACAGTTTTGTAAAATAATTTTGCTAATTTCTCATTATTTTTTCAGGTTCATTTAGCAATATCCCTTCTTCATTTTTCATATACGGGTTATGTTTCTGATATTCTCTTTCCATTTTTTTGTTTCTTCTATTCCTTTGAGTTTTTGCTCATTGTATTTCCTTTTTTCGTTTCTGCATGTTCTTTTATAATTTTTCTTAATTCTCTATATTCTTGTTTAGTATTGTCACTATTCTCTGTTAGATTTTTAAGTCTTGCTTTTTTGATTTTTTCTGCTAATTTTTGGCATTGTTCATCATACCACTCCTTTGTTTTGTGTTTTATATTAATTTTTATTATAGATTGTTCAGAGCCTCTAACGGAGTAAGTTAAAGTTGTTCTCAAAACTAAAACTTATAAAACGTCTAAATGTTTTCTTATTATTATTAGGTATGTGGGTTTGATCAAAAATTATCCACACTTGTGAAGCATATTCTATTTAAGAACTAAATAAGATAAAATAAGGTATTTTGAGTGTGAGTTCATTAGTAAATGTATTACAATTTCTAGTAGGTAATAGAACCAAGAGCGGCCTAAGATGTACTTATATATTATTTATATTAATATGCATAAGGATGTACGTATAATTTTTGTCTCATATGTTACACCTAATTTCTTAACTGCAGTAAATCTACTTAAGATAGTGTTGTCCACATGATACTAAAATAAAATAATATTGTACATTCACTATAACAAAAGAAGACATTTCATTATACACCTATCATGAACTCAGTATAAATTCGTTTTTAAATAAATGAGCATTTATCTATACAATAATAAAATTGGAGTGTTTGTTTGTAATATTAAAATAACCGCATTTTACTAAATGCATAGTAACCAAATAATATTTTAACAATTTTTTTCTTTCGGTCTATATGTTCCGGCTAATATCTGGAACAGCTGGACCAATTTTGATGATACCTTCACTGGCCGATAGCTGATGTAATATGAAGTAACTTAGGCAACTTTATTTTGGAATTATATTTATTTTAGAGCTATACAAAAAGGCTGACTTTTGTGCGGACGTAGAAAGCGCGCGTGGCCTATTGCTTACTCTTTTTAAAAATCGCGGGCACAGCTAGTTGAAAATTTATCAGCCTGCAAAGAGCTTTTGTATTTTAGAATCATAGTAATATCATTAATACCTGGTAACATCAATAAAAGACTCAAATCAAAACCTTGTGGAACACCTGCCATTACAGGCACATTCTGGAGAATACATAGTTATAAAAAACAAATTTACTTCTACTTAAAAGATAACCGTTTGCAATCTTCTGGATCCGCGTGAGCTGCAGCCTTTTGTTATATATAGTCTTTGGTGAAAGGTAATTCTAAAAAAATAGCCTAAGTTACTTCTTTTAACATCAGCTATCTCCTAGTAAAAGTGACGTCAAAATTGGTCCAGCCGATCCAGAGATTAGCAGGAACAAACAGACAGCCAGACAAACAGTTATTTATATAAATATATGAGAGAATTACTAAAGCCAAATTGTTGAAGTCTATTTACTAGTATACTATTTGATAGTTAATCGAAAATCAAAATAACATTCCCACAACTAAGTTTATAAATCTCAAAATATTTTAAAAAAAATACATAGATTGCACTAAATATAATTAAAGATATGCTTTCCTGAACGACACATAAAAAGTTTCTCCTTTGGAGTTGTTAGCTTAAAGACATGTTGTCTCAAAAGTATACCACGCAATCTCAAACTATCGCTAAGCTGAGAGACAGACTCATGAAGTAAATACCACCAAGAATCAGAATCGAAATAAATGTATTGACAATTTTTATTATTTTTTAATCACAAATAGGTCACATTACTAATATATAAATTATTTTGTTACTTGAATTTGTATATTATGTGAGAATTTTGTAATCGATTTAAAACTCAGGAACCCGCAATTGTATTAAAATCTCTATGTATATGCCTAAACACACTTAAAACATGCAGTGTCATCCAGTTCTTAGCTATCCCGAAAATTTCAGAGCTCTATGTGGTCGGGTAATAGGTTTAAATTTGATTGCATAATTCCACCCGGAATGACAAAGAGCAAGACAGAAATAACAAAGAGAATGAACACGAAGAAAAGTTTGTTTAATTAAAGTTTAAATCTTGCAAGATTTAAAAGTTAGTAGAAGGACTCTGCATTGTATGTATATTCTTTGTAATAATATTTTCAAAGCAAATTATTTATTCACTTTCTGTAAACAAATAATAAAGAGTATAAAAAAACAGAAAAAATATATATTATTAAAAAAAATGTGATTGTTACTCCAAGACACACGTTTTGAACAACTGATTCCAAAATTAAAAATAACACATTTTTAATTTTAGTTATAGTTTTTGTTATTGTTATTAGAATCTTTACAGTATTTACCTTCTAGCTTCTTCTGAGGACAAAATAGATATTTTAACGAATTAGCACCTTTATTGTAGTTGAAGTAGTAGTAGTAGACAGGAGATTTATTAACTTTCGATTGCAATTTCACAGCAATTTCAATACCTTCCAAAAAAAGTCGATGTGTACAAATCTACAATAATTAACAGTTATTTCAAAGTGTAACTTAAGTGCATAATACACTTAAAAGTAAGTGACGACAACCTCAAACAAAATAAATTGGTATACTAAAATATGGAGTAAAAAATTCAAATTTCAAGTACTTAAAAAATTGTATATATTTATAAAAGAGATGAAAAAAATATTTAAGAATGACAAAAGAAGAAATTTAGGAGAAGTTGAGCGAGAACGTGACAAAGATAAGTGAAGAATTTGGAAGAATAAGCAGAAAAGGGAGGCCTAAGATACGTAGTAAAAAAATCAAACCATAAAACAAACTTTGTCTAGAAGGATAACAAAAAGTCGAGAGGTAGGTCTAAGACAAGTGGAGAAAAAAATAAATCGTAAAAAAGCATTATTAGTTTAAATAAGAAAAGAAAAAAAGAATCTGTACGTACAAGAGAGAAAACCTAGAAGTTACGAAGAATTTAAACCATACTTTAAAGAGATGAGAAAACAAAAAAAGTCTAGAAGGAGTAGAAAAGAATTAAACTATTAAAAACAGTATCACTTAGAACGTAAGGGATGAAAATATGAATCTGCAAGGACAAAAAGAGAGAGTTTTAAGATGCGTAGAGAAACAATTAAAATATAAAAACAATATTCCTCAAAAGAGATATATGAAAGGACAAGTAAAATAAACGGCTAAGACAAGTGTAGGCAAGGAATTAAAACTTATTAACTGAAAGAGGAATCTAAAAAAACTCTAGACGGAAGGGAAACAGAATCTAGGAGAGTGGTGAAGTAATTTAAACAAGCTCTAAGAGGTTTTCAAAACATTTTGTACAACTATATAGAATACTCACATCAAACAATTTTCGGTAGGTGTCTTCATTTATGTCTTTATCTTTACCCAAATAATGATTTCTCAATTTAGCAGCAAATCTTTGTCGTTCTGACACAGGCAAGGTATGATTGTAGTCAAGAAACAGATGCGCTTTTTCTTCAAATTCTTGATTAACTTGATCCCAAAATGTACAGAAACCTAAAAATATTAAAATACACTGCCCAAATCCAAGTAATTTAATGTAAGTTGTTAGATATTTGTAAAATCATTATTTATTTAGATACATTTCGAAAGAGCAATTGAGTTTATTGACTTTACTTACTAGCAGCTGGAAGCATTCCTTCGTCTTTGGTAACTGCTGCGATCCAAGGAACATCAGCTACTTTACCATTTTTGAGAATATAATAAGGATTTTCAGGTAAGAACGGGTTATTAGAATTTTTTTCTACCACTGGTGCAAAAGGCGAAAAAGGATATCGTCCAATATATTCATATAAAGATGCAATTTTTGTCAAAAAAAGAGTTGAAGGTCTTGTTTTAAGGCAGTCTTTCATCAGTTTTGAGGATGACGTAGGACAGCCAAGTTCTGCTGATAAATTTTTAGCAAAAATTAATGGTTCTTCTTTAATTACCCATGGATTTAAAGCTACCCCACTGTGAGATATTGCTCGATGAAATAAGCCTTTAGATAGTGGTGATAAATAATGCAGGTGAACACTTGCTCCTCCTGCTGAATATCCAGTTAGGGTTATTGAATCAGGATTCCCCCCTAATGATTTGATATTGTTTTTTACCCATTTTAAAGCTAGAACTTGATCTTTCATTCCGTTGTTTCCTGGTATTTCTTTATCTTCCGTACTTAGAAAACCTAGATCAAAATTAAATGAAAAATAATAATTAAAGTTTCAAAATAATTAAAATTATTTAACGTTCGTGCTTTTTAAGAAAAATATGATAAGTAACTTGAAAAAACAAAAAGTATATTATGATTATTAAATAGTGTGAAAAATACGAGGTGTGGCAGAAAAATAATAAGACTGATTGTTTATTAACCAAACTTTTATGTCTATATATCACGTTATCTCCTTCCTTTACATCGATGGAGACGTTGTTTTTACTTTTGGTAGCAGCGCTGGAAGTCTTCAACCGGTATTGTTTAGTAGGTACATCCGTTACATTCTTTTGGATGTGTCGTTTTGTAAAGTACTTGCAGACATTTTTCCGTTTGTAATAAAGGAAAAAGTCACAGGACTAAAGTCAGTTACACAGAGATATACCTTTTGAAGTTAAAAAATCTGTGACGGGAGGAGCGTTGTCATAAATATTAACAAATTACAATAAAATAAATGACTAGAATAGAACGAAAAACGGTAGTTACCTAGTTAAACAAAAATTCAGTCAGACTGTTTTTAAACTAATTTATGCAAATATGAATAACCACTACGGGTAAATCATTCCACACGTGAAAGCTAGTGTTGCTTTGTTTTAAAATTTTCTTTTTGAAGTTTTAGTGAATGTCCTGTCAAACGGGTATTTCGGTTTAGAATAAAAATGTTTGTAAGGTTGCGATGGCCATGTTTCAAGATACGGTAATTTATAATCAAATAAATCGCCTCTTAAACAACGTTGGTCGAATAGTAGAAGGTTTCCAGTATCCGGTCTTTTAGCATACCATGGCCGGGGACGCGAAAGACGAAACAAGATGCGGGTTGCGCTACGTTGCACACTTTTCAGCATCTGTAACCACACTTCACCAGCCTACTCTAGATGTGGCCTTATATATGTTTTGTACAGCAGAATTGAAGATGTAATGTAGACGTATAAAATTGTATATCTCATTAGATTGATTAAAGAATTAGAACGTTAACATACTTTTAAAATATGCTCGGACCACGAGAGATGACTAGTATAGGTTGACATGAGACGACACAGAATGTATGGTAGAGTTGTCCAAAGAGTATGTTAGGTGTGGGTTGTTTTTCCCTATATGCAAGACAACACATTTTCCAATATTCACTGGAAGAAGACAGTTTTTATACATTGGACAACCAAATCCATCTGAAATGTTAGATGATTCGTAAACGAAAATGGATTTGTGTATAACTTGGTATCAGTTACAAAAGTGCTACGCAGTTTGCTATGTGCAGTAGCAGGTTACAAGAAAAGCCTATGAATAATATGGATTCTAGAATGCTACCTTGGAGAACACCGCTAATGACTTGTCTACTAGATCAGAGGTTTTCACCAAATTTTACAACAAAATTTCTATTAGTCATGTAATCTCTTATCCAAGTGTTTAGTTTTCCTCTAGTTCCAAAATTCCAAAAAGTTTGTACAGTAGCCTTCTTGTTGACACCTTATCGGAAGCCTTGGAAAAGTCTAGATATATTATGTCTGTTGGGAGTTCGGCATCTAGGTTTCGGGTCCAGTTGTCTATGCAGTCAAGAAGGTTAGTTGTAATAGACTTATTTTTTGTAACACCATACTGTTTGAGGGATTAATTTATGCATAGACTGGTTGACTGTTTATTCTGGAAGAACAATTTATTTGTAGATAATTCCCTTTCTTCAAAAAAACAAATCAATACATTTGAGTTTTCTTTGGCGGATAACCGTATTTAACGATTGTCTTTCTTCTCTATTGTGAGGTTTCTTAGTAACTGAGACCTATCTTATGTGCAAATTATCAGTCAAAACTTGAGATCAGTACCTAGTCTGTTCGAATGTAATTGTTTTCGGATTTCATAGTAAAATGACTCCCTGAATGGTAATCATATGCAATGTTTTTTCTGTCTTCCAAAAATTATTCGTGCCAGCGGAAAACTTGAGCTCGGGGTAATGTTACCCATAGTCCTATTTTAAAATATTTAAATGTAACACTTGTTGAATCTTAAAGCTTAATACAAAATATGCATAATATTGCACAATGTTCTATTTTGCATGACACACAACCAAAACATAACTCCACTAAAAGGAGTAAAAAAATCAATTTGTTGAAACTTACACTGAGCTATATGGAAGGATAGGTACTGTTACAACGGGTCTATTAAGAGCAACAGCGCAACGTTGCACGTTGCCAAATCGCTTACAGTGTTGATAGTCTCATCATTTTTTAGAAGACCTTCTACGTAAATATACACATTTTAATAAATAAATAATTCAAAAACCTTATCTTACGATTAAAAAAAAATACTATTAATTTTTTTTAATTTGTTGTATTTTTTATCTGTCCAATTTACATTATGTTATCGTTTTTTTAATTTTTATCTATTTCACTAATTTTTTTCAATTTTTTTAGAATTTTTTATCAATTTTTTAGGCTTTCACAATTAATTTCTGGTTTTTCTATATAATTTTTCACAATATTTATCCTTTTTTTATACTCTTTATCTTTCGTACGATTTTTTTTAATAGTTCGAAATTATTTATTTTATTTTTGCGATAGTTCTCATTTTTTTAGCAAGAAAATGTATGTATAGTTTATCTTAAATATAGAAAGACCTACCAAATGCTGATAGTCGATAGTTTATAGAGACTAAAATGATGCCTTCGTGATCCATAAGTGAATCAGCATTTGCTAATACGTGCCCACTTCCTCCCATAAACGCTCCTCCATGGATGTGAACATGAACATCATAATTGCCATCCGGTTTTATATTTTTACCAGGTACATACACATTTAAATAAAGGCAGTCTTCAGAACCTAAAATATGTAAATATTGTAAGAAATAATCCATCATTATTTCAATGTTACGTTGCTTGTGGGATAAGTTTACTCTTGAACTTTTTGGGTTTGGAGCAATTCTGAATGAGTATTATTATATCAAACATTTTTACTAATAACTTTTTAACATTTCTTTCAGAACCTTTTATAATAGCTCATTTTAAAGGTTTAACCTTTAACTTTAAAATGAAAGTTAATAAATATTGAAATAATAAAGTTTATGAGAAAGTTACATTAGGTTAAAGTATTGTTACGAGCCGGTCCGAACCTGTCGCCCATACAGTGGTGTGAGTGAGTAGCTGTTCTAGTGACAATTTGTTTTTAGTTTTTAGGACATTTATTTTTCGTTGTTCCATTAGGTTGGCTGGTACCTTGTTTTAGAAATCCAGTCACTTCGTCTTGTGACGGTTTTACTACCTGGGTTTCTTTAAAACCCATGGTAATTTTACTTGTATTAGGAATCCGTTCCATTATGTTGATTGGTACCTTTTTTAAAATTCAGTCACTCGTCTTCTGACGATTTAATTACCTAGATCTCTTCATTATCCATGGTAACTTTCGTGTATTGGGATTTTTTTTACTTTTATTCAGTTTTATCTTTGGGGTCTGAATGATTAAGAATTACATCAATCATTGTTCCTAACCTACATATATTAACTAATTTTTTGATATCTTTTACTTATTCACTCATTTTGGATTTTATCATTACCTGTATTGAAGAGCTTTTCCCTTTATAAAAAAAGGGTTTTTAATTCTTATTTTTTTCTACCAATGTACCGTGGTGTAACGATCTCTCGGATCGTTTTAGTATTGAAATCTACCAGACTATATTCTGTGAGATTTATTTTAATGTTTTCGCCGTGATTATAACTTGTAGACAGGTGTGACTGATATTCGAAGTCTTCTTTTTCGCTACGATAGATTTTTGCGTTCATTTTAATATCTGTCTTCCCAGTGCTAACTACTCCTCAATACAAGTAAGTTAATTTTATTTGTATAAATTTCTCAAATTATGGTGATTATTTTTTTATATATAACTAATATCTAATTTCAAGTAGTTTCACTTTCACCAAACACCAGTTTTTGATTGATTTTACACGTGTATTTAAAATTAATTTATTCTCAATAATATGGACAAAACAGAAAGTGATTCTACTTGATTGTAGTTCATTAAGGGATGGAATTCTGATTATTAATTTCATTATTAGGGTTATTGCCAGGAAGAAATTTATTTTGAAATAACCGAAGATAGTTAGTTTATCCCAGGAAGAAATTTGTCCAAGGAAATCCTTTCCGAAGAATCAAAAAAGATAAGACTTTAAATTAATTTTACTAACTAAAATATAATTTTGATATTTACTGACTTTTTTTAAAATAAATCATTTAAACTGGTGTTTGAGTGTTATTTGCTTGTTTATACTCTGGCGCCGTATTATTTTATGTTTGGAAAGGACTGGTAGAATTTAAAAAAAGAAGCCACGAACTCAATTGAGCTAGGGATATAATCCCTTCAGTGGGAATTTATAAGTTACAGGGTTCCTTATCTTTCCCCATTCGAAGGATAAAAATATAGGTGGCGCCCATTTTCCTTTCATTTTCGTTTTTGTTCATTTTATTTTCCCTTCTAAATTTTTCTTATTGCATTATTAAAATGACTTCCGTTTTTTTAACATTATTTCGATAACTTTTCATTTAGCTCGTCCGAACACACGCTTGCTGTCCAACAACCAAAAGACGAGCCCTGAACAGCTTCCATAAAAAATGGTACAATATACTTAACAATTTCTCTTGCGCATTTATTTATTAGAAAAAAAGTTACTTGATTTAAATTGATGCATTATGCGAAATGTTAGTTTAACAAGTACCATGTATGGACGAGATAAAATAAAGACATCTGAAAATATTTGCCAAGATACAGTTTATCACCAATTACTATTACTTTCAACTAAAAATTACTATTTTCACAATTTTAAAATTTTAATTTTGTGGTCATTATCTTTCGCGAAAATAAATAAAATAAAAATAATAATTTACGAATCTAATAATTGAAATGTTTACCTGAGGATTTTAATGAAATTTTTTGTAGAATGTTTCCAGTATCACGTATCTAAAGATTTTTATTTCAAGTCATTTCCTTTATATGACCTTAAACCACCATAAAAATACAATTATTACAGAATAATTAGATAGATATCTAAATCTCAACACCACATATCACACAAAAAAATCAGTGATATTTGGGTTAGCAGGTAGAGATATTACTTAGCAATAACGAATCAGGAAAACATCAATTGAAAAATCAAGGAGTATTTTGACAAACAACAATAATCCTAGTAATTTAATCAACGCTTTAAGTAGGGACAACATTACTAAAAAGGATTATCTTAAC
Organism: Altica lythri; assembly: GCA_964028335.1. NCBI lineage: Eukaryota > Metazoa > Arthropoda > Insecta > Coleoptera > Chrysomelidae > Altica > Altica lythri. The sequence continues at coordinate 35,566,300 of OZ034806.1, read as the reverse complement.
GTCGGCGTCGTCTATATTAACCCAGTGCTCGTTCAATAAAAAGTACCGTGTTTGGCCTAATATATTTCACTGTTTCACATGCCTATACTAGGTGCACGTTTGACACTAGATAATCTTTACAAATAAATAAATAAAAAACTCCTACCTTCTATCGTTTTGCTTACCATACCCACTTGAAGACATGTCTGAGCTTGTGTAGCCTCCCAAGTACCTTTCCATGGTTCTATAGGTTCTGGTTCCTAATAAATACAAGTTATATAATCTCTCTAAACTAAAACTATATCAGGGATATATATGTTTTGCATATAGAGCTAGAATAGACTGGTAGATAACTTTTAAAGAATTTATTGTTTTCTAAAAGCTGAAGATGAATGCACTTTTGCATACACTGGAACTCATGAAACAAATAGGTACTCTAGTCGTTTGTTAGCACAGAAACGTAAAACTACCTAGTTCTTAATTTTTGGAAAATTAAAAAATCTTTGGGACTTAAGTCGGAACTGTAGGAACTCTAGCAATCAAAAGTCGAAAATTTGTTGTTTTGCAACTTGTATGTGACCTCGCATCCGTCTCGTGTATGATTATTAGTCGCTTGAGGTTAGTTTTCGTTACCTTAACGGTGACTTGTGACAAACAAATTGTTGTTTACCAAATAGCAGCAACAGAAGAGAGAAATTATTGCTACAGGATCTGCTTTTGAAACAAATGTCATTCAAAGAGACGACTAGCGTTTATATTAACTAAAAAATATTGAATGATGTAGTGCTTCATTGTCAGACACATAAACAAACTCAGTTTGATATTCTTGCAGAAATATTTGTCTTTTCGAAATTATAAATATTGAGAAACAATATTAAGGGTTTGGTTCAATTTTTTGACTAACATCTCTAATTTAACAATTTGTTAAATAACAGTACTCAAACTTTAGATTAAGATTAACTAAAGAGAGAAATCTAGTGGTATGCAAAAGTTAAAAGAGATCCTACTACTTCTTAAACGAATTATAGTGTACTTACCTCAAATCTAAGATCACCTATTGGCGGTTGAGCATACGGTATTCCCTCGAAAGAACTGTATTTATTGCCATTGTTAGAAAGTTTCCAAAGACCACGCAATTTTCCCAGTGGAGTGTCAACCTCAGGCCCATCGTAACTTTTACAAACTAAAAAAAACCTTAATTTTCTTTAATAGAAGATTTTATATTCACATAAAAATAAACTTATTTTCTGATAACGAATTAAGAAATACAAATAATGTAGACTATAATTAACGTAAAAGTTTTGTTATATAATGTGTACTTCTAGTAATCTAGTGTATTCGATAGCCGTCTGGAACAACTGATGAACCTAGATATGGAGCGGACGATTGACGGCGAGCTGTAAGTCAAGTGGACATGCCCAGAAGCAAGTGACCCGTGATAATTATAGTTATGTAGTTTATTTTTTCTATTATTGTTACTTCATTGAATGAATTTTTAAACTCACCCTAGTCCTATAATTGGTGTCAGGTGTGGGGTTTGAAGATAATTAAAATGCCTGAATTTAGTTAAGTACTGGTAGCAGAACTAAGAAGAGAGTAAGAAGAATTGGATTTGGATACAATTGGGATGAAAACAGTATTAAATATCCGCTTACGGCAACATTACGTGAATCTCTTTAGGAAATGAATTGAGAGCAAAATACCCAACTTTTCGCGGATAAACAAAAAGACGACTATACTTTCCGCCGAAATCAATCAGATAAATAAAAACACATATTCAATAGATCAGAAGATGTTCATGTATTTCAAAGAAATATCCACTCTTTCTACTGATATATCCAATCAGATACATAAGAAGTTAAATGAGAAGATGACCTACGCTTTCTGTTGATAAGTCTGTACTGTATACGAATGTGTATAAAAAGATAACCACTCTTTACGTTAAAAAGTTCTGGCTTTATACCGAGATGTCTACACTGTCTAAGCAGGCGGATAAGAAATTCTCCAATCTATCAACTGAGATAGCAACCCTAAATTATGTAGTGTCCAAGCAAGAGAAACTGATCCGGGGATTACAAGAACCACTATCCACTATCCAATCAGACTAGTAATGTAGATACTTCGACCTTTGAAATTATGTCGCTGCAGACGATTGAAGGTGGGTTTCCTTAGTAAACTTCCAGAGATGAAGAGCGCTTACAGTCTAAAGTTTCAGGAAATTTTAAAGCCAGAATAAAGCTATTCACCTTCGTTGGCAAGACATCCTGGACTAACTATTTAAAGCAGTTCAGTGCAGCGATTTGTGCCAAGGGATGGACCTCTACAGATAATAAGACGGTGGAATAACCTAGAAGGTATTAAAAAATCTTCCTTTCGAGGAATTCGACGTCTTTGACCAACTAGTAAGCACTCACAAACAGTTATATTGATTAAAACATTTATTACAAGAAAGAAGTTCGATTGCCTTACTAAATTAGTAGTTTTTAATTTCTAATTTTAATTTATTAAATAAATGTAATAATTTACCTGCAATGAAAACAACGATAAAAAACAACCGGTTATATGCCATGGCCATGACTGAACTTATTGCTTTCTATCCTAAACTCAGAGATAATAAAATAAATAGATATAGGTATAGTATTTTGTCTCTCTCCAATCGAACTTTGCGTTGATGCGTTATCAAGGTCAAAAAGACATTATATTTCAGTGGTTTTTTACCAGTGTCGGAGTAAAATCTAGGCGACCAATCCAATTGATTAATATTAGTGCAGGCGCTGAAGGTAGTTGAGAATGCAAAATGTGAGGATCGGCAAATGTCTTCAAATTCTTTTACATATGGCCTTAAACAACGGAAAAACCCATGTTGCCAGAAGCTGTGCTGGTCCCTTTTCCTGTTACCCGCCCTTCACCAGCTCTCGGCGCCGTTGGGTAATAGCGCTCGTAATAGTCAGTGTAAAATATTTTTTGATGTGTAATTGTTGATTTTGTTTTGTGTTTACGTTGTTTTAGTGTTTATTTGTATTATTGCTAACTTTTATATAAGTGGTTTGTTTAAACAAAAGCGGCGAAAATGTCGTTACAAGTGACAAATGTTAAGAAGCGAAAACTTAATGATAATAATAATATCGTGTGTATTTTGTGATAAAACTGGTGAATTGGTAGAGAAAGCAAAACCATAATCATTTGCAACCATCCAAAAAGCAGCAAATCGAACAAAAAATGACGTTAGTGAAAGAAAAATTCGAAAAAAGGTTGACCTTAAAGGCCATCCTTGCAACTTCCCGCTAGTTTTAACCGCAAAGCTATAGTAACGTGACGTATTTTGACGTTTTTGACTTTTTTTGATATGTTTAAAAAGCCATAACTTTTTAACGACTTATTCGATTTTGATGTTCAAGATGGCATTCGACGCAGTTTTTTGAGACCTAAAAACGTTACCGGGAGTGCAAAATCGGTTAGTCAAAAAATCTCGTAAGTTATTGAAAAAAAAACACTTTTTTGAAATTTTTCGACAACTATATCTCACGAACGAATCAACCGATTTTAATTTGCAAAACGGCATTCGACGTGGCTTTTTAAGGTTGAGAGCTGATTAGGTTATGAAATTGATCGATGCAATAGCCAAAAAGATATGCCCAAAAAACATCATTTTTACCAATTGTTTTTTTCGGTTATTTTGAAATTTCTCGAAATTTACCGGCTCGAATCGGTTCAAACTTACAGGGAATCTAAGTTAGATGGAACTCTTTGGAATGCTTTTTATTCCGATCGGTCAAGCCGTTCAAAAGTTATAAGAGGTTTACATACATCCACACGTACATACAGACATACAGACACCCTCGTAAAAATAGTCAGTGGAGGTTCCTAAGACCTCAAAACGTTAAGATCCGATGAAAACTCAATTTTCGAAAAACGGGGTGAAACCAATAACTTCCCGATTTAAAAAAAAAATATTTTTTTTTAGCGGGAATTAAAAATAATACAGACTTTATTGAATACAGATGTACTTGGCATCGAAATTGTATCGCGAGTTACACTAGCGAAGAAAAAATAAGGCGCCAGGAATTGTGGTTACATAAGCAAGGGAATGCTTCCACTTCCACCTTTTCTGCAGAACCTAGTGTTCCTGAAACTCACGAGTCACGAGTATTCAAAAGTTACAAGATGCTACAGATGTCTTTTCCAAAAAACATTCTTGTTGGCTAATAAACGTGGATTTGACACAAAAATTTTAGTTTCCCACGAAATCTTAGATTACTGCAAGTATCTTTTTGACTCAGATAGGAAGAATCCAAAATCGGAACTCACGCTGAAAATTGAAAATAATTATAAGAGCGGCGCAAACACACGGAGTGAAATTTTAAATTAGAAAATTCTAAAATTTTCATTATTAACGGTATGGCACTTGTTCACCGCATCAAACTGAAACATTTCAGCACATTTGGTGACTTTGCTGAAGCATTCTTTAAAAGAATCCACGACTTATTTTTGCAGATAAATGTAAAACGAGTCGACATAGTATTTGACAGGTATGACGATATTTTTATAAATTATTAGCTGTACCAGGCGCGCGTTGCTACGCCAGCAACTAAAATAAATTTCAGAAAAATAAAAGAGAAGAAGATATAGAGAAGGAAAGAAAGTTTATAGTTTTGTTTTACTTATCGCACCAAAAATATATTTTTCGAACTTATATTTATACGAATTCGTGTAGATATCTATTAATCAGTATTGAATTTGATACATGGAAGCGCCATCTGGTGGTAACTTCCATTAATACGAATATCATATTCATCTTACCCGTTAAAAATACATCATCATACTGATTTTCCTGACAATAGGTTGAACGGGACAGAAGTTGCTAGTCTGCAGCGCCACCTGGTGGCGAGTGGCATCAATGAGCATATCATACAAACCTTCTCCGTGGAAATATACATACCAATTTTCATGACAATCGGTTAAACGGGACAGAAGTTGCTACTCTGCAGCGCCACCTGGTGGCGAATGGCATCAATTAGCATATCATATAAACCTTTTCCGTGAAAAAATATATATACATACCAACAGACACATCCAAGTTGCCGTAGATGGACATTTTTCTACCTCTACAAGATCAACGCTGGAGTTCCCGAAGGATCGGCTCGAGCTCCTACTCTACTCCTTTTACACATTAATGATCTACTAAAGTCACTAATAACTCGATACAAGGTTTTTAGATGATAGCAACCTATACTGTAGCAAAGCACACAACCGTCCCATATCCCTAGATATTCTGGAAGACGACAGAAGATCCACAACGGCTTATCTAAATCAAGATTTGAGAATTGTAAACGAGTGGGGAAGAAAGAATCTTGTTTATTTCAACGCTTGCAGGACAACGACATGTTGCCTATCCAACAAGGGCAAACATACGACTCATCCATCATAATGAACGATCAGACACTAGTAGCAAGCGACTCCATTACGGTGGTTGTTATAACGATCTCTCAGGACTTACTCTGGAATGAACATATTCAACATATGCAACTGCAGCAGAAAAGAAGTTAGGGTTTCTTTTTAGAGCAAGGAAATATTTCTCTCCATCCAACCTAGCTCCTCTTTACAAAGCCCAAATAAGACCTAATCTTGAATACTGCTCGCATTTATTGTGATCGGCGGCTCCGACAGGGCTCAGAGTTTTTCATGCAATACCGAGAAGAGTAGTTCAACTAATAAACGACACCACTATGACCAAAATGCAAGTCCCACCGAAGAGCAGTGTTTGATCGATACTTAAAGAACGGATTTTGCTCAGAAGACTTCCGCTCTATAGTGACTCCACTTGCCAGACCAGCCAATGCAACGCGACGTGCGAACTCCAAGCACCCTTATATATACTGTTCACTGCCAGACATCGAGAACGAATCGATTCGATCGTTCCTTCATCTCCAGGGTCTCCAGATTGTGGAACTCCTTACCTTCCCACGTCTTTCCCACTCGTCCTAACTTACAGTTCTTTAAATCCCAAATTAATAAATTGCCGCTTCTGCCTCAATAGATGTTCTAGGTACATTTGTATTTAGATCTATACCTACGAGGACATCCTTAAATAACAAAAAAAACTAATAATTCAGTGTGGAATTCTATGTAAATATATAAATGTATCTTAGTTTTGTGTATATATTCGTATTTTTTTTGCTTTCTTTTCTTTTTGATTTGACAAACTAATAATTTTGAAAAGATGTATTATATACCTTCCTAGCATTTTGGTGTATTTATTTATTTTTCGAAATGTACCTACTAATGAGTTTCTGTAGATCCAGTTTGGGATTACCTGATAAATTTGTGGTTGCAGTATTTACATACATTTTTGTTATTCAGGTATCTACTTTAATTTTAGATAATAAAATGTCTGCTGTTCCAAGTAGGTACACCCGACACACAAGGTCAAAGATAAATACTTCTTACAAACTGCTTAAGATAAAGGAAAGATAATAAAGTTTAAATCAGTAGTTCAAATGTTAAATGAAGACTTTCCCACTTTCTGTTTTTAATTTAGTTGTTACTAGTAAGAGCTTTGAACATGTTGTTTTGTTTAATTTTTATATTTTACTTAACCGGTAAGTTAGTCAGTGTTGTTCATTGTTTAAATACCTACATACACCTATTTCAGTTCTTTAAAACTAATACTTACCACTATTTAATTTTTTTTGACTAATTTCCATTTGAATAATGTTTTGAAAAAGTTTTTAATTAAAAATTTGAACATACAAGTTGTTATTGTATGTCAACCGTAAGAGATAGAGATATGCTACCGCGGATTTTTTTGTAGTATTTTTACAGATTTTGAATTCGCTAGTACTAAACTATATCTTTGATAGTTTACGGCAGTTGACTAGATTTTTTGCGACCCCTTCCACATTCATCGCCGTATTTCTGCTAATTTACATAAAAGCATAATAAAACCTTCCTCAAGAATCACTATTGGTAAAAACCGTATAAAAAACCGTTTGGTACTTTTCGAGTTTATGGCGTTCAGACGGACAGGAGGACAGAAAGACGCGGCCGCGGGACTTCTTATTATATGTAAGGATAGTGATTAATTAAAAAAATGAATATACAAATAAGATTTGTTAAATCGAATTTCTCCCTTTTAAAAATTAAGTACTGTATAAGTGTATAACCAATAAATATGATAAAATTCTTATATACAGATCTTCTTTTAAATAGGTATTTAAAAAATTAAATTAAAAAATTACTTTTACAAATGATAAAGTATAAAAATGTTTGTTCATGTTCATTGTCACGATTAAATAAGCTAATATGATAAAATTGTTATAAACGGATCTTTTTTTAAATATTTAGTCATTGGTGTTTAGTACTTCTACAAATGATAAAGTATTAAAATTGTTTTTAAAACATTATGCATTGTCACGATTAAATATTATAAAGTTAAATAGCATCCAATAAAGTATTGAAGATCCTTTTAAAAATTGAATAATTTTAAATTCATTGGACGGAGACGGCCTACAGTAACTACTCTCTAAATATAATTTTTTTTTTAATGGATTTTTAGTTTTTGTCGTACCTATTCATTATATTTTCTTGTTAGTTTCCAGTTTTTTTTACTATATTTTTTCGTAGTATTCTGTGATTTATCGATTAAATATATTAGATACCAACCTTACGTGGCGTCATAGTACTTAATTTGGTTAAAGAGTCTTTAAGTCACCCTTACCTGGGAACAGACTAGACACCAAAATATTCTACAAAACATTTTTTTCTCTCGACTATTTTCCATTTTACTTTAGTTTCTCGTATTCATGTTTATTTATAAAACAAAATACAACACAATATTATAGGTGTTCTCGCAACATAGATGTACAATAATTCATGAATCAAAACCCAGTGCCATCTACCGGTCGTCTACCCGACCTTAGATGTCAACGTTTGTAGAGTTAAATCAATTAACTTACATAGCAGTCTATTAGCAATTTATAAAACTAAACAATAAATGTCACTTGTCACTTTATCGTCCAAATACACAAATAAGTGAAAAACTAATTTAAAAAACATTTTTAAATCCTTTTGAATGCATACAATTTTTTTTTTAAATCGGAGGAATTCAGTGACATACACACGAATAGAAAAATATGTATGTATATATATATATATATATATATATATAAAATAAAATAATAAAATATTCTTCTATGCGTGTGTATGTCACTGAACTCCTCCAATTTTGAAAAAAAATATATATAAATATAAATTCTTAGAAATCATCACATTTCTTTTGTTTTCAAAATGATTTTTATTTACAAATAAAAGGTGCTCCAATGGGCGAATCTATATCTCCATCGTTAGAAGAAATTGTTACACTGCACAGAAAAAGTCGACTTCGAATTCTCCTTCATATATGACGTAGACGACGTTATTTGTGTATTGCCTGAAGACAAAGTTGTGTACACATGGAACATCTTTAATTCTTACAATTCTTACTTAAAATTCACATGTGAATTACAAACAAACAGGGCAGTTCCGTTTTTAGATACCAATGTAACCAGGCATGAAGACAATACCATAAGGTTAGATTGGTATAGAAAAAAAACTCCTCAGGAAGATATGTTCCTTTCCATTTATACCATCCGGATGAACAGAAGATTAACATCATCCTGGCACTAAAAAATAGGATTCGTTAGATTTATCATCCATCCTATTACAACAATAATATCAAATCATAGTTTGTCATCCTCCGAAAATACAATACTTACTAAACAAATTACTCAATCATGACTTACCTCCTCGTTCTTCACCTCCAAGAAGACCATCTGATGAAGAACTAGTAGAAATGTTCTATACTAAATTTTCGTATATAGAAGGACTCTCTAATAAGCAGATAGCTAGCCTATTTCGACAGTTTAATATCATCATGTCTAACTCCACTTAGAAAAGGTACCTATGTATTTCACTTACCTTAAAGAAAAGACCACTGTGTTAGAAAAGAACAGTGTAGTGTACTCGTTATAGTGTGGTGGGTGTAAAAAGGTTTATATACAAACAAGTCAGAAACTCTTAAAAAGGTTAGCATTACACAAAAGAGATGTTGCAAAAAAATCTATGGCGACAGCTCTTAGCCAATGCGCAAACAGTTCTTCACATAATGTGGACTATGATGTAAAAATCTTACAGACCAGTTTAAACGAAATTTCATCAAGATGTGTTATATAAATGGATGTACAAACTGTTTAACCTTCAAGAAAGATGTAGATGGCCTGAGTTCTATTTATACCTTCCTTTTAAGCCAGAATTTAACAAAGTTTTGTGGTCTTGGTACCTAGAAACAAAGGTTATGTTTGTTTGTGTTTATTAGGCAATCCAAACCACGTGATATTTTAGTTGTTTGACCGTCGCCGCCATATTGAATTTATTTGGACACCTCGTTGGATTGGCGCGACGCCGCGACGGTCAAACATTGGATTCAGTAGCTATTCATCTTCAGAAAGCTGAGTAGTGTTACCTACAGTTATAAAACGATTTGCTTTTTATTTTGTGGTGTTTAAAGGTGTTTTTTAGTGTATAAAAAGCACAATTTTTCAATTTCAACACACTCTACAGTAACTTTGTTGTTTGTTTGACCGTCGCCGCCATATTGAATTTATTTTTTGGCACGGTGGATTGCCTAATTGGAAAGACAAAGGAACAACTGACTTGTTAACAGTTATACCTGAGGAATTAAAAAGAAGATTCCTTTCCTCGAGTCAAATTTACCACTTCTCTACCAGCCCCAAAAATTTCTTAAAAAATAAAATAGTTTATACCTATTGAAAGAGCTTAATTTGCACCTTTCAAAAATGTATTTTTCATACTTTGCACCCTCGTACTTTTTTGATACATTTGATTAAAAATTTGCATTACTCACACTGGATTCAAAATTCAAATGCTCATATCTCAGTCCCTAAAGTCTATTTCGATATGCGCCTTTTACCAAAAATATGCAATTTTAATTTTCTAATTTGCACCATCGTTAATTTGCGAGAAACGGTAATAATTATTATAAAAATTAATAAAATTAGTTCCGAACTGATGTACGTTCAGAAATAAGTAAGTGCACATGCGGTCACTCCCGTTCAAAGGAACTTTTTTTTGTTAAAAGTTTGAAAATGTCTTGGTATCACTTGAACAGTTTGGTATGCCACACACAGACGACTCAGATCAGACCATAGAGAAAATATAATAGACTAGACCATTATAGTGGACCAGACCATAAATATCATACCAACTTTTTAACTAAAACGAACACACTTCCAATTTTGCAAACCAGTTCCTTTGAACGGTAGTGAACGCATGCGCAGTTATTTATTTCTGAAAGTACATCAGCCGGTTTTTCGCAAATTTTACGATGGTGCAAATTAGAAAATTAAAATTGCAAATTTTTGGTAATAGGCGCATATCGAAATACCTACACTTTAGGAAGTGAGATATAAGCATATGAATGTGGTTTGAGTAATGCAAATTTTTAATCAAGTTTATCAAAGAAAGTACGAGGGTGCAAATTATGAAAAATACATTTTTGAAAGGTGCAAATTAAGCTCCTTCGATAGGTATAAACAATTTTATTTTTTAAGAAATTTTTGGGGCTGGAACAGAGGTGGTGACAAATTTGGCTGTGGCGAAATAACATTGAAGGTAGTTTTAAAATGTTTCAATCAAAAATCAACGTTGTTTTGCGAAAAGTATTTTAATGTTTTTATATTTTACAGGATTAGGAATGATATATTTATAAAGATTTTAACAACTTCTCTTACATTTTATTAATTTTAATTTGGTATTAACAAAAATTGTTAAATGTATTGTAGTGACCTTATACATGTAGTTACAAGGAAAACCTGAATCAAAATTTGTTAGTTTAAATAATTCAAATTAGCTATTAAACTAACTCAATAACCATAGTACAATTTCAGGTGCCATAAGTGAGGAACAACAATCTCCACTTGTTACATTGCCTCTTGGTATTATTGAAGGTTCTATCCAAAAAACTGTTAATGGAAAAGATATATATGCGTTTGAAGGTATACCATATGCCTTACCACCAACTGGAGATTTACGATTCGAGGTAAACTATATAAATTTTAATACCCTGTTATTTGAGATTAGAATCAAAGAATTTTCTTTAATACGAGGTCTGGTAATTAAGTTCCGAGAATATTGCAATAACATCTTTATCTCTAAATTTCTTACAATTTTTTATTTTTCCCTTTCAATATCCTCTTCATCCTCATCCCGGCACCTCTCCATGCTGCAAGTCAGTCAAGCTGTTAAGAAGCTGTACCGATTTTTGTAGACTCGTAGCGGGTTTCTTTTAAGCAGCATTTAGTTTTTGGGGAACATGTTGAAGTAGCGGGTACTAAGTCGTGCGAACAGTGCCTGTGTTTCAAGACTGTGACCTGGTTTTTGGCCAAATGGTCTTTGACACACAACGCGTTATGAGCCGGCGTGTTATCTGCCAGATTCAGCAGTTCTCTTTTCACGTTTCAGGTCTTTTTTGAAATTTTTTTCTTAAAGTCTTTGTAAAACGTCTATAGAATAGTAATGATTTACTGTCTGACCACTTTTTTTTTGACCGTGGTATGGTGACTACACTCCGTATATCAAAGAAAACAATCAACATCGTCTTGAATTTGGATTTGCTTACCCTCGCTTTTTTGGTTCTCTGAGAGAAAATTTACTTACCTTCACTGTAACATTACCTATAATAATTGTATTTCTTTAGAACTGGTTTGACCTGGTGTTTCCCGTAAAACTGATCCAAAAATTCGTCGAGAATCATTTTCATCAATCTTCTCGTAAACATTAGAGACATTCTGCTTCTCATTGTGAGTGTATCGGATTATTTCATTTAAATTATTCGGCTGCGACTTGGGCTAATTTATGTAGCCAGAAAATTATTTCGGTAAATGGGGGTTGATTTGGCTGAGCAGTAGAAAAACTTATTATTTTTATAGAAGAAATATAATGGTCGCATATTTTTATAAAATTACCTTTACAGAATTACGAACCCTTTATTACAATGGCTTTATTTGCCGCGAACAAGTCAAGTATCTACTCAGTGTCTATATAAATTCTGCGGTGGATTGACATTAAGGCCAAGCCATTCAGGCGTTTCTGGCCTGTGGAGTTTCTTTCCCAAATAAGTTTTAAGGCGTTTTAGAGGAGAGAATCACCTTTCAGGGCTACATGTGGAAACAGGCAGTATCGCCAAGATCTTTAACAGTTTGTGAATAAGCTCTGTTTGCATTCTCCGAGAGATTCAATAGCATATGGTGGCCGATCTATTTCAAATTCATTAAGCCATTTTACCGGCCATATATCAAATTTACTATAATGACTCTAAAAATAAGCTTCAGGGTCTTATGTGTTGTAGTTTGCCCTATGCTCCCGGCGTGATGTTAGCCGCGGAATTTTTATTTTCTCATTTACTATAGTAAGCAAGCTTTGTGCATTGTTGAAAAGTTTAGCAAATTTAAAATTATTATCTTGGAGAATTTCTTATATATAATTTAATAGACATGTTATAATGCTGCAGTCCAATCACATAGAGGAGATTGAAGTATTTTGCATTAGTGTGTATGGGGTACAACATTCTTATGTTGCATATTGCATAAGCTTAAAAAAAACACTTGAAATTATTAATTTCAGAAAAGAATAAGCCTTTGACGGTGTTTCAGTATATACGTCAGCACTTATTTCATATGGATATCAACTATAGGTTAATAGATTTCCTTAAATCCTAACAATTGATCGTGGTTTTCAGCCCAACGGGTTTCACACATTGTAAGTTTTTTTCATTGTGTGTCGAGAAAGTTCTTCTCAAATATTTTCTTTTAAGCGCTTGGTACGTTTTGATAAAATTTCCGACTGATTTTATTATTTCAAGAGCATTTCGAATAGGCTAAACCTGGCAAGAATGATTCAGAACTAAATTTAATGAATGTGTGCTGCAATGAACGAGGAAGCTCCATCATATCTTTGTCCGAATAAATATTGGCAGTCTACAACCAGAGATTTTAATTCAGAAAAAAGTGTATTAGCTAAATATTTTCCCTTTGTATTCTCAAGAAATACAAAAGTAAAAAAATCTTCACGTAAGATAAACACATTATCTTTTGGTTCGGCATATCTGTCCTTATCGTGAAAACTCATTAGTTTAGTCAACTCTAAATTTTTGTGTAAAAATGAACTATGAAGAGATATTTTTTTTTAGAAATATTGATTTAGTCTTTGTCATTAAAATAAATATCGATGAAGAGTGGTTTTTTTCAGTACACTGACTCTATTTTCTTTCTGGGTTATCTTCTTCGTAGCGGCTAATTATTTTGTTGTGTACTACAATAGATTGAGACAAACAGTCTGAATTTAAAATTTAACTGCAGTCTCATTTTAATACTCATTAAAAAATATGGTTTTTATTTCGAAGATCAAATCCCTTTAGATACGACTGTGTCCTCAGAAATTAAGGAATAGTGCTTAAAGTGAGGATGAGTTTCGCCAACTTATCCGATTATAATCATTTTTCTTAAATTCAATTTAATGGGTTTTTTCCAAATCCTAAAAAATAGTTATTTGTGACACAAGGACGGAAAATGACATTTTGCAAGAGCGAGTAAAGTTGTGTAGCCGAGGTGCGTAGCACCTAGGCGAAACAATACGAGCACTTGCAAAACATTTTCCGGACGTGTAACACACACTATTTTTTGGTCCGACTAATTTTTAATATTTTTAAAAGTTCTGTTATGTTCAAGACTTGACTGCTTGTGCTACCTGAACTAAGGCCACTGACTAGAAGAGAGCCGACAGATATAAGCGCCACATTGGATGTTTATATTATAGTTTTGTTGTTGTGTATTGTGCAGAGATAATTATATTGTCTCTGGTATTGTGTAATAACTTGTTTAATACTTAATATACGTGTTTAGCTTCAGCAGTTATTAGTGTTTTAATTAACATATGTTGCAAACACAACAAGTTCAAAAACTTTTTACTTTGTGACATACAAGATTAGATGTTTATATAAAGATGTTCACAAATTGACATAAATGTCAAATTTTAAAATACAAGTTGTAAGAGTAATTAAATGTATTATAAATTAGAATCCTGCTTATCTTTAGAAAAAGTTATAGGTAAGTTTAGTATATTATACGCAGTTTTTAAATAAATTTAATTAAAATTTGTAATATTCATTATGTATTTTTGATGACTTCAAATTCAAACTCATAGCGCCATCTCTTTAGATAATCTAAAAGCTACTTTGCCGGCCTAGGCCGGAAAATGCCATTTTCCGGACGATTTTGAAGTAATATAGTATTGTTTCTGGACGGAGGACCAAAAACATATTTGACGTGGATATCGGTTGTTCAATTCTGTTAGTTTTATTTTAAAATGGCTGATCTTTCTTGAAAAATGGTAAACAATTCAGTTAAACAAAAAGCACATATAGTATATTCCCACGTTAATGGGCCCTTGGCATAGGTTTCCGTGGTTCCCTTCGTCCTTGCCAAATGGAAGGGCTCCACGACGAAGGAGAAACGCCACAGCGTCAATCTCCCAACCCCATATTGCTCCACGTGGGTCACACTTCCACACTACACTTAAACTTACACCAAAGAAAAAGGATTTTTTAGGCACGTTTAAGCACCATGGATGGATGAGAAGATCTAACTACACTGGGAAATGCAAATTGGAAAATTTGTGAGAGCGGGGCCGACGACAGATACTAACTCCTTTCAAACATTTCCATCCATCCCCTGAAAAGAACGTAAGTCCTACAACAGGTTCCCCTTACATACCAAATTCCTAAAAATGTCATCATACTTATCTTACAAAAATATATCTTCTCGTATCTATCTATTACTTTTCCCGTATTATACAAAATTACACTTTTTAAATAATTGATACATGAAGACAGTACTGTACTGTTTCTTTTAGATTTTTTTACCATCTATGATTATAAGAACCTTTATTATGCTTGTTATCCGATAACAAATTTAAAACATACAAAAGATT
This sequence comes from Altica lythri, assembly GCA_964028335.1. NCBI lineage: Eukaryota > Metazoa > Arthropoda > Insecta > Coleoptera > Chrysomelidae > Altica > Altica lythri. The sequence goes on along the minus strand of OZ034806.1, from coordinate 35,551,279 downwards.
TGAACTTTTAAAAAACCTTATTACTTCAAAAAATTTTAAATGCAATCCGGACAAAGTTGTTATAGATTTTTAATTAAGTATTCATGAGGTATTAGAAAAACCTAGCCTCATAAGAAATCTGCTAGAATGTTATTTGCATTTAGGACAAGCATGTTACCAAAAAACTTAAAAACTTGGATTAAGTTCTGAATGTAATAATAAATCATCAAATATGGTAAAATATTAAAAATTCTTTTTTGGTATAACATTATTAAATCCAGAAGAAGTATGCATTTCAATCTTTTACTAATAATATTCTATCATTTTTTATATTGATGTTAATTGTTCGAACGGCACTTAGTTGTTTGGTGGAGAACGAGTTGTGGGTCCATTCAAGCTTAATAAAAATTTTAAAAAAAGTTTAAAAGATTTAGCCTTCAAAATAATTAGTGTAAATAGAAAAATAAAAGATAAAAAATGAACGCTACGTATTTTTTTATTCTATGAAAAGATAAGAAACCCTGAAAAAATATAAAAAATAAATATATAATTTAGTTAAAGTAACCCGTCAGATTATTAGATACTAAAAAAATATGATATTACACACTTACTGACCGAAAAATAAAAATAATAAACATAATACTTATTACCCTTAATTTATTAATTTTTAGAAAGTGTAGGATACTTTTTTTAAATGTAAAGTTAAGAGAAAATGTTGATCTGTACAACACACACAAGTAAAAAATGAAAATATCTAGTAACATTTAACAATTTTTATTTAATTCCTGAATTAATAAAAAAAGCAAAATCAGATATCACAATAAAAAAATACATAAAATATTCACATTTGGTGAATCTTAAAATAAATAATACATACATAATTACTGATAACAGATAAGCAAAAATATGGCTATTTATGTTGCTATTAAGTGGAGTTAATTGAATAATTATTTTAAAGTTTTTGAGACAGAAATAATCTCGTATCCTACGGCGGTAATAAAATGACTCTGATTGGTCAATCATATAGTTCTCCCGAAAAGCACATGATATATTTATATGTCTTTTCGCACGTAGGCCTAAAAATGTTGCGTAGATTTAAGAAGTTATGGAAAATTTCAAGCAACAGGACCGTATTATATTTATAAAATAATTTGCTTAAAAGAAATTAATGGGAGTTGTTTTAAAAATGCTGCAAAATTATTTAAACTTCTATTGTTGATAATGGTCTTTTTACACCCAGAAGCTGGGCATCACAAGATAACATTTTTTTGTAGCACGACTAATACATTGCGTGTCGTACTACACAAAATTCAAAAATAATTTGTATAGTGCTTATTCCAATTAATTAATAGTGCGAATAAATAAAATAAAGCATTAAAAGCTAAATCTTAAGAAAAAGAGAATTTTGTAAATAGTGTACAAAACATATAGACAAAAGAAAAATAACTAGACTATTTTTTAAGATGTGTCTCTTATAAATTTTTACTAACATGTACTAGCTGACCCGGCCACGCGTTGCTGTGGCTAAGATTTTTGTTATATTACATTGTAGTAATCTATTTAAGAGGAAGAGTAGGAGAACATCAGTCATGGGGACCACCATGCTTGTATACATAGATGCCATTTGTAAAAAATATGGCGACCTCCATGACAGGTTTTCTACTACTGCAACCCCTTAATACAATGAAATTATTATTTACGAATGAAGACGGAAACGTTAAAGCTGGTATAAAAATTCACTGGATTGATATTAAGCAAAAATCAATACAAAAGAATTTTAAAATTTATTATTATTTTTATTCAAGTTTCTAACAAATGAGTATATTACCTACTGTCACGCCTGGAGAGATTTGGGATAATGTGTCTTAGTGTTATAGGATAAGGAGTAGCTTACTAAAGGCACTCCCCGCCAGGTGTCCTGCTTAAGGCAGAAAACTAACCAAGGGGAAGATAAGATAAACAACAGGAAACAAACAACAAATATATTAACGAATAAATAAGTAATAAGAATGAGTAATAAACATTATGAATAGGGAGTCTTACCAAATAAACTACATGGTGGCATGTCACACTTACTCACGAAAATACGTCAAGAGTCACAATGGCCCAGACCCCAGGGTCTGTTTTAGGGACACCCCAAAGAGTGACCCTTACAGACAACCTCAGACTTCAAACTCCTGGTGTCTGACCTCAACAACCTGCTTTTAAAGCCAATTCATATTCTACGTGAGAATAAAAATTAAACTATTTAAACACGTGCCGAGATCTAACGTAATGACTTTGACCTGGTAAAATGTTATACATAACAATAAAGTAAAATATAAACTAATAAATTAATATGTAGGGCAAAACTACCCTATCACCTATGTGACATTACAAAGTAAATAACATGTAACACTTTAACTTATGAATGAGGTAGGTAGGGCAGATAGTCTTAAATCTTTAACAATAATATTTATTATTGTAATTATAATTACTTTTATTTTCAATTTAATTTAGCACTAATCGGTGCACAATATTTTTGGTCAACTTGTCTTTAGCTAACACAAACAGATTCGACGGTTTCCCTACATGTGAACATGCAACATATAGTTGCCCATGAGAAAAACATGGATTGTCCAAGTCTAAGCCACAAATGGACATTGTTTGACCTTGTGACTTATTTATTGACATGGCAAAAGCTAAACGAATTGGAAATTGTAGCCTTCTAAAGGGTATAGTAGAATTTGACGGTATCATTGGAATACGTGGCAACAGGACCACTTTTCCTTTAAACTTTCCAGTTAAAATGGTTGCTTCAAGAATATTACCGGTGATCTTTTTGATGACCAAACGCGTACCATTGCATAATTGAGGTGGGTTCAAATTACGTAGGAGAATAATAGGGGAACCAATCTTTAATAGAAGATTATGTGGTGGCATCCCAGGTATATCTAGTGAATTTAAAAATTCAATTGGAAAATTTACACTTTGATTGTCATCAACAACAGTATCGATTGATTTAAAAGACATCAGATCGCCTGGTAACAACTGTTGTATCTGGAAATTAGTTCCGTCAACATCAACATTTTTGGCTGCCAAAATCGCCCGATGACTGAGCCAGTCATGATTCAAGTAATTATTCTGTATATCCGGAAAGATACTCTGAATTAGTTCATTTTTTTCCTGAAGAACAGTGCAGAAATTGTCTGGCAGTTTAATGAATTGCGTATTTGGTTGCAGTTCTATTTTACCGTTCCCAATATTTAGTAAGTGTTCGGAAAATATTTGTGCTGATGGATCATTTTGCAATCGTACGCGCATGTTTACGGTCAATCGAAGTGTTTTAACACTTCGCCATAAGAATGATTGTTTCAAACATGCATTAATCTCATCCGCGAAAGTAGAGCGAGGTATAACCGGTAAGGTCTGTAGGAAATCACCAGATAAAAGTAAGATAGCAACACCGAAAAGCTTATTACTGCCGTTTAAATCTTGCATGGTTCTATGCAATGCTTCGAGTGAATATTTGTGAGCCATTGTGCACTCATCCCAAATTATTATTGAACTCTTCCGCAATACTGCAGCAATTTCACTATTCTTTTTTATGTTACACATTGCATTTGGTTTATTATGAATGTCCAATGGCAGCTTGAATCCCAGGCAACCACATGATCACGTAAAACGTCATAAAGACGTGACTATCACGTGAAAAATGCATTAGGTCGCAAAATGTCTTAAATATGACCTAAAAAAAACGTGATTCAGCTCCCCCCAAAAAAACGTATACCTGTGAAACGTAATTAACACGTCGAAAAATAGTTAGCAAAGTGACGGATAATAAAATATTTATTAAATTCATTTATTAAGCATTTATTAAAATTTTAAAATGGATCAAACCTTTATAACGTTTTATATATGCATTTCTAATAATAAAACTATAGAAGGATGAAAGATGCACATTTTGATAAGTGCGCTAAAATCTTTTATACGCGGTTTTATTTTGGTTGGTACTACGTACCACTTGGTACCACTGTTCAAAAGGATTGTCGGCATTGTCGCTGTCGCCATTTTATATTTGTGTTTGTTTGGCGTAGTTTGTGTGCTCTGTATTAGTATTAAGTAATAAAAATTTTAAGTAAGTATTACATATACACTTTATTTAAATATATGTACATCTATCTTTTATTATATAGTTAGGTAGATGCTTCATATTGAAATTAATGGTTACATTTTCTTTAAGGTTATAATCCCATAATCATTGAAGAATTAGTTTCACAATCATTAGTGAAAAGGAATCGAAAGAGAAAAGCTTTTTATGAGTCTTCTGATTCAGATCCAGATCAAGACCTTTTAATTTCTCAAAAAAAGTAAGAAATTAAAGCGACTCCGTCAAATTATATTTGGAAAGAAATCAAGTAAGTTTATGCTTAAGTTATTAATAAATGTAATTACAGTTGATTTATTGCTTTAGAGATTTGTCTTCAAGTAAGAGTTGCAGCATTCGTAAACAACCTCTAACGGAGAGATGTCCAAAAGAAGACGATCGATCGTTGGTGAATTTGGAGGTAGGTTATCTTTATGTCATAGGCTTTAAGTGTAAAACGTAATTTCGCGGATTCTTTTTAGGTCTTAATTCTTCCGGAACTCGTACCTTGAAAACGTCAAGAAATTGCGATAAAAAAATCTATGATGCTAAAACATATTTTTTTGTAATGAAGCTAAAAAAGTTTCATTTTTCAAAATAGAATTTGATTTAAGTTTGAAAACGAATATTTATCTTATTTAATAAAAAAAAATAGTAAGTATATATTGATGTTTTATTTTCCTATTTTTAAAAACCAGCTTTTATGTGAAAGGTTACATACAAGTGATCTGCTTATGTTAAATAGACGTTATATTTACGTATATTATACGTCAGCAGTACGTTAGTTGCTAACGTTTTAAATACGTATATTATACGTCAGTTGCTAACGTTTTATTAACGTTTCATATACCTATATTATACGTCAGCAATACGTTAGTTGCTAACGTTTTATTAACGTCATTAGAATCACGTGATTGTGGTGGGACTTATTCACGTTAAATTACCGTCAATAAAACGTCATTTGAAAACGTGATTTTAGGTATCCGATAACGTATTTTTCACGTTTTTGGAACGTGATTTTGTTGCCTGGGATGTTGAATGTGCCGTTTGTCCACCATCTAGCAAAGTAGCCGCAATGCCTGACGATGCAACTGCCAATGCGATTTTCTGTTGCGACCGTACTTTGGCAAGAATCAACGATATTAAAAATGTCTTACCGGTTCCACCTGGTGCGTCCAAGAAAAAAAAACCGGCTTGTTTAGTAGCAACAGCCAGCATAATCCGATCATAAATAATTTTTTGTTCTGCTGTCAGTAATGGCTCACTGTTTACGATAATTGTTGCTAAATTACCATGGTCGTATTGTTGTTCTCGTTGTAAATCAGTGTTGACAAAGTCAGTGGCTGGACGATCAGGTGATGGCATACCATAATGATTAAGTGGTAAATTTGAAATTAAAACACATAAATCCTCGATCAACACTAACGCTTCATTATACATCTCTGGCGAATAATCTATGTTTTGGCATTGATCTGTTTGTCTAATTCGGTGCAATATGTCTTCGGTCATACAATTTTTATATTTTTCCCACAAAGTTTGTGCTTGTGATGGATAACATGTCGTCAAAATAATTGCAAACAGCTGACGAATGTTATTGGGCGTTGATGCCAACGCAGCATCAGCAAGCGTTAAGTCCCAATGGTTATCGTCTTCTAGCAATTGCAGTTCACGACATGCATCTTGGTATGTATTGAATACTCGACCATTAACTGTTCGCAGAAATTCAAAAGATGTTGGTCCGGGAACATTCACCAATAACAAACGTAAATAGAAGCACTCACGTTGCTTTGGATGTACCGTGTAAAGTCGCCCCAATGTTTTTGCTTTAAATATGCCTGTAATTGACGGATGTGGTTTTCCTTGTTTTCGCGGCTCCCATTTTTTACTGGATTTGTTCCATGTGAAATAACGTGGAACATCAGCATATAACAATGACTTTGCGAATTGGCCAAAAATATCAGATTTTTGACACAATGTAAAAAATTCAGTAAGTGTCGTTTTTGGAGCCTTAAACGCTCGTTGGAGAAAATTTTCTTCAGTGAAGTATACACGTTGACCGTTTTCAACATGTATTGCTAGATGCTGGACAGAAGGATCTCTTTCGTGTATGGGAAAGCTAAGAATATGCCAAATAGCTTCGTTACTGCTAATGTATCTGCCCATTTGGTATCGTGCTATTTCGTCATTGTTATTTATATTTTGTACTTTAAATATTGCCAAATCACTGCCTTTGTTTACATATGTACTTAATTGATTTTACAGAACTACAAAGCTCAACATTGATATGAGCTTTATAAGTTTTTAAAAGTAATGGTGAATATGGTACCACCCACTGATTATCAAATTCTACTTGATTTGGATAATTCGGCAGTCGCATTGTGAATGTGTGGCCACCATTCTCAGTATTTCTGCGGCGATACATTGGATAACCGTCAATATCCGTGATAGTGTCATTCGTATGCGGCTTTGGGATTTTTTTCTTACATCTTCCATTTTCCATGCATGGTGACGTCATGTTGAAAACACCACACGGTCCATGGATCATGTGTTTGGTAACAATATCAAATAATTCTTGATCAATTAATGGGTCTGGAATTTCGGCTGAAATTATTTGATCAATTTCTTCTGAACGGATTTTATCTTGAAGCCAAATTAAAACGTGGGCATGAGGCAAACCTCGCTTTTGTCACTCAATCGAATACAGCCAACAACGTGTGATACCAAAAACTGAATATTTAACAATAAAATCAATTAAGGATTTTAATTTTTGTTTGAACACACGTGCAATTATATCATGACGATGAATTGCTTGTTGTCCTCGTAATAGTAAAATTTGTAAGTATCTCTTTCCAATTCGGATTACATGTGAATGTAATAAACAAATCCGGTCGGCCGTAATGACGTACGTAAGTCATTGCATCTTGTATGTATTCTTGCATGTTCCGTGGACTGCCGATGTAGCTTGAAGGTAAAATGAAAGCATTACCGATGTCATTGGGATTTAAATTTCCGTCGATGTTTCCAGCAACAGCATCTCGTAAATGAATATATTCTTCTGATCGTAGTTTACCCTGGTTGTATCGAATGAATCGCAAGCGTTCGCTTTCAACCTTTGCAAACATATCAACAATGTATTGATGGAATAGCTGACGATATCGAAGGATATAGTTGTCCAGATTTAGTCTAATCATCAATCGGTGTGCGTAGTAGTTCATTGAACTAACTTTTTTATTTCCATAAGCACCTAAAAAAAATAAAAAATAAAATACGAAATTAAAATTCGTACATACAGTAAAAAAATAAATACTTAATTGTCACATTTACCGGTATTTGGATCACACTGTTTGATGTTAAGGTGATATTCATCCTGTCCTTGCCAAAATATTAATGGATATTGTAGTGCGTCATATGAACGGTGTAGATCCGAAATCGTACTAACAGTGTTATCTCGCAGTGTAATTTTTATAGCTCTTTTGTCAACTGGATCACCAACCATAATAACAGCAACCTCATCAACAGTTGGAGCGTTGAATCTGCCAGCATGTTCACCTAATGGTACTTTGTCGGCTTTTATGACGATTTGATAGTTGTCATTTTGCAATCGTGGCGAAACTCTTTTAATCAATCGAATTAGTTGATTCTGATCTTCTAAAAAATTTTCCAGCAATATCACAATTGCTCTTTCCTCTGCTTGTTCGAAGAAATTGTACTGGCACCGAGTCGTTACGCGCTCTTCACAATTACCCATAAAATAAATTTGAAGAAATTTCGGATCATTATCAGGCATTGGCATCAATGACCCGATGTTATGGTACACCTGGCCTTGTATTTTGAATGTAGTTTCAAAATTACGTCCATCGGATGCGAGATCGCAAATTTTAGTTGCCCCAAATGACGTCATTTGGAAGCAAGAATTAAATTTGCGTATCTTACGCAAAAATAATTTTGAATCATCTGAATCGCCACCAAGAAGGGATAATAAAGGTTCCGACGGAGTGGGTAGAGGTGACAGCACAATTTTTCCTGATGCGCAGCACATGCCTGGTGTTTCATTCCGAAATTTCAATGCCTGACAATATTGACATACTTTATCCATTGCACCGATAGCAATTTTTGAATGCGCAGAGTAGTTAATATCTGGTGCATAATCGAAAGCAAGACGAATAAATGATGTACGTGTTAATGAGCGACTGGTCTGCTGCCTCTGTCGTTCTTGTAGTCGTGCTGCATCTATGTTTCGTTCTCGTGCCGCTCTTGTTCTCGTAATAGTCTGTCGCAGACGTTCGTCACGCTGTTCTTGAGATTCTTGTGCACGACCCTCTGCTGTCCTGTTTCTTTGAGCTGCATTTCTTGTTGCAATTTGTTCTGCCGACTGATGAGCTCTTTCAACATGTTTGCGCCGTGCCTCTCTGCTCCTCGCATTGGTGAGGTTAGATTTTTTCGATTTGACTGAAAATAATAATTTAAACGTTTAAATATTACAAAAAAACTGAAAAACATGCTATTATAGCACATTTAAATAAAAGTGCAAAATAATTTTTAATAGAGGTTAAATAAAAATAATGAAAAAAAAATGTGTGCGTTTCAGGACGCGCGACAGAAGTGATAACTTCAACTAATCCAAATTTAACTATTTAATATTGAAATTGTTTAACTTGAGAAAAACTTTGCTTATTACTTAAATTTTATGTACATATGATTAATTTAAAAATTTCCAAATTTTGAAAAATTCAAAAATTTTGAAAAAAACAAAAAAAAAATTTTAAATTTAAAATTTTGACGAATTTTGAAAAATTCAAAATCTTTGACAATTTTCAAAAATTCAAAAACTTTGAAAATTTTGAATAATTTAAAAATTTAGCAAAAATTCAAAAAATTTGAAAAATATTGAAATTTTTATAAAACTTGAAAATTTTGAATATTTTGATACTATTGAAAATATTAAAAATTTTGAAAATTTTAAAAATTTTAAAATTTTGGAAAATTCAAAGATAGGGGAAAGCGTCTGTTCGAAATACGGCTAGCGCTGTGGGTTAAAGTGAGAGAGAAGTTAAGTAGCCTGCCTACTGCTGCCGTATGCATGAGAAAGACATGTGGCGCCGTAACACGTTGCAAATTGCAAATCAGAAGAAGTTATCACTTCAAAAAATATTACAATTATTAGAAAAGTGTAGGGAGCTTTGTACCATTTTCTCATCGATATCTTAATTAACTTTTATAACTATATGTGATAATACTTATATGTATATATTTTAATTTTAATTAAAGAGTTTTAAACAATGAAGCACAAATAATTAATAATCACAATTTATAAAAAGAACTTTTTATAGTAGAAAGTTTTTATTACTGATGTATAGGTCATATTACTATTCTATAAATATTTCATTATTACCAATGATTACAATTAAATTAAAGAATAAGTTAATTAATGAATTCAGTGAAATTTGAATGAACTGTAAGTTAATTTTATTAAATGGTAACTAATACTTACCGTTTACTTGATAACACACTAATCACTAATCACTAATCACTTTTTATTAAACTGTATAGTTTCAAAGTACGGAGGGTAGAGTTTCAAAGCACATACCACAACTTTTAATGTTAAAACTTTTCAATAATTAAAAATGAATTTAAGTGTCATCTCAACAATGCACAGCATCCTTGATATTGCAAAAATATTAAGTCATACAACGCTGTGATTGATCATAGAGAAGATTGTTTCCTTATTAACAAAATCAAGGGTAGTTGTATCTAAAAAGTTTCTAAAATAGTTTATTTTATTAACAGTTAAAATTAAAATAATAATTACTGTTTTTACATGTAAAAACAAAAAAAAAACTGCCCTCTGGCGTAATCAATCCCATAACGATAACCCAAGCAAATGTCATAATCAGCCGCTAATCCAAAAAATGGCCCTTGGTAAGCCAGGCGCATCAGTAGATTTATATTAATTGAATATATTAAAAGTATACGTTTTAGAAAAAAATGTTTTAGATAAAAGTTGTAGGTCTCTTTAAGACAAACAAAAAAGTCCTCTAACATTTTTGTACCAAATTTCATTTCGATCCGTTAAGAAATGCGACCACTATCGTGTCCACAGATTTCGTTATATTGGAACTATACATATATATATAAACTTTTGAACGGAAGGTGTTTTTGAGGTCAGGGGGGCCTAAAACGAAAAACTGTAGTGAAATTTTCCCGAAGTCGTGACCTGCGAACCAGCTGAATAGTAGATATAAATCTACTAATTAGCTACTAAGACCTTACACGAAGACTTTCAAAATGATAATATCATATTTAATATAATAACAATTCAATAAACAAATAATTTGCAATAAAATAATATTGCGACTATAAATTAAAATGTCAGCTATCCTATCTTTTAAGTTAGAACAAATAACACATATCTACAAAATTGCATTGAAATCGGTTCAGTAGTGTTAAAATTAAAATAATAATTACTGTTTTCACATGTAAAAACAAAAAAAAAACTGCCCTCTGGCGTAATCGATCCCATTACGAAAACCCAATCAAATGTCATAATCAGCCGCTAATCCAAATTAGCTACTAAGACCTTACATGAAGACTTTCAAAATGATAATATCATATTTAATATAATAACAATTCAATAAACAAATAATTTGCAATAAAATAATATTGCGACTATAAATTAAAATGTAAGCTATCCTATTTTTTAAGTTAGAACAAATAACACATATCTACAAAATTGCATTGAAATCGGTTCAGTAGTTTAGGAGTCCATCGCGGACAAACAACGGGACACGTAATTTATATATATTAAGATATGTGAGAAATAAAACAATTTTTGGAAAATATGTGTTATTTTTATATATTAACATAAATATTAAAGTGAAAGTGAAAATATAATTTAAACTATAAATTCAAGAAAATATTTGTTTATCCCCCTGGTCACTTTTTGTTGGTGAAAATCAACCTACGGATTAGAATCGCATAGGTTAATTGGCAAAAATCATCTTCACCGAATTATTTATATACCATCATAACTCTAATTACCCTTTCTTAAAACCATGACGTCGGCATCATTATCAACTTCGTTTTTTCTTTTCTGTCACTGACTTACATTTATAATTGTAGGAACCACAGCCACCAAAAGAATGGAAAGGAATCTGGCCAGCTAAAACTAAATACATATGTATGCAATATAACCACTACATCCCTCCAGGTCCTACTAAAGTTCTGGGTAAGAAACTAAAATAGTACATTTGAAATAAATAACTTTAAAAGTACATAAATTTGTCGTTTAGGAGATGAAGACTGTCTTTATGTCAACATATATACGCCTAATCTTAAGCCGAAGAAGAAGTTGGACGTTTTAATTTATATTCATGGAGGAGCTTTTATGTTTAACCATGGTGGACAAACGTATCCTGATATAGTTTTAGATAGAAATATAGTTTTTGTTAATCTAAACTACCGATTGGGACCCTTAGGTAGATATATGTTACACAAATAAATCCAAGAAGTTCATACAAATTATAAAAGTACACTTAATTTTAGGATTTTTAAGTACTGAGGATAAAATAGTCCCTGGAAATAATGGTATCAGAGATCAAGTCGCTGCGCTTAAATTTATAACCGAGAATATTGAATATTTTGGTGGAGATCCAAACTCTATAACTATATCAGGCATGTCAGCTGGTGGTGCTAGTGTTCAAACACATTATTTAACACCCCTTTCAAAAGGTAACTGTTTCATTACAAAATCTTCATTTTGCTATTGTATTTTTTTAGACAGTTGAAATCTGTTGAAACGTTCCTCCGATATATTTACTCAGTCCAGGAAACTAATAGTTAACATATTTCTATTAATACAAATATCTTTGTATTTTAGGTTTATTTTCAAAAGGAATTTCTCAAAGTGGAGTTACTTTAAATGCCTGGGTCTTAATGGAGAAGGGATTGGAAAAAACTAAAAGGTTAGCATCATTACTGGGATGTTCAAATGATAAAATAAAAGAAGTTATAAAGTGCTTAAAGTCCAGACCAGCTAGACAAATTTTGAATAAAATAAAACATTTTCAAGTAAATATACTTAAATTAAGGTGCTTTTAATACACGTGTGTAATGTTATTTTTATAATTTTTTAGCCGTGGTTATATAACCCTTTTTCACCATTTGGTTTAGTTGTTGATTCATGGGCTAATGATCCAGTTTTTCCTCAACACCCTTATCTTTTACTCAAAAATGGATTGGTTCAAGATTTGCCATGGATGATATCATACACCTCTGCTGAAGGACTGTATCCAGGAGCAGGTATATATTTTTACTAAACTACTTATATACAGTGGCAACGCGTAGTGGTATGTCTTGGGGGTGCTCAATTTAAAAAAAGTTAAAAAAATGGGATCACAGATAAAACGCTGGAGGCAAAGATTTTTTGGGTGGCATCGCAACAAGAGGTTTTTTGGGCTTATTTAATAGCATAAAAAAGTTTTTTGATCAATTGTGTAGGTACGTCAACAAGCACTTATTGTTTTTATGGTTAGTATTATGCTTATAGTGTCTAAATTTCACAAGCACCTTTTATATTGGAAGTGAAGTCTATCCTTCTTTTTGATAAACTCTTCAACAACCTATTCGTTAAAACTTGAAATTTCTTGAATCATTTGTTTCTCAATATATAACATTGCTAGAGCAGTTAGTCTATCCTGACAAATTGTCTTTTTAAGGAAATTTTGGATCCGTTTTAATGTAGAGAAGCAACGTTCGGCTTCGACGGTTGTCATGGGCATCATAACGATTGCTTGTACCACTAGAAAGGTTTCTGAGAAATCTGTTTGTAAATTATTGGAACGAAGTTCCTTACGGTAGGCTTGGAGGAGATAGGGATTTTACTGCGCGACCGAACTGAAAAAAATGTAATAGTAAAACTGTAAGAAAAAGTCCGTGGAATAAAACTGTTAAATGAGACGTGCGCAGGCGCTACAGTCGTATACACAAGCGAATAGTGCAAATTGTGTCGATTCTACATTAGTTGAAGGAACTTCGTTCCTACCTGGTGTCCCACGACACCACATCTTTCTTTTTTTATTCATAAATCAAGCAAATGGACTGCTCCGGATACTTCTTTAATATCGTTTTTTATTTTATGAAGAATTATGTCTTTAATTTGTTTTTATGTAAAAAGGAAAATGTGCGAATTGCTGATTTTTTCCCTTACTTATTTTCGTAATTTCCAAACTCAGTTTTAGGCGACCCACACTTTTTACTTTAATTTTGTGTTCTATTGTTAGTGAATTATAATTTAATTGACATTAAATAAAAAAAAAATTACCGAGATCGCCGCAACTTCTGTTATTCTCACAATTATCGAGTAATCGTCACGTACGTGTAAATAAAACCGAAACGATGAACGACTGTACTTCTACTCTGACGAGAAATCTCTGATCACAATGCCACTATGCGCTAATAAATGTTAATACATAAATAGAATGAGATATGCTATCTTTGTCTAGCTAGGAAGTAACTGTTGTCCCTTGTATGGATGACGAAAAAAGGAAATTTAACAAGTTTTTTTTGTAGACTTTTATACAAATGAGCATTTGGAATATGTGGATAAAAATTGGAACAAAATATTGCCCTACATTTTACATTACAATGATGTTGTGCCAAAAAAACTTTGGGATGAAGTTGGTAGTAAAATTAGGAAAGAATATCTTGGTGACGAACCTGTGAATAAAAATACATTTAGGAAATTTATTCAAGTAAGTCATAATAGTGACTGATATAATTAAACAAAAGTATATTTATTTCAGTTACAATTTTAATACATTTAAATTAATTATTTGTTATAGATTCTTAGCGATCGATTATTTATAGCTGATATAGAGCTTGCCAGCCGTTTATACATAAAATCAGTAAAATCTTCTGTCTATAGTTATTACTTTAATTATAGAGGATCCTATAGTAAATCAAATACTAGAACTGGTCCGATAGATATAGGTAAATATAAATATAATAAATATTTTTGTTCTATTATAGAATATCCACATGAATAATTCAAATAAGTAGGTACTTAAACAGAATATTCCTTAGCACCCTATTAAATTTAAGATGTAAATAAAGGTTTTACACTTTTTTTCTAAATACATAAAAGCGAATACCTCGGAGGATTCCGTGTCCGATTCTCCTCCTGTTAATCAAGAATGTCTTTTTTATGTATTTTTTCTCACTGGATCCGAATTTGAAACCTGTTTTTCCGAAAAATCGTCGGGTAAATTGTTATTAACAATTTAATTGTTTCCACGATTATAACTACTAGAAAACTAGATTAAAATACTTTTTTGTTCCTTATGAAACTTGGGTTCTAATAAAGCTATCATATTTCACGTCCTCTCATTTTAATAAAAATCGATAAGTAATTTGTTTATAGCAACTTTTCATTAGGTCAGGTTTAAAAAGTATCTAATTTTTTTTCTAATGTATTCTACGATTGAAGGCGAACATTTTAAGCTTTCTTAAATATATCTTAGTTATTTCTTTGCTGGGATAAGACGGGATTTTACGCAATTGAACCTCGAAGGGGTTGGTTTTGGGATTGATAGTTTGTATGAAACTTCGTTCTAGGAGTTTGCATGTGCATTATTTTAAGGACGTAGGTGCCCACTAATACTGGATTCTACGAAATTCAACCCCTAAGGAGGATCTTTGAGAAAGCAGTTTCAAACACCCCCAAAAAGGATATCTGGACATATCTTTTATATCTGGAAGCTTGTAGTTTACAATTTGACCGTGTACAATCTTGGAAACCAGGATGCTTACTGCTTATGCATCCAAGCGTAACAAATATTAATATGCTGTCCGACAGTAGTGGAGGATAACAAAAAAACTTAGTTTTTTCGACAATGATAATCAACCTTCTATTTGAGATAGATACTATTTCAGTTGTCAATCACAAATATTTTGAGACTGGGCATACCGAATTGGAAATGCGACAATATACATTTAAAAATTAAAAAAAGAAAATCTAAACACATTCTTCTTTACACTCCCAGGTAACTAGAACTGCCAGAACTAATCCTCATCCATTTCAAGTCTGTGAACTAAGGTACGAAGAGTTTCTGGACTTCAAACCTTTCTCTGGCTACAAAGCTGAATTAAGGAGTATACCGTGGAGAAAAGTTTGTCGCATGCGGTGCATGCATGATGGACGGGTCGCTGTATATTTTAAATATCATTTCGTGATTATTTTAAAAAGTGTGTTGTTGTAAGCCATCCCAAATGCTTTAAGGCACCACAGGCGTATTCCTGACTTTTAGCATTACCCTCATCAAAGAAAAAAGATCTGATGTCAATGTGTAACTCTGAAACTATACCATATATGTACGAGGAGTCACTGCCATCTGATACAAAGGCTAGGGATTGTTTACCTGATACTGCAGATGAAAAAGAAACAGATCTTTACTATTGATATATTATTGTATTACTAAGTTTATATTTTTTAATAACAGTATTATTATGTTTATTAAATTCAAAAATTACCTATGTGGTGCGTAACTACAACTAAGACCAGTTTTTTGTTAGTTTTAAAAAAATTAATATAATTTTGTAAAGTTTTGCAGACTAAAATAGTCGATATGCTTATCTATAATAAATATAGTTTAAAAAAACTAAAAAGCACGCTTTTATAGCATATGAAACTAACAAGTAAAAAAATAAATGTAATTAAGGAAAACTAAAAAGCATGTTTCTGAAAAACATCGAACTAAAAAGTTTAAAATAATTTTCAAAATAAAATTAAAACAAAAATAAATGAAAAATACTAGTATTATTGTGAAAAAAGCGTGGGCGCTGCATACCGTATTTTTCGAATCTCAAGCGCCCACGCTTTTTTCACAATAATACTAGTATTTTTCATTTATTTTTGTTTTAATTTTATTTTGAAACTTATTTTAAACTTTTTAGTTCGATGTTTTTCAGAAACATGCTTTTTAGTTTTCCTTAATTACATTTATTTTTTTACTTGTTAGTTTCATATGCTATAAAAGCGTGTTTTTTAGTTTTTTTAAACTATATTTATTTTTTACTTTTTAGTCCAATTTATTTTATTTCAATAGATTCGTTAATTTGCTGTGACGGTTACAAGACCCTCACTCAAACATTATTCGTTTATTTAGTTGGAAATGCTTTGAAAGCGTGTTTTTTTGATTTCTCAAATTATATTTATTGTATGTATTCATATTGTTGATGATTAAACATATTGTTTCAATCACTTGGAAAAAAAAATTATTATTGTGAAATCTAAAGAATTGTTAGATTAATTCTAAGACAATTTCATTCATATTGTTTATAATTAAACGTATTGTTTTCAGAACTTGGAAAAAAATTACTATTGTGAAATCTAAAGAATTGTTAGATTAATTCTAAGACAATTTCATTCATATCGTTTATAATTAAACGTATTAAACGTGACTAAAAAAAAATAACGATACGGGACTCATCCGAGGCAGCAGCCGCGGAGTGGAGAGTTACAAACAAATAAAATTATAATAAAATTTAAGTTAACGAAAAATAATTCAATTCAGAGTAAAAAACGTGGGGTGCATTTTACTACATTTCATAACTTTCTTCTCATAGGTAGTTGCCAATAGAATGATTGTAACATTCAATATATTAAGCACACCCCACGCTTTTTACTCTGAATTGAATTATTTTTCGTTAACTTAAATTTTATTATAATTTTATTTTGAGGTGATTAACTATAAATGATTGTTTGATCTTCTACTACTGTAATATAAACTCTTTGTAATTAAGAATTATTTTCTATTTTTTAGTTCGGTTAGCTATAAAAGCGTGTTTTTTAGTTTTTTAAAACTATTATTTATTTTTAACTTTTTAGTTCAAGTAATTTTAAAAGCGTGTTTTTTTAGTTTTTTTTAAACTATTATTTTATTCAAATATCAAACCCCTGCTACACTATTTGGACACCTCGTATTTTTAGATTAAAAAATATATGTATAAGTATATTGCGTGTAGAAATTAAGTGGGACAATATTGACAATTTTATGGGACAACCATTATAACAATAAATAATCAAAAATACATTTAGTTTTTTGGATAGTTTGTTTTTTAACGAATTTCTTATGACCACATTTTCTTTGGCGCACAGTGTATCTTAAATAATTTAAATAAGTATAGAACTTGTTTATATAGTTTATATCGGTATTACATCTACAATTTTATCGTGAATAAGTTTGACCAACTTCTTCACGATGGCGTTTAAAAGTTTATTGTGAACATATTCAATCCCCGAAATAAAAACTCACATCAAACTTTGAATATTAATTAACTATTAATAAATCAACCATCAAACACATTCGTGTTACAAAATTTGTTATTGTTGTCTTTTGTTAAAGTTCACAATAAAATTTGATGAATATTAAAACAAGTGCTAATTCGAAAATTTGGATAAAACCATATGAAATAGCGACCTTGAATTTATTCGTCATCTTTTTTACGATAAAGTTGATGTAATACGGGTAGTCATATATATTTAAAAATAATAATCACATCTTTACCAAATTAATCAGAACAAAAAAAATGGAGTTGTCAGGCATCGATCCCGGTACCTCTCGCATGCTAAGAGAACGCTTTACCATCTGAGCTACACACCCAGTTAATACAATTTGACGATAAGCGGTACATAGATTAAAGATTAAAAATATTGTTTTTTTATGTTATTGTATTATTAAATAGCTTTTGTAATAATTTCTTGCAACATTTAAAATCATTTTGATAAGAAGCAAACAAGATGAGTACACAGCTGCCTTGAGTCTCTGGCTTCTTGAGCTGTGTCGAGTGTCCGAGCGAAATATTAACCCAACTGCAGACATGCGCAAAGGAGTGGAGAGTTACAAACATACATACAGGTGAAGTTAATAAAAGCGTGTGAATTAAAAATTAAGTCAATTAACTGAAGTATTTGGGAATAAAAGTATCAATTTTATGACAAAGTTATTAAGAGATAAATCAGATCCAGTTATCTCAAAATCAATAATTTGCAGATACACCCCTAACTAAAATGACTTTTGTTACTTATTAAAAATTATCTAATTATAAAGATTCTGCAACAGCAACTGAAACTAGTTTAGTAAATTTTGTCTTAAACTCTTGTTTAAAAATACGGGGGATCAGTTCAAAAATATTAAGATAAATAGAATGTATAGGATTAAGAAATCTATTAATACTTTTTCATAAGTTAAAAAAATGGAATAGTAAGTATTTAAAATGATACCACATGGTTTAATGACTTTGGAAGAATTTCCAAAAATCAGACTCTCGCCTTTATATAGTCGCCCTAAATTCAAAATAAAATTCGTAAATAGGAAATACACAAGAAAATGTAAAAAACATCGACAATAATAAAAAAATAACGTATTTGTGAACATTTTAAAATTCCGAAAAATATATAAGTCTTAAAAAACAACCGACATTTTTTAAAAAGAGTAAAACCTTAAAACAATATAAACAGTAAAAAAGTCAAGCAAACATAAGTGGCAAACACAAACGAATGCACTTAATTTGCAGAAAAATTATTTATCAGCGTTTGTACCATATAGTTGGAAGGGCAACTGCTAACCATTGTGAATCATCAGTTCAATTCTTTGATTTTGTTCATATATTTCGTTTATATAGGTTTTTTTAGCAATGAAAAATTATCAAAGAAAAAAGCAGACAGTTATACCTATAAGGTTTAAAAAAAAATCAAAGCGTATTTGACTTTTAATCGAAGCAATGAAGCACTGAATCTCTTAGATTTAAAAGGCATTAAGAAACTTTGTGAACTTATTCGATAATGAAAGGATATCATCCATTACTCAAATGTGGTCAAATGGTAAAACCAGATAAAGAAACACAAAGTCTCGTACCACAAAATATTTAATAAAAATTATCAGTATTGACAACTAGTTTCGACCAACACGGTCATCTTCAGGTCTGTGAAAAAATATAAATAGAAAGATAATGAAAATAAAAAGTAAGAGTTTAACAACTTACCAAATAACAAAGTGAAATATTAAAGTTACAAAAATTATCCAAACAAAAATTAAATGGAAAGAAATTTATGGTATCTGGTTACTATATCTTCAACAACTGAAGTCCAACAGCAGCAAACAGTGTGTAATGAGGAGACAACCAGTAGAGGTATGCTCATGAAGGATCAAAAAGTGTGGTACGAAAAAATTATAACTAACATGGGAACGTTAGTAGTCGGAACGAGAAACAGATTTAAATTTAAAAAATTAAAACTTAAAAACACACACCTTAAAATGAAATGGAGCTAAAAACTCAGGCATTGGTTAAGGAATAAGCCCAAGAGAATTCCTTTTTGATGGAAAACTAGATCAGGAGGGATGAAGGTCAAAAAGTAATATACTCCATCAAAGGGATGGAAGAAAAACAGATATTTATTGTGTAAGGGTAGTAAAGCAATAGAAAATAGTAATAAGACCGTACATATGTAGTGTTTATAAGTATGACAATACAAGACCTTCGAAAAGCAGAAAGATCTAGAAAATCCAAGCACAAAAAATGAAAAGGCTATGTAGCGTAGTAAATAGCCAGAAGTTAGAGAAGTGAGTGAATAAAGGATATACAAGAGGTGTGTGCATAGGAAGTATTTAAGAAAAGTGGCAAACCAGATGTAAGGTACAAAATCCGAAACCATTAACAGCGATATCAGCTCCAAAACCATTGTGGTCCATACCAAGGCATTCCAAAAACCAGTATATGTGGATAACTTCGAAGGTGAAAGATGTTTAAGATGAGAGCTATAAGTATCATCTTTCACCTTCGAAGTTATCCACATATACTGGTTTTGGGAGTGCCTTGGTATGGACCACAATGGTTTTGGAGCTGATATCGCTGTTAATGGTTTCGGATTTTGTACCTTACATCTGGTTTGCCACTTTTCTTAAATACTTCCTATGCACACACCTCTTGTATATCCTTTATTCACTCACTTCTCTAACTTGTGGCTATTTACTACGCTACATAGCCTTTTCATTTTTTGTGCTTGGATTTTCTAGATCTTTCTGCTTTTCGAAGGTCTTATATTGTCATACTTATAAACACTACATATGTACGGTCTTATTACTATTTTCTATTGCTTTACTACCCTTACACAATAAATATCTGTTTTTCTTCCATCCCTTTGATGGAGTATATTACTTTTTGACCTTCATCCCTCCTGATCTAGTTTTCCATCAAAAAGGAATTCTCTTGGGCTTATTCCTTAACCAATGCCTGAGTTTTTAGCTCCATTTCATTTTAAGGTGTGTGTTTTTAAATTTTAATTTTTTAAATTTAAATCTGTTTCTCGTTCCGACTACTAACGTTCCCATGTTAGTTATAATTTTTTCGTACCACACTTTTTGATCCTTCATGAGCATACCTCTACTGGTTGTCTCCTCATTACACACTGTTTGCTGCTGTTGGACTTCAGTTGTTGAAGATATAGTAACCAGATACCATAAATTTCTTTCCATTTAATTTTTGTTTGGATAATTTTTGTAACTTTAATATTTCACTTTGTTATTTGGTAAGTTGTTAAACTCTTACTTTTTATTTTCATTATCTTTCTATTTATATTTTTTCACAGACCTGAAGATGACCGTGTTGGTCGAAACTAGTTGTCAATACTGATAATTTTTATTAAATATTTTGTGGTACGAGACTTTGTGTTTCTTTATCTGGTTTTATTCGATAATGTTATATTGAAACTGGACTTATGCATAGAAAAAAAAGCATTCTTAAAGTGCAGCTGAAACAGAACTCGTTGTTTTCATCGAAAATTAGTTTAATTTTATTACTAAGGAGATTCTAAGATCGTTAAAAACGAATATGACATTGAAACTGATCTCTGAAGTAGGTACCTAGTGCTCAGAATACCTATTGTTTACATCATCTTCAGGAGTTTTCGATAATACCGTTAAACAATTAGTGAACATTCAATACTCGGGGGTTATTCTGCTCGCTGAAAAAGTATATAATATCGAAAGCGATCTATGGAGGATCTAGTACCCAGCACAGCGACCTTTACGTCATCTACTTGAGTTTCATGGAATATCTTTAAATTTACTGCTAAAACCCGGTCTCAACATACTCAAAATCACCGAGTATTTGAGTTTTGACTAATTGTTTAATGAATTTACAGAAAACTCCAAATGTTGAGGCAAACAGCATGTATCCTGGGCACCCAGTACTCCGGAGATGACATTCGGTCTTATATTCGTTTTGAGCGAAATCAAAAACTCCTGAGTAATAAGATATGACTAATTTTATAACAATATTTCCAAAAACTTCAAGAGACAAGATAAACAGTAAGTATGTTGGACACCAGGTACTTCTAAGATCAGTTTTAATGTCATATTCGTTTTCGGCGAGCCCAAAAACTCTCGAGTACTAAATTTTGACTAATTGAATAACATTTTTACTGAAAACTCCAGTAGACGACGTAAACAATAGATACCTATCCTGGACACCAAGTACTCCGGAGATCACTTTTAAAGTCAATTCATTTTCAACTACCCCAAATATCAACGAGTAACAAAATTGAACTCATTTCCGCAAATAAATAAGGTTTTCTGTTTAAGATGTACTTTAAAAATACGTTTCTTGTTTGCATAAATGCAGTTTTCCACAGTTGAGCACATAACACATAAGGTGACACTCTCACGAATCGAATGCAAAAAGAATCAGTAAAATCCATCTTGTCTTTTAAATTTCAGAGGTAAGACCGATTTTAGTGTTTTATTGCTTCGACTATTTAACAAATTACTACATTCTTTGTTGACAATAAATTGTCGAAAAAAAAGATTGTTTCCTTTATTGAAAAACTAATTAAAAGTGTCCGATTCTTCTTTAGCCCTCCAATTACGACCTTGGTTTTTAAAAATAACAACAAATTTTGTTAAGATATATTGGTATTGAGATATTCATATAGTTATGCAGTTTCTTTTAAAACAATAAAAAATATTGTTGTTTATTTTAGGAGTATCGCATGGTCATGATACAGCATATGTATTTAAAATGTTTGATGTTCTCTCTAGTGAAGATGATCGCAAAATAAGTAAATTAATGGTTGATATGTTTGTATCATTTATAAAAACAGGGTAAGTTTTATTTTATTATACATTAATCAATGTTAATTCTATGAACTTATTTTCCTTATATTTTCGTCATTCTAAAAATCTCTGTAATTAAGCCATACTTACTCCTTCTACTTATTATTTTGAAGTAATCAACTGTTTTCTAATTAAACATTTCAATTTTATTAGTTTATTTTGTTATTCCCAAAAGTATCCGACCTGCATTTATATCTTCTCACCAAAATGGTCTAGCGACTCCAACGAGGCGGGAACGTCAACAGTACAGCCTCACAAATTTATTGCTTACATGGTGATACCTGCCGGACGTATAGTTATGAGGAGCGTGTGTATGTTTTCAAATACCATGATAGGTTCTCTAGAGGTTAAATGTTCGGAAGTTTCCCATTCGGATCTCGGGGAAGTCATGATGGAAATAGCAGAGCCATCGATCAGTCTACTAGTAAACCAACCACTAGTTTAACAAAAAAAATTACCCAGATGCGGGTTAAATGCCAACATTAATGCAACCCCTCACTATCTTCAGTTTGTAAAACCTCAAGGTCTTGCTCTTACTGAAACACAGGTTTCTGGGAACAATAGCAGCTTAAATTTTCAGGTTACGAACTCTACCACAACTTCAAACGACATCATTGAGTATGTGTTTACGTATGTGCACTAGAAAACAACAAAGACAACTTTAGCAAATTTATATTTTGTACCTATTTATAAGACCGTAATTGCGACGAACTATTTGACTCTTTATCACAAAAGATCAGCTGCCTCAGTAGTGAGTCCCCTTCTGCTGAGACAATCTTGGGGACTTTAATGTTCACCACCTTAAGTCCAACAAAAAAAACACGGAAGGCAAGTTAACTAAAGACTTTGCAATCAGCCATGGGCTATCCCAACTAATCGATCAGCCCACTTACTTTGCCAGAGCTGCTAATCACAGTTCTAATACTCTGGATCTTTTTCTGACCACTCACCCTGAGCAATATAATGTAAATGTTCTGTCTCCCCGAGGTAATTCTAATCATGCTGTAGTATAAGTCAAATTTCCAATCGAAACTCACCCATTCGAGGCACCGCCCAAGAGAACCTTTTGGAACTTAAAAAAAGCAGATTCGAAAGGCCTTCGAGACTACTTTGCAACTTTTCCCTGGAATCCAGTCTGCTTTTTCAACGAAGATCCATCGGCAGTTTGCAACAGTATAACTGAAATCATTCAGTGTGCCATGGAAGCTTACATTCCTCACTTTACGCTTAAAAGACAGAAGAACAGAAGCCATGGTTTAATAAAGATTGCGATGAAGTCCCACAAATTATTTCTACAAAATCCATCAGAAGAAACAAAACAGGATGATATAAACGCTAGAAACAGATACAACACCACTATTTCTAATTCCAAAAGTCTCTTTGACGCTCGAATGAAAGACAAGGTAATGTCAAACTCTAATGGAAGCCGGTCCTTTGGGACTCTCGCCAAACATATCAATAACAATTTTACAAATGGTTTGTTCCCTCCACTCACAGCAGATGACGGCTTAATAGTTACGTCCTCCACAGGAAAGGCAGAACTCTTTATCAAAATGTTCTCTTCGAACTCGACGCTAAACGCACCGGACAACATGGAGCTACTGTCTATTCCACGGTCTTCCCACACAATGAAAAATATCTCATTTAGGGTTAAGCGTGTGCAGAAAGTCCTTGCTACTCTAAATACCAACAAAGCAGGCGACCTTGATGAAATGCCTGCTTTACTCTTAAAAGCTTGTGTCCTGAACTAGCACCAGTTTTCACTAAGCTATTTCAACTATCATATGATACTGGCATTTTTACGGAATCATGGAAAACTGCTTGAGTACAACCAGTCCCCAAGAAAGGCTTCAATACCCTGCCTTCTAACTACAGACCCATAGCTCTTCTATCTGTTATTAACAAAACTATGAAGAAATACGTCAATCGCGAGCTCCTGAGCTACCTTGAGACACACAACCTTTTAAGTGACAGGCAATAGTTTTTGCCAACAAAGGTCAACAGCCGATCTGCTACCATATGTAACTCATGTCTTGAGTAATACCAGCAACCGCCATGAGGAGACTCAAATAATATCATAAGACATCTAGGAAGCATTTGATCAAGTGTGGCATGCAGCTCTCTTGAACAAACTGCCTTCATACGGACTCTCGCCAAACCTTTGCAGATGGATATCCAACTTTCTCTCCAACAGGCACATCCAAGTAGGGTTAGATGGACATTCCTCCAACCTCTACAAGATCAACGCTGGAGTTCCCCAAGGATCCGCTCTAGGTTCTACTCTTAACCTTTTACACATTATTAGACTGTAGCAAAGCGCACAACCGTCCCATATCCCTAGATATTCTGGAAGAGGACAGAAGATCCACAATGTTTTTTCAATGAAGATATGAGGATTGTAGACCAGTGGGGAAGAAAGAATCTTGTTATTTTCAATGCTTCAAAGACAAAGACGTGTTACCTATTCAACAAGAGGCAAACATATGACTCATCCATCACAATGAACGATCAGACACTAGTAGTCAGTGACTCCATTACGCTGGTCGGTATAACGATCTCCCAGGACTTACTCTGGAAGGAACATATTGCATCCATAGTAACTGCAGTTGAAAAGAAGTTAGGCTTTCTTATTAGAGCACGGAAATATTTCTCTCCATTCAACAAAGCTTCTCTTCTCAGAGTTCTTGATGCAATACACAGAAGAGCAGTTCGACTAATAAACGACACCCGTATCACCAAAAACCTAGCCCCATTGTTTTACCGATACTTAAACGGATTTTGCTCTGAAGAACTCCGCTCTATAGTGCCTCCACATGCCAGACCAGCCAGAGCAACGCGACGTGCCAACTCCATGCACCCTTATACTGTTCAGTGCCAGACATCGAGAACGGATCAATTCGATCGTTTCTTCATCCCCAGGGTCTCCAGATTGTGGAACTCCTTACCTTTCCACATCTTCCCCACTGGTCCTACCTTGCTGTCCTTTAAATACCAAATTAATAAATTGCCTATTTTGTCCCAATAGATGTTCTATACCTAAGAAGACATCCTAAAAAAAACAAGAAATTGAAGGTACAAGTCATTCCGAAATTTTCTCCCTAATGTCATTTTCTTGTTTGTATACTTTCTGAATTTCAAAAATTGTGATAATATTGAGATTTAACACTATTAAGGTGACAATTTTGACATTTTCACATATTTATATAGATATTTATATACATGACAATACAAATTTGTCAAAAAAAAAACTAATTCTCCACCATCTTGCTGTCAGCTGCCACTTATCCCTATTTGGAAAGTGCAAGCACGAAGTATAGATACTAGGATTCTGAACGTAATGTTGAACAAATGGTCTCAATTTAGGGGACCAATATTTACGCCACATTTTAAGATTTACGTGTTTAAATCCCTATAAACTAATTATTCATACCAAAAATTTTTAATAGATGTTATTTTAAAATTACTCACTTTTGGTGTTTTGAATAAAGAAACTTTTTCTACATTCTCACTTGCCTTTTGGCTACTAAGACAATTATCAATAGCACAACACCATCCAATTTTTTAAATTAAGTATAACTAATTTTAAATAAACTAATTAATATTATTAATTATTTTAATTAAGTTCAACATTCGCAACATTTACATGTCTTGTATACTTGCACAGCCAGTGGCAAAAGATAGAACTGTGATCTGGGTTTATTATTGTGTACATGAAATATTATGGAAAAGCCTACACCTTTCGAGTCCTGGTATCTATACTTCGTGAGTACAAGTATCAATCCCTACGATACATTGGTTAGATTCTTGTTTAACAATGTCATTTTACTATTGTATCGAACTTATTTATAAAATTTGAACATTTATTTACTTTTAGGAAACCTAATATAACATCTGACTGGGAACCTTTATCAAAAACAAAGACTGATCCTTGGATACAGTTACGTATAGATGGTCCCGATGTTACGTATATAGAAACGATAAATAATATAGGAAACAAAAAGTTTTGGGAAAGTTTACCTTTTGAAGAAAACAAAAAAATATTTAATGAAAAAGACGAGTTATAAAAAGCTTTCATTAGTTACCTATAAATTCACTTGCTATTTAGTCTTTTTGTTATCTTACTAATTAAATAACGGAATAAAACTATTTTTAAACAGAAAGGACGTAAAACTTTAGTCTTAGTACGAAGGTCACGCTGGTATGAATGAATTTACAAAAATAATTTGTCTAAAAAGTTTCTAGAAATGTACTGTACGATAGAATTCAAGTCGCTTTTCTTACTACTGAGACAGTAATTGCTATCGATAAATACGATGGAAATGGTTCTGTCACAGTTGGATCCTATAGGTCATTAATTTTCTTCTTTACCAGATAAGGTCCCTCCCAAGGTCGTTGTAGTTTAGGGCAATATCCTTTTCTTCTCTGTGGTTGGTATAACCACACTGCATCACCTTCTTTAAAGGATATTGGCGTCGACTTTTTGTCAACTTCATCCTGTCACTTGTCATCTGCAGTTTTGACCTGGCAAACTCGTGGACACCCCTTAGCCTTTCCTTTAGGTCTTCAACGTAGTCAGGCAGCGACATTTCCTCGGCTTCTTCATCCGTTGGTCTTCCAAAATTTAAGTCGATCAGCAGTCTCAAATTCTCTATTAGTAAGTAACATGGAAGGCGTGTAACCGGTGGCTTTGTGTTAAGAACTTCTAACACTTTCTTGCGTAACATTCGCACATTCTTCATCAGGTATGCACCATCTGTCTTTTGTTTCTTGACGTTCGCAAAACTTGCAATTCTTCTCCAGACATGGTCTTCTTGAAAGACTGTCAGCGTTTCCATGACTTCTTCCTTTTCGGTGACGTATATCGAAGTCGTAGGTCTGAAGTTTCTCCATCTATCGCGCAATCTGTCCTTCTGGAGTATTGAAATGTAAAAGCGATTCCAACGCTGAATGGTCGGTCCTGATCAAAAACTTCAGGCCATAAAGGCACAAATGGTCTTTCTTTAGGGTAATAAAAGCCTGCTGACAATCCGGTGACCAAACAAATGGTAAACTCTTTTCAGTCGGTGAGTGCAGTGGTCTTGCTATCTTTCCAAAGTCCTTTACGAATCGGCGATAGTAGCTGCAAAGTCGAAGGAAACTTCTTACTTCATGCTTGTCTTTAGGTATTGGCCACTCTCGTACTGCCTTGATTTTTTCCGGATCAGTTGCAATTCCATTCTAGGATTCAAGGATACGACGTGCCCTAGGAAGTTGACCTCAATTTGGAAGAGGATACATTTCTTGGCATTCCTCAGCCTGCTAAAGATGTCTTTTAAGTTTGATAGATGTTCGTCAAACATTTCTCCCATTACAATTATGTTGTCGAGGTAGACCAGGCATGTCTTCCATGTAAGTCCTTGAAGTACCAGTTCCATTAGACGTCCAAATGTAGCAGGAGCGTTGCAAAGTCCAAATGGCATTAGGTACTTGGAATTGATACAGCCCATTACCGGTTGAAAATGCCGTCTTCTCCTTGTCGTCTGGATGGATCGCTACCTGCCAATATCCACTTTTCAAATCTAGCGTCGAGAACCATTGGCAATTGGCCAATACGTTTAATCTGTAATCTATTCTGGGTAATGGGTAACTGTCTTTCTTGGTATTGTCGTTTAATTTCCGGTAATCTACGCAGAATCTTGTAGACCCATCTTTCTTGGTAACCAGTACGACAGGAGATGAACAGGGACCATTGGATTCCTCGATGATTCCATCCTCTAACATGTCCTTCTTGCTTAGCGAAGGGCTGCCCTCTTGAAGCCTGTCGAATGGGGGCAGAATTACCAGTGTTGATCCGGTGCTGAACGAGATTTTTACGACCCGTGATCTTCTTTTCTGCAAATAGACTGCCTTCCTTTTTGATGAAGTCCTTGGCCTTCCTCCTCTCCTCTTCCGAGAGATTTTCCCTTGATTTCTCGAAAGTGGCCACGAGCTCTTCGGAAACTTGGTGACTGCCACTGTCCAGAACCTGCTCTTCAATCCTTGTCACCTTAACCACAGGCTCACACACTCCAATGATCTGCCCCTTCTTGAGAGTGATTCGGCTGTTTGCCGGGATCGCCATTCGCACTGGAGCGACTTTGTTGCTGCTGTTCACTAGGTATTTGGCCACACATACATCCAGGAGTTTTTCGGATGGCTCTACCACAGCAATTTCCAGGCTACCAGATCCAACAACTCTCTACATCAGCCAAATACTGCTGTAGAGTCTCGAATGTTCCTTGCATTCTTGATTTCAATTGGATCTGATAGACTTGCTTTAGGTATTGACTGCCATACCTAACTTCAAGGGCTGATACTACTGCTTCATAGTTGCACTGCTTCTCAATCGGTATAATTTGCAATATTTCGGAAGCTTTTCTCCTCAAGGCTAGCATCAGAGCTGTTGCTTTCTCCTCATTGCTCCAGCCGTTACTTTCTGCAGTTGCTTCAAACTGCCTTCTGTAGATATTCCAGGGGATTTCAACATCAAAGGTATTTATATTTATTTATACCCTGGTGAGATGGAGTCACAATCGTAGATGAAGTCACAATCTTAGATGGAGCAGTTTCTTACATTCTGTCCCTCGAGTCGAAGAATAGCTTGTTTAGTTTCTTGGATTTGCTGTAGTAGCTCTTCCTTAGTTTCCTTTACGTGCTCTTAAAGCTTTTACTTCCTTGGAATTCCTCTTTATTTACTTTATTTTTTTTTTCAGATCAAGAAATACATGAACATTTCTCGTTCTTCCTTTCTGCGGTATTCTTCAGCCTTGCGTTTTTCCTTTCTTCACTGTTCTAGACGCTGTTCCATAGCTTTACGTTCTTGTATTCTCTCTTCTCCTTCTTCTTTTCTGCGTTGTTCTTCAGCCTCTCGTTCTTCCTTTCTGCGTTGTTCTTCAGCCTCTCGTTCTTCCTTTAGGCACTGCTCCAGACGCAGTTCCATATATAGCTGCCAATAATTTCCCAATTTCTTCCATCTCGTCGTAATTAGTAGTTCTTGTGTTTACCATAGAATTCGACGTCTTCTTTCACTTATCCCACTTCTGACACCAATTGTTATAATTTTTCTTTCGTGGATTAGGGATAAATGATAAAAAGCAGACAAACTTAACAATTTATTGGTCAACACAAATAGATAAAAATTTCTTAAACTAATTTACACAACTTTAATACAGTCACAATTACTAAATAGCGTCTTTAAAATATCTCGTACAACAATTCGCACTTTATCGCCAGCTATTACCATTACAATTATACTTTCTCCGTCTAGAGGGGTCCTTATATACCAGATTAATTCCTTCTAGAAAGTCGCTAATGTTACATTTCTAGAATCGAACAAAATAGAACATTCCAGAGCTACTCGAATTATCTGGATCTTCCGCAGTGTACTTGAGTCGTCGGAGCTTCTGAGAATTCAAACCACCTCTGTCTGGGTGACAGGTCCGAATTGGCTGGTAACAGTAATAATAAACCCAGGGTTAGTTTTATTGGAAAACAATTTTTTTCGACAATTTCATTATATTTTGTGGCCTTTTCATTATAGACAATTATAATTATTAATTAAAGTTTTTCAAATATTAAGAGTTTGGTCTACTTATTTAAATATCATATAAATCATATCAAACTACGCGAATTATGGATAAGTGGATTTATAAAATGATTTAATTATAATTATAAAATTTGAAATGAAGAACTTATAAGATAATAGTATATTATTCAACGAGCGTATAATGGTAGCTATTATTCACGAAGATGAAGTTTACAACACGAGCCACAGGCCATAGCCATTATACACGAATAGAATACTATACTTTGTCCACGACACAATTGCTATAATCACAACTTTAAAATTCTAAATTTACGCTATAATTAATATAATTGAAGTTTCAAATGTATATGACTTACACTAACTACGATCTAAATTTAAAGATTAAAGTGTAGTGGTAAAAGGTAGGTCGATTCTTTATACATGTGTTTAGTTTGTTTACACCATTGACATATAAATACGGAATGAAATGTCAAAGGAAAATATAAAATTTGTCTAATATGAGTTATTCTCTTATAAAGTTTGGACATACGTTCTGTTGTGACGTCATGCAGTGAATAATGAACCATTATTCACTAGAGAATAATAGGTACTATAATTCTTTATAAAGCACTAGTATAATGAATGTTTTGTAAAACAGTCGTGGACAAATACATTAAAATTACAGTATTATATTAATACAGTTTGATTATATCAATTGAATGATAAATTATTATGAGAAGTATAATTTTAGGGGGTGATAATTTTGAAAATGGTATTTCCAATTACAAATTTAAAAAATATGGATAAAAACGAACAAAATGAGATTTTATAAAGTGTTGTAACGTGACGGTAACAACCGCGTTTTTCATTGTGGAACAAACAACTTTCTAATGAACAATTGGAATAACAAAAATTTAGATGTACCTTAAGGGTGTTAAAAGACATATTTTTATGTACATTTTGTTATTATTTATGCCTTTTTTATGTTTATTGCTCATACAAACTTTGGCAGTTTTTCGCAATTGTTTAAATAAATTTAATTGAGAAGGTCTCAAATGAATCTTTTTTTCATAACCTATCAAGAAAATAAAAATGAAAACTTCTAATTAGGAACGAAGTATAAAAAAACAGTAATTTTTGCTATAAAATCAATGTTTAAACAATGACGCCGTTATTTTATACTGATACTTTTGACATAAATCCATATTTTCATACCAAAACTTCAATTTTATCAAATATTCGTTCTAAAACGAATTACTTCACGATTTACATGTATTACGATTTTATTTGACTTGACTAATATGATAAACTACTATGATATCGTGTGGTGGACAAACACCCAGCAAGCCAATGCCATTTGAAAACTAAACGAATTTAAAAGATCATCCTTCTGATAACAGGATTTACGGGAGCAACACATTAACCAGAATTACTACTTCATCTCAGTTCTCTTGTCATATATGTAAAGGATGTAGCTTTTTTGACTATGGTATGGGTTTACATTGTTGGCATTGAACTAACTTATAGAGACCGTTATTCCCTTAACCACTTATAATAATACCACTTCTACAATCGAATAAGAACTATCTAGCACCATCTTTAATCTCTTTTGTATCCAAAAGAAGACTATTAAAAACTTCTGCAAGAAAATATTGACTTTAATTATATTAGACCGGGAGATGGTGACACAAAATATTAGGTCATTTGTACCAGTATGGCGGTTCTTCAGGGATCTAATTAAGTAAAGGCAAAAAGGAAAATGTTGATCATAGCGCTTGCACCGGCGGCCCAATCGCGTGGGCGTTAATCGAACGCGTCGGATAAATAACGAGTGTCGAACGATTTGTTCCACAAAAATGCTTGTATTTTCAGATAGTCGAAAAAAAAGAAGTAGGCGGTAGCGTAATGCCATACTTATCGGGTGTGACTTACAGCCCGCCATACCGACGTGAATAAATTAATTTAAATAAAACAATTCAACCATTTGTACCAGCCTAATTTTTGTTTAGCTAATCATCGTCGAGTAGCCATTCACGAAAATCACCTTGCCATACTTTTCCGACAATTCCCAATGGCCGCCATACCACTGCAAAGGATTAATATTTTTTTTTCTGCCAAACGATTTGTACCAGTATTGCATTTGAATTTTTGGAAAGTATTTGACAAAATGTGACCGTTATTATTTTTCCCATACTTCTAGTAGGGGGAAAAAGTGCTGCCATACTTCAAATACTTATTTATTTGACACGTGACTGTAAAATACGTAAAATTATTTTTAACATCATGGCATCATTGTATTCTCGTCATTTGGATGCAATTATACCTAAAAAGAATTATTACAGATTTTAACCATGGGGCGGATGACTGTCGGACTTGAGCTAAAAGGTGAAAAAAAATTAAAAAATTTAACGATTTGTACCAGTATGGCATTTGGATTTTTGGCAATTATACGATACAATGTGACCATTATTATATTTGCCATACTTTTAGTCGAGGGAAAAAATGGCGCCATACTTGAAAAACCTGATTTTTCGACACGTTTTCAAGGTACAAGACATAAAATCATTTGTTACAGTATGGCATCATTGTATTCGGTTCATTTGGATAAAATTCAACCTAAAAAAAATTATCCCATAATATAACTATGGGGCGGAAGACTGTCACACTCGAGCAAGATATGAAAAAACAGTTTTTTTATTAGTAACAAATTATATGTTAATAACAAATTTCCTAACCATTTCTCGGGAATCCACCCTTGATATATGTAATCAGGGGCTCAAAATACATAGAAAAAACTTTGGTGTCTCTTTCACGGCTACGAAAACCCTCTGGGCTCCCGAACTAATACGATGAGCCAAGATCTCTACAATTCGAGAAATCTTTCGAGCGGTGGGAGCCGCAGAATATTATACAACATAACATCTAACTTTTGCTTATAAGACAAGATTGCCGCCAATTAGGTGTTTGAAACTTTGTATTTATATTCGTTAAACCTTAAAATTACAGGAAAAATTAGTGCCATACTGGTACAAATTGTTCGAATTACGAATAAAATCTTAGAATTTAAAAAAAATATTGTTCACTTTCGCCACCTCCCACAGGTATGGCATTATCAGAATTCTATTTATGATCATACAGGGAACTGTTAAAAAAAGTTTCAGGGAGGTACAAATCGTTTGGCAAAAAAAAAAAAATATTAATCCTTTGCAGTGGTATGGCGGCCATTGGGAATTGTCGGAAAAGTATGGCAAGGTGATTTTCGTGAATGGCTACTCGATGATGATTAGCTATGCAAAAATTAGGCTGGTACAAATGGTTGAATTGTTTTATTTAAATTAATTTATTCGCGTCGGTATGGCGGGCTGTAAGTCACACCCGATAAGTATGGCATTACGCTAACGCCTACTTCTTTTTTTTTTTCGACTATCTGAAAATACAAGCATTTTTGTGGAACAAATCGTTCGACACTCGTTATTTATCCGACGCGTTCGATTAACGCCCACGCGATTGGGCCGCCGGTGCGAGCGCTATGACCATCATTTTCCTTTTTGCCTTTACGTAATTAGATCCCTGAAGAACCGCCATACTGGTACAAATGACCTAATATTTTGTGTCACCCCCAATAAACAATTTCATATCCATAACTTGTGCTAAGTACATTCTTTTCAGAATGTTCATATGCTTTGCATATACATATTTAGTGTATGGCATATCCAAAGAACGTACTAAGAATATGGAAATTGTCCACCGATTCTCCTGCTATTCATGTGCCAAGAATGTACCACAGCATATACTATTCACATGCTTATCACATATTTTTTAATGCCATACATTTAAGGATATACATAAAACATGCATTGTACATTCAATATTAATGCTATTCATATACTAATAATGTACAAAAGCACATATTAGTCACGTGTTATTCATATACTAATAATATACAAAAGCACATATTAGTCACATGCTTGTCATGTTCGAGTGGGTGTAGTTTTGGAAAATAAAAAGTAAATATCTCTGATTCAAACCATATTTATTTAATAATAATATTAATATATTTTTTAATTGTTGGGATTTTCTTCCTCTTCAATTGGATTGGGAACCTAAAAAATATTTTTTCATAAATTAATATTGTGCTATTGTGCTTAATAAATTAATTATTTCCTAAACTAAAAATATTTTCAAACAGGTCGACTTTTATTGTCCCTGGCATAGTTGTAAAGGAGTTTACGTCATCAGTGTTACCATGACCACGTAAATGACAATTTTTTTTGAATTGAAGGATGGGTCATGTGACACCTCGTTTGAAAGGTATTTCAGTTGTCTATCTAACCGTTATGTAACTCTTATTTTGAGTCTTCTTGTACGGGAGATTGACGGGTTTATATAGTTAAATAATTTTCTATCTTCTGAGCTGCTTAACACATTCAGTAAAATTTGAGAAAGGTCTTGTATTACCTAGTTTGAAAGGTATTTTTATTCTGAATAGGGAAATATAAACAAATTTCGATTTTGAAAGAGATGAAAATTGACTAAAATAATCTCAACTATAATGTATCCCTACTAATCTGCGCACATTGAGGGAAAGTACCATGTGTTACAACACAACACACCACTAGTTTAAATTATTTTCAAATCACTGTAAACACCAACTTAATGTAAGCTAATGAGTTTTATTATTGTGTGTAATAAAAGAAGTCTCTAGTTTACCTATAAATAAAATTTTTATCATCATATTTGTCCTCAATTATATTATATAATTTAAAGATATGTATAACTGAGGGAAATAAAATTTTAAGCAAACCTTATAAAATTCTTTTTGTGAAAATTGTGCATTAAAGAAATTCACTTCATAGACTTTTCAAGAGTAAAAAATATTTTTTAAATGAAAAATCAATTATTTTATGTAATAGATAACTGTACCTTATTCTTGTGTTTCATCCGTTCTTTGGCTTTGACAAGCCATGCCTTTGTGCAATTAATAATGTTGCTTTCCGTTTCCTCCTTATAGCACAGTTTGACAGCATCTGGAATTTTTTTTTAATATTAAATGAAGCTGTAGCAAGAGCTCTAGACCAAATATTTAAAAAAAAAATCTGTGACAATGCAGTGGCGTAACTAGCGTTTGTGGGGGGATTTTGGGGGCCCCGTTTAGCCCCAGATACCATCTCCAATTAACTAAAAGCTTGCTTAAATCTTACAAATAAGACTTTAACCTATGAACCTCATAATTCATACCTGCCATTTAAAAAGTGGAAAAACCCTCAAAATTTTAAATTCAATTTAAAAAATAAATTTCAAAATTATTTATGTATGTCTTTTGGTTTCTTATTAAATATTGTTTCAAAAAATACAAAAGATTGGTCCCGAAAAAAATCCTTGCTGGGGCCCAGATTTGGAGTTACGCCACTGTGACAATGTAGTGATTGATGTTTAATTAAATAGACAATTTTATGTTTGTAATATATGTATGATATCAGTCTTATTCATGAAAAAAGTGTTAACAACATTTACAAAGGAAGTGAAAAATTACCTAATAAAACTTTCGCCAACATTTGATTTTTAAAAGGTCGCTTCTGTTTCATTCCATCCCAGGAAAAAGTGTTTGCCACTTCATTGGTCATTGTCCGGCACAATATTTTTCTGACGGTTTGTGGCATTGATATGCCACCAATTCGACTCATCTCTGCTAACTAAAAAATATTTGTATTTCTTAATTAAACAAATTAAATTAAAATTGTGTACTTTGAATAATTATTATTAATGCTAAACTTACTGCAGTACTGCAGATGGGAGCAGTCAAAAGCACTAGTATCATTGAGGTGTGACTCAGTTCTACCTTCAGTATTCTCTAAAACTTCCACAGCCTTTTCATTTGATGTTGATTGCACATTATTATATAAAACAGACGCTCTACGATTTGCTAATACTTTTAAATATTTCTTGCCACAGTGGTGACCGGTTTTATTAGGTCGTTTAAACATTTTAAAAATCTAAAAATTACGAAAGTTCAGTTAACCTAAGCACAAACAAACGTTCCCCATGCCATTAACTCATTTGCCGCCTTTGCATAACCCCCTTAGGCATTCTATTTTCCATGAAAAAAGTAGTTATATCTAGATCATCAGTATCTTATTATTAATCTAATCAAGTAATTAATCAAATTCAACTATATATTATAAAATACTTACCCTTACACTTTGATCGAGGTGATCTTTTTCATCAAACACTATCAAAAATCAAAACCAAAGATTAAAATTAAAAAGCGTTAAAAAATAAGTAAGGTTAAGATGTGTGTCATATTTAATTCTTCTTCTCAATTTTAAAGGAAAATTTTATGATCTCTACCTATATAAGGTATTGAGTCAATAAAAGTGGAATATCCAAAGAATATACAATTCACATACTTAAAAAGAACATAAGTATTTGTATATAAAAGTACATACAAAGTACATTCACATTTTGTACTAAGTATTGTAATCGAACTTCACGAGTTCTCGAATATTCAAAGTATGTGCTATGTATATACCAATAATAATATGCGTTGTTAATACCTATGTCGTAGCTTAATTTTAATTATGGTATCTAATATGGATATGCATAGAACGTACTTTAAAGAACGTGCGAATAAGTACTTCTGACGCACATACAATGGATGTACATATACTTTTTGTGCTATGTGGGCCATCTCCCGGTCTATATGAAAAATTATTGAGTCAAATGCCTATATTAAAAGAAACATATTTGAATACTTACCAAACAACGAGCAGTTTTTTGGACTACTGTGTTGAGTTAAGTAAATTAAGTTTATTTATTCTTATTTAAATCACTTGATTAAATGAACCGATGTTTTTTAGATTAGATGTTTATTGGGTTGGCTGTTAACCTGTATCACTGCGACCTTTGCAGATCTATTGTGACCACCCATTATCTCAAGAATAGGATTAGAGAACCTTGTCCAGTCCTGCCCTCTTAATGAGAATTAATAGCCTTGACACAGGCCATTCCGCATAACTTAAAGCAGCCAGTTTCTTCTCTCCCAGTAGTAGATACCGCGGCCTTGCAAGGCCTTCGCATTCGCATAGGACATGAAATGCGGTTTCCTCCTCCTCTTGGCAATATCGAAAGATGTCTTCATCTGCTAGGTTCAACTGACTCATGTGTTTCTTGATCCTACAATGTCCTGTCAAGAGACTGACAATCATTCTGACATCGTTTATCGTTTCGCCTTTGTGATAACAGCTCTGCAGTAAACTTCGCCGAGTATCCATTTAAAAAGACTTTGGCTTGACGCTTGCCCTTTGATTATTCCCACCACTCCTGGGAATTTTCTTGCTTCCATTTCTCAATGGCTGACTTTCTGAAGGTGTCAGCAACTCCGCCGAATGGTTCCGGGCCTATCATTGTGGTATTAGCTCCCGCACGGGCCAATTCATCAGCCTTCTCATTGCCTCGAAACCCTGAGTGTCCTGGTATCCATGACAGTGTCAGAGAATTTTGACTTGCAGCATGTGTCAGGGCCCCAACGCAGTCCCACACCAGCTGTGAGCTTATTTGTGCCGAGACTATCGCCTTTAAAACTTCTTGGCTGTCCGAGTATATGTATGACTACGGTTTTACCCGTTATACCCTGACTTACGATCTCCGTTGCACAGTGTTGTATGGCCATTACTTCAGCCTGAAACACTGTGGCATAAGCACCTAGACTTAGTTGGACTTTTATCCTGTGTCCTGTATATACTCTTTATACCTGACCCTGTGCCTTTCTCAGTCTTTGAGCAATCGGTATACCAGATTGACTCCCCTTGGATTGGGGTCCATTGTTTCATGAGTCCCTCTCCAGTATTTCTACTCGAAAGTTTCTCACAAAGTTATCCTGGGACTATCCTGTCCTGAGGCATGCTCATTATTTGATCCGCCTTAACCCTATCGTATAACTCTGCTTGCTTTTTTCCTTTTAATAAGGAAATGTAAATGTAAATGTGCAATGGTGGTAGGTTGAGTAGAACCTGTAGTGCGTCCGTTGGAGCGGTCCCCATGGCACCTGTAACATTCAGACATGCCTGCCTTTAAATGCTTTCCAGCTGCCTGATCACCCCGGACTGCTGCGTTTTACTCCACCACACCACCGAACCATAGGTTAACATTCGTCTAATGACTTATGTATACAACCATAGGTTCATTTTGGGGTTCAAGCCCCAGTTTTTGCCACACAATTGTCTACACCTACCAAGGGCTATTGTAGCTTTGTGTGTGACCTTTTGAATGTGTTGCTTCCATGATAGCCTCTGGTCAAACACCACACCCAGGTATTTGGCTTCTGTGGCCATTAGTACCAGTACGTTATTAAGCGTTATTGGTTTTAAGCCTTGCAACGCTCTTTTATTAGTGAAAGGGACAACTGATACTTTTTGTGGATTGACTGTTAGGCCTTCATCCTTGAACCACTTGTACACCATATTCATTGCGACTGCATCCGCTCTGGGAGTGTGCCCAGAAACCTCCCCTGAATAATTATGGCCATATCATCTGCGAAACCTAGGCAGTGAATGCCTTCATTGAGGAGTTTCTTAAGGAGGTCATCCACAAGTGCTGACCACAGCAGAGGCGATAGTACCCCACCTGCGGACGGCCCCTTCCCACTGTTGCCTCAATGGACCCCTCACCTAACTTGGACACTACGATCCTATGCGTTAGATTGGCATACACCCATTCGCATATTAGTGGGGGGACTCCCCTTTCTTAAAAGTGCATAGGTTTATTTTCTAATCATGTAAATATTAGGTGTGACACAAGGGTCGATGATGGGTCCCATACTGCTCCTTATCTACACGTCTGAGATTCTTAAATCATTGCGTCATTGTATTTGGCGATGACACACAAATATATTTCTGTTTTCACTTAGTGAACTTTCTAAACAACACAGTCTTAAGTTAAACCCTTAGTAGTGTCTGCGCGGGAAATTATTGGTCTATTCTTTTTCGAGAACGACAAGGGCCAAACTGTTACAATAAATAGCGACCGTTATGTTGATATGTTAAATGAGTTTTTTTGTAGTGCTTCAAGAATTCGTGAGGTTTAATGCCAATACCTGGTTTTAGCAAGATGGGGCGACAGCCCACACCGCTAGAAGCCCCGATCTGATTCCTCTCGATTTATTTGTGGGACTATCTAAAGACCAAGGTGTACGCGACACCACCACGCATTTTGGGAGATTTAAAATTGTGGATTCGAGCTCCAATAAACGCTATTTTAAAAGAAATGATAATAGATGTTTTTCACCTTAATAACATTATTTTTTAAGAAATAAAAATTCGTATTCATTATTAACATTTAAAATAAAATAAATCATTTTTAAAGGAAATCATTTGTTTTATTTCAGTTTAAAAACAGCAAATCATTATGGCTCCTAGAGAAAAGTTGGGAGTTTGACAGAGAGGTCCACAAACTGTTTGTAGATTTCCGTCAGGCATAAGACAGCATCACCAGGGAAAGTATCTGGCAAGCGTTGGAAGCCATAGGGGTACCAGAAAAGATCATAAAGTTAACCAAGATATGCGTAGAAAACTCTAAAGCCAAAGTTAGGATAGGAAGGAACAACACTGAAACATTCTCTATCAACAATGGCCTAAAACATTGGCCTGTCACCATTGCTCTTTAACATACTGCTGGACATGGCTATCAAAGAAACACACATCGGTATGGAAATATTCACAAATAATTTCCCAGAAATGATCCTGGCATATGCCGACGACATTGACACGGTAGGAAGCAGTACGATCAAAACAAAAGAAATGTTCATAAACATAGAGAAGGAGACCAAGAAGGTGGGCCTCACGATCAACGAGGACAAAACTAAATACATGCATGTCAGACGGAGAGCAGGAAGGGACAGAATAGGGCAAAATATAACCATGGACACTTATAATTTCGAATGCGTAGATCAATTTCAGTACCTAGGAGCAGTTATAACCTCGGACAACGATATCACCAGCGAAATAAAAACAAGAATACAAAAGGGCAATACATGTTTTTTCGCCTTTCAAGATCTATTTAGGTCCCGACTAATATCTAGAAACTCTAAAATACGGATGTATTCGGCAGTAATCAAGCCAATTATTATGTACGGTTCGGAAACATGAACACTGACGAAGCAGAACGAACTAGTGCTAAGACGCTTCGAAAGAAACATGCTGCGGAAAATCTTTGGGCCGACAGTAGACGAGAGAACGGGCCAATATAGAATAAGAACAAATGAGGAGCTTAAGAACATATACAAAAGACCGAGTTTAGTAAACGAAATAAAAGCACAACGGCTCAGATGGGCCGGACACGTACAGAGATCGCCAAACGAACGTCTTATCAAGAGGATATGGGAAGAGAACCCAGTAGGAAAGAGACCTTTAGGAAGACCAAGGCTCAGATGGAGAGACAATATCAGAGACGATGCAAAAGTCTTAGGAGTACGGGACTGGAAGGAGGCGATGTTCGACAGGGATAGGTGGAGACAAGTAGATGCAGCTAAGACGCACAAAGGGTTGTGACGCTACGAGAGAGAGAGAGAGAGAGAGAGAGAGAGAGAGAGAATGAGAGAAATCATTATGGGACACCCTTTACAATAGTGTCGTTTCTGGTATGATTTCATATAAGATAAACCATATAATTTTTTTATTTACAATAAATAAAATACTTATTTCTATATAAATAATTCGCTTTAATAGAAACACTTTTTAAACAACTTAACATATTATAAATATTGTTTGACTTTCTAAATGATAAAATTAAATAAATTAATATGATTCTAGTAGAAATTAAATATCTTTTTTTGTTATCAAACTGTAACTCCTACTTCACCAAGAATATCAGATAATCTTTCCAAATGTACCGACACAGAAACCATTTCTTTATCGGATTTACTCCTATTTAAAAGCTGGAACGCATTCATATATTCTAATTCGGAAAACTCAGGTCCCTTGTCTACTATTCCATTTAAAATTTCCTATAAAAGATCAAAAACATAACAATCAATCAAGTTATTTTATTCATAGGAAATTAAAAATTAAAATTCATAAAAAATTAAATGAGATAATTTAATGAAATTGGAAAAAATATAATTTTAAATAGTGCCCTGTTCGCGAAACGTCAAAGATATCGTTTGTGACCAATAGCGTGGATTACAACAAAACAAATGGTGGAACTCTCTTTAAGCGTATATCTTTTATTAAGTTATGTATTAATTTTCTTCCATCCTCCAACCAAACACGTGCAGCAAAATGCAAGTTACAATTAAATTAAATTTGTAAATAAATAATAACACGAGAGAGTATAATATAACTTTTATTTCGCTGAAATGATTTTTATTGTCATTTGATTTTTTACAGTTGCAGTTGAAGTTAGCAAGGTGCTCAAAGTAAACATAAATAGTTATATCAGAATAGCAACCGCCACCTGTGACGATTAATCGTTAATAAGACTACTAGGCCAACCAAATTATATTTATTCTCGAAAGAATTGTAAAGACGGGTTTGAAAGTTGAAAGTAGTAATTTTAACTTTCAAATCTGTCTATACAAATTATGTCTTATTGGTCTATTGGCTATGCGCACGACACTAGAGGCTTCTTGCGGCCAAATCACAAAGCTCAACTGCAGGACCGCTAACGCAAGGTTTAAATAGAAAAAAAAATTGAAATACAATTTAATTAAATTTTTAAAATATTTCATAGTGTTTTTAAATATTTTTCTGACCATCTTCGTATCTTATTTTATTACTGGGTAAAAAAAGTAAGTATATACAATGTATTAAGATTAGTTAATCGCTTAAAATTATTAGAATGTAAGGTTATACACAGTATAATATATTAAAAAAAATCTTTTTAAATTCTAAAAAGTGTAAATAAGTAACAAAGATTGCAATTTAACTAATAATAAATACAAATTAATAAATGTTTAAAAAATTTATATTTATTTAAATGCTTTTTATGTCTGTTCCAACAGATACATCTCTAAAAGTTTTTTCAATTGTAACATACTTTTCATTTATAAACCCATTTCAACTTTTTATAACACTTTATGGAACCACTATATGAGTTTGGGTCTGGAGATCACACTTTTCACTTTCAAGAGATTTATAAATATAACAAAAAGAAGATTTTCTAAAAAACATCTGATTTTCGTTGTTTTCATCGATTATGTAAGCTTGAGAAGCTTTTTCTAAACAAGAACTTACGCTTCTTTCATAATATTCTTCGTTGTCAATGAATTCATCGTTAGTTACTTCGCAATAAGGGTCCCCTTAGTATTAGTAGATTGTTCTATAGAAGAAACCTAGTCCCTACTTGTTGACTGGTATGAATCTATGCAACGCTTCAAATAACAATTATACCAGCAATAAAATATTTTTTATATTACTAATTTAATAATTAAAAGCATTACCATCAATATGTATAAACTTTGTACCTGTTGAGAACTTGAATAGCATTTGCTGTGTGACACAATAACTGTATTGAAAAAATTGTTGGCACATAAGCTGGAATATTTGGTAGAACAGATTTTTTGTTTCCAATAAAATGATCGCTACAAATTATATAGCTGGGTGACCTGAGTGTTGGTGACCAAGAAGATTTCTCACCACTAAAAAAATATTTTAGCATTTATTTTTACTACAGCCAATGGCTTAACGATTTTTCTTTCGTTTTGTTTGGGACCATTATATAATTTAGCTTTATCTCTTTTGTAATATTATCCAAATAAAAGTTATTATTATTATTATTATATCTATTTTTGACGTTCTTCTGGTCTTTTTATTTTCGTAGGGAATGTAAAAATGTGCTTTTAGTATTTTTACCCTTATTTGGGCAAAAAGGAATGCAACAAACACTATGACCCATATTTTTTAATAAAAACACATACAATCATATGTAAATTGGTCCTGCAGTTGAACTTCGCGTTAGATCCGCCGCGAGCGCTAAGATCAGGCGACGTGGGTCACGTGGTTACGTGCACATAGCGAATACCACAAAACTTTCGCTGTTCGGTGGTAAAAATATCAAATGACTGTTACGGTGATAAAAATATCAAAAGTTCTTTTTAAAGATCTTATTTAAACTTACCTCGGGTGTTAAAAAGAATAACTCAAAATAATGTCGCGCATGATCCAATGCTACCTCTCGTGTCATTGTAATATTAGTAAGCGTTTGCTGTAAAGTAAAAATATTTCTACACATCCTCTGAATACCAGCTTCATCAATAACATTCATATATTGCGCGGAGCTGATCAATATTTTTGCAATAAGATGACCTAATCCTTCAAAAATGTACTAAAAATAACAGAAATAAGGTTTAATTTAAATAGAACTTGTAATTATCTAGAGAACTTACTTTACACTTTCTAGGATGTAGGCTATTAGCCATGGCTTCATCTACATTAGCCAAAACCCGACTTAACTCTAAAACTTTTGGATCAGGCTCGTGGGTTTCTTTATTATAATGAGTTTGTGCTAATAAATAGTAAAAACACTGTACACGGACCTCTAAATGTAGCAATAAAAGGCACGTATTGGCTAATTCATCAAATTCTTGAGCGATACTTGTAAGCTGTTGTAAAGTGGAAGCTGATACTGGAGATGGATGATCAAAATGATTATTGTCTGGCTGAGGTGGGGAAAGACCTGAAGGCTCTTGTCTAAATTCACTGGTATATTGGAACATTCGAACTGAAAACCATTCCTGAAATTTCACAAGTAAAGCATTGCTCAAAAAGTGAAGTTAAGTGTATTGTTTGTATGTTTCACGAAGAGGAAAAACCAACAAAAGTGATCCGTTCTCAAAGTGTGTCAATGAAAATGGTTCCAACTTTTGCGTTAACATCTGGTCATGTGACAACAATTACTTTAGAAGATCGAAGGACGGTTACTTCTGATTGGTATATAAAGGTTTGCTAACCAAAAGTTATCGGGAAACTCCAACAAAGCAACACACAACGGCAAATCATCCTACATCAGGACAATGCAAGTACTCACACTGCTCAAAAGATAATCGAGTTTTTGGAGCTTCAAAATATTTAATTGTTAGACCATCTACCGTATAGTCCCGACCTAAGTTCCAACTAGTTCTTCACGTTGGCAAAAATCAAGAATTCAATGCGTGGGCAGAGATTCCAGTCGCCAGAAGAAGCCATCGTAGCCTTTAAAACAGCGATTTTGCAGGTGTCAACTGAAGACTGGAATAACTGTTTTACTAATTGGTTTGAGCTTATGCAAATGTGTATCGATCTTGGTGGGACATATTGTGAAAAGCAATAAAGTACTTTAAATCTATATATTTTTCGTCTTTATGGCTATTTACAAAACGAAAAAGACAACCCTTGTACCAGAAAATCTTTTAAGTTTACTTTTGAGAAAGTGCAATTGAATATTTTTCTTTCTAATAAACCCAGGTGAACGGAAATTATGAGGGTAAAAATCACGATTCCGAAACCATTTAACCGATTTGACATTATTTTTACCAATAAAAAGTTAAAATTTTAGGGACTTTAATCTAGACTAATTTAATTTCCCGTGAGAATTAAACACAATTTGGATAGACTTCACTGAGAAATGGTTAAATGTTAAAAAGAATTACTTAAATACCTACTAATTATTTCTTGGTAAATGGGGACTTAATTCTCATCTCCAAAATTGCTGAACTGATTTTAATGAAATCTTTATAAAGATTTTCTTATGTTAATTGAAGCGACATTAAAAACACATTCAAACGAAAAACCTAAGAAAAATACTACTCCTTTCAGAAAAAACAGAAATCATTTGTTTCACGAATAAGAGCTTTTTCAGAGAGCTTGCTGACAGATTTAATAATATTTACT
Source organism: Altica lythri (assembly GCA_964028335.1). Lineage (NCBI taxonomy): Eukaryota > Metazoa > Arthropoda > Insecta > Coleoptera > Chrysomelidae > Altica > Altica lythri. The sequence continues at coordinate 35,506,603 of OZ034806.1, read as the reverse complement.
ACGCAATGGAATGTACGAATCTTTCTCTGCTTGATGCAGAAATGCAATATTTGATAGTTTAAATCACACGGGGCGGATAAATTATTAAGATATAATATGCGATGACCGTAAGATCAAGCAATAATCTCAACTAAATTTTGACGTGAAGGAAGTAGTGGTACAAGCTAGTTCTATAATATTTACAGATATTGTTAAAAAGCTAATTTCGTTATTATAAACAGCCAAGTTCACGATTGTTTTTATTTGCATAATTTTGTTTTTTAAAGTAATGTTAAATAACATCAGTCTTGCTGAGGTGGGGAAAGACCTGAAGGCTCTTGTCTAAATTCACTGGTATATTGGAACATTCGAACTGAAAACCATTCCTGAAATTTCACAAGTAAAGCATTGCTCAAAAAGTGAAGTTAAGTGTATTGTTTGTATGTTTCACGAAGAGGAAAAACCAACAAAAGTGATCCGTTCTCGAAGTGTGTCAATGAAAATGGTTGCAACTTTTGCGTTAACATGTGGTCATGTGACAACAATTACTTTAGAAGATCGAAGGACGGTTACTTCTGATTGGTATATAAACGTTTGCTAACCAAAAGTTATCGGGAAACTCTAACAAAGCAACACACAACGGCAAATCATCCTACATCAGGACAATGCAAGTACTCACACTGCTCAAAAGATAATCGAGTTTTTGGAGCTTCAAAATATTTAATTGTTAGACCATCTACCGTATAGTCCCGACCTAAGTTCCAACTAGTTCTTCACGTTGGCAAAAATCAAGAATTCAATGCGTGGGCAGAGATTCCAGTCGCCAGAAGAAGCCATCGTAGCCTTTAAAACAGCGATTTTGCAGGTGTCAACTGAAGACTGGAATAACTGTTTTACCAATTGGTTTGAGCTTATGCAAAAGTGTATCGATCTTGGTGGGACATATTGTGAAAAGCAATAAAGTACTTTAAATCTATATATTTTTCGTCTTTATGGCTATTTACAAAACGAAAAAGACAACCCTTGTACCAGAAAATCTTTTAAGTTTACTTTTGAGAAAGTGCAATTGAATATTTTTCTCTCTAATAAACCCAGGTGAACGGAAATTATGAGGGTAAAAATCACGATTCCGAAACCATTTAACCGATTTGACATTATTTTTACCAATAAAAAGTTAAAATTTTAGGGACTTTAATCTAGACTAATTTAATTTCCCGTGAGAATTGAACACAATTTGGATAGACTTCACTGAGAAATGGTTAAATTTTAAAAAGAATTACTTAAATACCTACTAATTATTTCTTGGTAAATGGGGACTTCTCATCTCCAAAATTGCTGAACTGATTATAATGAAATCTTTATAAACATTTTTCTTATGTTAATTGAAGCGACATTAAAAACACATTCAAACGAAAAACCTAAGAAAAATACTACTCCTTTCAGAAAAAACTGAAATCATTTGTTTCACGAATAAGAGCTTTTTCAGAGAGAGTGCTGACAGATTTAATAATATTTACTACGCAATGGAATGTACGAATCTTTCTCTGCTTGATGCAGAAATGCAATATTTGATAGTTTAAATCAAACGGGGCGGATAAATTATTAAGATATAATATGCGATGACCGTAAGATCAAGCAATAATCTCAACTAAATTTTGACGTGAAGGAAGTAGTGGTACAAGCTAGTTCTATAATATTTACAGATATTGTTAAAAAGCTAATTTCGTTATTATAAACAGCCAAGTTCACGATTGTTTTTATTTGCATAATTTTGTTTTTTAAAGTAATGTTAAATAACATCAGTTTAAAAAAATATTAATCACAAATTTACGTCATGATCGGTCAAATAATACTTCAGAACGTTAAGAAAGTTATGCGGTCATGGCGGAGTGCTCTTTTGAAGTCTTTAAACGATACACATTAAAATTCTTTGTTGTTCTTCATGTATTTGTTTGATATAATTTTAAGTCAATTTAAAAAACATACCATACTTTCCTGAAGTTGGGCAAGTTCTTTCAGTAAATTCATATCTGACAAAAATTCCCCTGCAGAAACTCCTCCTTCTCCAAGATTACTAGCTAACATCTCTGCTTCTCTTCGATTCCTCTTTCTCACATCTTCCGGACTTTCCTCTTCAGATGGGTGATCACGTTTTAACAGTTTTTTATTTCTTTCTCCTCTTGCTTGGTACTCTTGCTGAGCTTTTAAATTTAACCAATTTGGTAAAGATCTAGAACATATATTTATTCAGTTGTTAAAAGTTTCAAAAATGCTTGTTTGTTTTTCTAACTTTAAAAATCTACTGATATCATCGTCTTTTAGCCAAGCTGCACTACAAATTCTTCGACTATCATCATTATGCGATTGAACTATCCTTTTATAAGCTGTGATACATGATTCTTTATATTCTTTTAAAGCTTTATAAGAATAATCTGCGATTTTTTCACTATAAAGAGGTAAAGCTTTCAACACTGCTTTCCATTCTCTAACACATCTTTCTACGGTTACAGTACTCTAAAAAATAAATACCTTTCAGAAATGGATTTTAAGAATTATACACAAAAAACATTTTTATATTTTACTAAAAACTTATATACTAATTATTGAAATAGCGGCTGTCCCATAATGATTTGTGTTTTAAACCGAAATAAAAAAAAATGTTTTCCCTTAAAAATAATGTTATCAAGATGTCTTCGTCCCGTGCCAACCATTTTTGTAATCTAGACCTTAAATTGTGAAAAACATCCCGTATCATTCCTTAGCCCCACAAAAAAAATCGAGAGGACTCTGGTCGGGTCTTCTTGGAAATAAGTTTTTCTGGAAAAATGTCTCTTAGCGTGGCTAAAGAAGATCTTCTACCGGTGTGGGCTGTCGCCTAATCTTGCTGAAACCAGTTATTGGCATCAAACCACACGAATTCTTGAAGCGAAAAAACTCATTTAACATATCAACATTAAGGTCACTATTTACTGTAACAGTTTGCACCCTGTCGTTCTCAAAAAAGAATGGACAAATAATTTCCCACACAGACATTGCACACCACACCGTAACTTTGGAACAGACCATATTTTTACATACTTTAAGGAAAATGATGAAGCAGACGTCTGACTTACCGTACAAAAAAATTTGTTAAGCTTTTGGCTAATGTTCGTAATGCAGTTTACCAAATCTTACCACTATTCGGTCACATAAAATGTTTTAATAGAAAAATAAGTTTAAATGAATTTATTAATTTTTATTGGTTATCAGCTTCTCTTATAAGAAAATATTATAGAAATCTTTTTAAAACGGGGAGCAATCCTTAGAGTTTATATATTAGAGATTAGAGGTACTGGGCGTTTTTTTTTTGTTTTAGACACTATTTACACTAAACGCTAGAAACAGATAAAACACCACTGTTTCCAATTTCAAAAGTCTCTTTGATTCATGAATGAGAAAGAAGGTAATGTCAAACATATCAATAACAATTTTACAAATAGTTTGTTCCCTCCACTCACAGCAGATGACAGCCCAATCGTAACGTCCTCCACAGGAAAGGCACGACTCTGCCAAAATTTTTCTCTTCGAACTCGACACTAAACCCACTGGACAACATGGAGCTACCTTCTATTCCACGGGCTCCCCACACAATGAAAAATATCTCATTTAGGGTTAAGCGTGTGCAGACAGTCCTTGCTACTGTAAATACCAATAAAGAAAGTGGCCTTGATGATGTGATAAATTATCTCTTCTGCCCCAATAGATGTTCTTGGTACATTTTTGTATTTAGGTCCGTAAATAAAAAAAAGTTCGATTTGAGCCAAACGTCCCAATCGGTTGCCTATTTTTATTTCTGTAAGCGTCTCTTACCCTACACTTGATTTTTTGCAGCTTTCGGTCGACATATTAGAGCCGCTATTGTGAATTTTAAATTTTATCAGTGATGTTTTCGTTTTTTAAAAATTCTCACTCTGTCTCTATCTTTCTTTTGCATGCAAAGTATCCGTGACGTGAGGCGAAGGCAAAAGTTTATCTCCACGGATAGAAGTTAACACGTTATAATAGTAGTAAAATATAGTTAATATTAACCTACCACTAATAAAGGCTTATAATCAGAAGTAATATCTAGTAAAATAGTTGCTTTCCAAGCATCTGAAACTCTAATAGCAGCTTCAATTTGATCCAACACTTCAGTTGATTTCCGTTTTAAATAAACATTAGAAACATATTCTGTTAAAAATTGATACAGATTAGAATCCCTGAAAAATTTGTATTATTATTATTTTGAAAATATTTGAAAAATGATACTTACTCTTGCTTTTTAATACCAACTGACTGTTCTAATTCATCCAAAAAACATATAAATGGAATAAAAACAATTAATATATTATTAGGGTGTGGAGGACAAACTAATACTTTAATTTTTTGTACAGATTTTAAGGTACTACTCAAACTTAATGCACTAGATGAACCATCAAATTTAAAAAGAACGTTTTTCTTCCTAAAAAAAAATACATTAAAGATAAAAAAAAAACTGTGGAACTCTGTGAATTTCTTATGAAGCCAAAGCTTTTAATGATAACTTTAACGTAGGAGAATGAAAAGAAAAAAGTACGTTTAGACCGATTCTTTTTAGCGATATTTTTGATTTAAATATAATTAAATTTTAGATTATAAGTGGGAGTCGATTAGCCCAGGTGACTTTCTTGCGAACTAAATGAGCTGTTGTGTATACCCTACATTTAATTATGAGTTCATAAGGTCAAGATTTGTAAGAAAGTCTATTATGCGCTTAGAATGTATGTTTATAACCTGATCAGTCTCTAAGAAGACCTGTTCCAGATATTTATGTCGTTGTTGAACAATTAATATGTTCAGTCGTTTCATGTGCATTCTCACAGAATCTGCATGTTCCACCGGCCATTTCACAGAGATGGCACCTCAGTGGACAGTGTCCTATGAGAATTCCAGTGATTAATATGAGCTTAGGTTTCTGAAGCTCGAAAAATAATTTAGAGTAGCGAAAAGATGACCGTATCAACCTTTTTGTTTGTCTTTGGCCTGTAGTGTTTTTCGAGTAGATTGCAATAAGTTCCTTTCTCCATGTAAAAACTTCATCCATAATGCGGTTTTTTGAGATGCCACAGAATGGTTAAAGTTCAATAAAGGGAGTACCACCTCCTTCTTTTGCGAGACTATTAGCAATCTCGTTTCCGATAATCTCTTTACGTAATGGTACCCACAGCTAAGTTATTTTGTTGTGTTTAGTCAGTTGTTTAAGAGGCTGTTTGCAGTTCCAGGATGTTTTGGAATCAAATGTGGTAGATTGTAGAGCCTTTAAAGCAGCCTGGCTATCGGGAGCAATAAATGTTCTGGCTGAAATGAGTCAGTTTTTAATGCCTCTTTAGCACAGAAGTCTATTGCTAAAAGCTCCGCTTGGAAAATTGTAGAAGTGTTTCCCACGGCGACTGAGAGCCTAACGTTAGAAACCTGTAACCCCTATACCTATTCCTTCTAGTGTTTTAGACCCATCAGTATAATAAGTGAAGTCTCCTTTTGTAAGTTGAGTGATTTCGTTTTGTGTTAACTCACCTCCATTAATATTAACATTTAGTATGAGTTCGAAATCTTGTTTCGGAGACATAATGTCTGTAAGCATCTTCAGAGACTTAGTCCTTGTTAACCTATAGGCACTTTCCAGAGCAATCTTTTTTACATGTAAAGGTCTAGAATTGCCTCCAAGGCCGCACTAGGATACGATCTCATTGCCCCCTTGATACCTATTCAAGCCAGTGTTTGCACCTTTTTGAGTTGTTCTGTTCCAACAAATCAGAACAGCATATGTGATTAGGGGTCTGACAACCGTAAGATGTGACCAATAGATCATTGTAGGTTTCAGACGCCGTGTTTTCCAAAAAAAAAGCCTACGGCAGGTCCACATAGTCCTTGTTAGCTTTGGAGGTTATATTTGCAAGGTGTGGATTTCACGTAAGGATTAACTGAAAGTATTTTCTTCAAACATCAAGTAGTTATCAAGTTTAAGGAACTTACTCTCTATTGTGACGATTTTTCGCAACACCGAATCCAACATTAAAAGCTTCACTTTAAAATATTTTAATAATAATAATAATACATACGTTGCCTGTTTTCGCCGGGAAAAATAAGAAGATATATCCTTAACATTATTTATATCACTAAGTTGCATATCACTTGACATATACTGAATGTCTAAATATTCCGATAAAAATGATCTTAACTAAAAAAATAAAAAACACAATATTTATAAATACAGTATGTTCTTTTTATTAAATTAATCTATTTATTGATAATATTCTCCTATAACAAAAACAGCCATATCAGATGTTGTGTGTAATATGAATAAGTAGCAAAATTTGTTAGTTCCAATAAATTTTGGGTACTGAAAATGATAGTTTATAGCAAAACTAGTTCGTTCCACGAATGAGGAAATGCATAACTAGCTCGTTGTGTTGGTTAGAGCAGAACTATCTCATTCCATTTAAATCTTTCGATTTGAAACGTTCTTGCTTCTTTCAGTTGCTGTGCTTCGGTTTGTTATTACTTGTGTTATTTATGTTTCAATTTTTTAATAATAAAAAATAATAGCATTGTGCTTTATTTTGAAACAATGTTTCGTAACACAAAAAAGAGTTAAAAGAGCATTGGATGAGAAATCTCGACAAAAACAATAGGTACGTATATATCTACTTGCTTAACTGAAGTGATTTATGTTTTGTTTTAGTTAATATTGGTTGTATTAATGCATTCGTCTTAAATATACCTTTTTCTAGGTATAAAGCAAAAGGATTTCCCACATGCATACATGCCTTCATAAAAAAAAACAAAAAGCTTCTCACTGTGGAAAACTTAACCCACAAAATTTTAGACGGTTTCATCAAGCTTATTATAAAACATCAGATAAAGTAAACCAAGACCACTTTATTTTAAAACAAGAAACTCCAAAACGAAGTAGGGTTCGCAAAAATTATGATACGTCAGGCAAACAAAGAAAAAACTGTGTATCAATAAAATATTGTGTTTCGACAAAGAGCGAAGGAATGTTACAGATTTGTAGTAAAGCATTCTGGAGCATTTTAAGTATTTCCAGATTCTGTGTTCAAAATATTAACAAAAAAAAAATTATTGAAAAGATGCCTGAAACTCCCAGGGAACGAACCTAAAAATTTAAATTGAAAAAAGAAGCTATAACAAAACCGATGTCACTGCAGTTATTAAAGTTCCTGACCAGCTCTACTTTAAATTTGCACATTCTAAACGTACAACCATTAAAAAAACTTTAAATAGGAATATAGTGGTTATCGGCGACGTAACTTATAAATCGAATTCGGGAATACCAAAACCAATTGTAAGAAAAGAAAAAAAAATCAACATATTGATCCAGAAGTGCTTCCAAACAACGTGGCTCCAAGGCCTGACAAACTAAAGGATGTCGAAAAATTGCCCAAAACACGCTTTACAGATAACTGGAAAAACGAATTCTTACAATTTTATGTACCAATTATAGAAAATAAATTCATAGGCGAAGGGACAATGTACGAAAATAATGAGGCTCCATCGCTACGGAAGAAGTTGATGTTTTATCGATGTAACAATAAAATCATCAATAGTTTTTTTTGTTATAGTTGTAAAAGTAAAAATATTTTGAATGTTTTTAAATAAATAATACTTATTTTAAAATAAATGTAAGAAATGTTTGTGTAGGACTCTCTTTATATGTAGGAATAGTTGTGGGTATTATTTGTTGCAAAACTTTCTCTTTCTTAGACTGCAGCAAACCTCTTTCGTTGCAGCAAAACTTGTTCGTTTCAAACTTAATTTTAGTACAGTTCATCAAATATCTTGGGTTTTGGCGCCCAGACAGAGAAAGCACTAGTGACCGAAATTGGTAGGCGGGCCGACGGATTTACGTAACAAAAGTACACTCTGCGCGTCAAGTATTTCACTACAGAATATATTTAATAAACACATGGAAAGAAGTTAAGGATATTCATAAATTATCAATTAATACTAGATTTTTATTTAATTAAAAAACGTTTCAATATTGTATGCCACTGTATCATTTCATACTGAATGTGACAATAATTATATTACTTTGTGTTTTAAACTCAGCCGAGGTCTTTATCGGCCAATATTTTTAAAATTTTTGTGGTTTAGTTTTTCTGCTTTTAAAACTTATTCATTACACTTTTGTAACATTAATTCAGCTGTTTTAGCAAATTATAACATGGAGCGAGTGCACTTGTCTGTCGCAAATGCTAACAGAGCTATTGGTATGTTGCAGAGTGGTATGAGACAAACCGAAGTGTGTCGCAAAGTGTGATCAGTAGGTTAAACCGTAGATTTCAAGAAACTAAAGATGTTTTTAAAAGGCCTCAAATTGGTAGACCAAGATCTACTACGGAAATGCAAGACTGTTTTATTACCATTACGGTACGAAGAAATGTAACCAGACCAGCCTCAGCGATAGCTAATGACTTAGGAAAAAATACTTACAGTCTGTTATTAACCGCCTACATAGTGTAAACCTGAGATCAAGAAGACCATGGCCATGACCACTTAGTGTTCAAGACAGGCGAAATCGCTTAGTTTGGTGTGGTGAAACAATAGGATGCTGAATGGAACAGTATTATGTTTACAGACGAGTTAAGAGTATGCCTTCATAGCGATTCAAGACGAGTTAGGGTTTGGAGAGAGCCTGGGGGACGAGTTTTTTCCCGGTCGGGTTTAAGAAGTTTATCCTTATGGAGAAGGTGGTATAATGATTTGGACAGGAATTTTTTTGGGAGGCCGCACTGAGCTGTATTTATGTGATGGTAGTATGATTGCTCAGACATATCGAAATAACATCATAAATGACATTGTTGAGGCCTACAAGGTACAATTTAGAACCCAATGTCATGTTTTTGGATGACAATGCGAGACCACATAGAGCCAGAATTGTGCTTGATCAAATCGAGGCAAATGAAATTAATCATTTAAGATAGCCAGCAAGATCCCCAGATATCACAGCAGATCATTGATAACTGCATAAGAAGTATGCCTAGGCATATACAAGGCATAGTAAATAACAACGGTCGACATGTTGAATATTAGAAATTTTCAAAATTTTCAATTATTGATTTTTCTTCTTCTATAATTTTTTCTTCGACTTTAATTTTGGTTTGTATAAATTGGTTTTAAATTGTTATAACACTAAATAAAAATTTAATTTAAATAAATAATTTTTTCCCAACTTTTTTTCAATATCCCTAACTTTTTTCCATGTGTTTATTTAGCTATTACAAAATTGAATTGATTTAGCCGATACATGGTGGAATTCATTATATATAATATAAATGAAAATGTAATGGGGAATTCTTTAAACCTTCTTGATCATTTAAAAGTACATTTTGTAGATTATTTATTTCAAGTGTTTCTGGTAAAGTATCAAATTAATTTAACAATATAATTTACTAAATATCTTTTAATATCAGTAGAAAGGTAGAAATTTCTAAGAACCCTTACGTTAACAATCATTTGGGTAAAAACCCAATTATCAGTACTACCTATCTGAATACACTTGGTAATAGATTAAAATACAAATTGTCTGAAGAAAACGCTGTGCATTAGTAAATTAAATTAAGTGTAGATTTGAAGTGATAAATTTAAGTGTAGCTTTAAAGTAATATTTTCTTCATTTTTATTAATATTATATAGTTTTTATAGTTTAATCCAACCTAAGTATGGAGTTTACTAATAAATTAGAAGGTCACAAAATTAACAGCCAATCTCGAGAGATAATAGCAAACTTTATAGAATTTATGAGAAAAGAATGCCTTCAATGTCATTAAAAAATTTAACTGAGCGTGTTGCTGCAACCAGAGGTGTATCTGAAAATACTGTCGTCCGCATTTCGAAAGAGAAATGATAACCGTGAAATATCGGAATTTTTTTCACCAAGAAAAAACATTTAAAAAAACAAAAACAGTTAATAATATAAATGAAGTTAGCAATGGCATTTTAAAAAGAATTATTCTGTTCATGTTAATCACGGAAAATATAGTTCCAACATTAAAAACCATTGCGACTAAATTTACAGAAGCTACAAAAGGTCAAGAAATGTTAAGTATTTATGTTTAACAAAATTATAAGAAAAATATTTTTTTTCTAAATAACACATATAGATATTAAGTCTGGATAATGACAGTATGTAGATTTTCTCCAGAACACACTTAAAATTTAATTACCTAAAAATATTAAAAACTATTTAAAATAACTTGTTTGGCAGAGATTACAATAGCTATCTTAGCCACACGTAGCGCGTTCTCTGTCCGAAACTCACGAGATATTTGATGAACTGTATATTTTACTTCCACTACGTTAATTTTTTATTCCACTCTTAAAGATATCATAACATTAACAATAAAACAAAAATTCGAATTAATATGTCAATGTATTTGGATGGAACAGATTTTTCGTATTTTCTGAAAAGTAGATTGTAGTGGAACAAGCTAGTTTTGCATCTCAGCTGCTCACATAGAATACCGATTCTTTGGATATTGTTTCATAAACACAAAGTACGTAGAACACAAAAGAACAAAAATTAAATAGCCTATTACACAAAAAAATTAAGATTTATTCGACCCCAGCAATAAGAATAATGATATTTAAAGATTCGTTTGCTACATATAAATTAATTTAATAAAACAATATTTCAGTAGACATAAGAGTTCCAATATTGATAAACTTACCACTAGTTGAACTTGAGACCAAAAATACTGAATATCATATGAATTTATTTCAAGTTTATGTACTTTTTTCGCTTGTTCTATACAAGTCATAAAAATATAATGCGAATCAGCTACTTCTTTGTACTGATCAAATAGTATTTGAACTAACTCTTTTAATATTAGTCTTTGGTCGTTTGCATCTACTAAATTTTTTATATTGTTTGTTGTTCTTTCAATAATTTGGGTAAGCGACAGTTGCATTTCTTGTACTATTTCCTAAAAATTAATGTTGATAAAAATAAACCCAAAAGAACAAGTTTCAAATCTTACTTTTATAGCGAATGGCATTTTTTCCAATAAACATAGACTTTTGACTAATATGGCAACAAAATTACTGTGATTTTCTTCAGGATTTGCAATTTCTAACTTTTCTTCAACATAAAAATTTTCGCCAAAAGTAGATTTATCAGAGCTAAAAGAAATAGAGTAATATCGTTTATTTACCTAAGTTTAATACCTATAAATTAAAATTATACGTAAAATTAAGACAGTTTAGTATTCTAAAAAATTATAAATTGTTATGGTTGATTACATTAGTAATTTTTCTACATACCTTGTGGGATTAAATAAATTTTTAGAAACTGACGATTTATTTCTACCTGATCTTCTAAATTCTAAACTTCTCTGTAACGGAGTATGTGCAAAGAATCCATCTTGAGCGGACCCTTGTCTACGTAAAGCCAAAATATGTTGAGAAGGTTTGATATATAAATGTTGTTTTAATTCCCACAGAAGTTGAAGATGTAATTGCTACAATATTTTTTTTGAAAAACTTTTAATTATAAATGCAAATTTATATTAGGTACCTCCTTTTTCTGTTCTAATTCTTGTCCAAGTTCTTTAAGACTTTCTACTCCTTCCAAAGTTCCTTTACCTAAATTAACAGCTTCTACCAGCAAATTAGTGGCATGTAAGTACTGTTTCCTAGCCATATATGCAGAGAGTCTATTAGGAACTTCATTCATCTTTTGACTAAAATATGATTAATACCGTAATTTTTCTATGACATGAAACTAAATAATCGAAACTTACACCTCTTCAATTAACTGAAGCATGTGTTTATATTCTAAACCTTCAAGCCATAAATTTTTGAGTTCATCTCGCTTACAACCCAATTTTCGTTTACAGTCTTGCAGATTTTCTTTAACATTTTTAATTTTCTCCCTGTTTGTAATTACGATTTGAGACATAGCTCCAAATAACTGCATAACCTATGAAAGAACTGAATGAATAAAATTGTATACAAAAGACAGTTAAAATCAAACTTACCTTGGTCAGGTCATTTTCATGTCTTGATACGAGTTCATCCAATTTTTGATCACATAACTTATAATCAGATTCTAATTTTGCTTTTTCCCTATCTCTCTGTTCATTGGTCTCACTAGCAGATAAAGTTCTAATAACAGACATCAAAAGACCACTCTGAAAATTAAATGAGTTTTATAACCTATAAATGTTCGAAACAAAATTAATTTACTGTTTCTTTGCCAGGTTTTACTCCCCTCGGGGGTTTAATAGGTGCTGGTTGTTCCATAATTTTTGAATATATATAATTTTTATTTAACTAAAAATATAAACACCCCTTTTTGACACCATCACGCCTTCTTCTCTTTATTTAATTATTTGTCGTAACCGAACTCACTGATGCATACGGCCACCATTAAAAATAGTTAAAAAAAACATAATCGCTAGTAGTTGTTGATATAGCAAATACTCCTTAAAACTTAATTTGTATAAACAACATTTAATAATATGTATTAAAGAAAGAATTTAATCTAACTTGTTTTAAGAAACAAAATTTTTCTCTGTAGTGCTTGAAATATGAGGTCTATATTTCATGTGACAACTGACAGTGACATTGAGAAGTGTATTTTTTGAATTTATTTTTTTATTTTCTTCCTGTGTTTTGACGGCAAATAATAATAAAATATTATTTTTCATCACTATTTTTTACTAACCATGATTATTTTTAAATTTTCTAAAACATTTATAAATACGGAGTTTTTCCAATACGTCAGAATATAACTCGATATGTTTATAAATAAACTTAAAGAAAAGTCTAGCGAATCTTGGTAAGTGTTTAAATTATTATAAATAAGTTTAATTATATTTGAAATATAAGATTTAGCAGAAGTTTACCAAGCTTTTACATCAAAATGTATTGCCAAACAGTGTTAATATTCCTATTTTCTATTTATAGATACAATTCAAGGATTATTTATTTTTATTCTCTTATCATAAAACATAATTACACTGTTAAATGATAGTATTGGTTTTTTATAGTACCTTAAAATTACTAAAATAATAATAATAATTGAGTAAATTTAATTAAAACTTATATTTCTTTTTTCTAGTTCTACGATGTCATTCGTAACCCTCTTTTTTAAGACAGAATTAACATGTATACCAAGTATATTGAGGAAGTGGATTGGAAATTACTATAATAATGCTTTATGTAATGGTGCAACTTGGGTTTTTCTATTGTGGTGTTTATTACACATAGGTTTCAATAAATCTCTTAATGTGTGGCATATTTAGATAAAATAGGCTTTTCTACAGGATTTAATTGATATATTTTTAGGCTTTGTTTAAGCGCTTAAAGTTTAAACAATTTGAAAGAGATAGATTAGTGGATGTCCTGTGGTATTTAGGTTTTTTTGGGTCTGGTATAGTGTACAGTGGAGCAGCACTATCTCAAAATGAGGTAGAGTTATTTAATTTTAAGAAAATGCAAGTACCATCTCATAATAATCTGCCAACACAACTTTTTCTGGGATATATTCTAATAGTTACGTTTTATTTGCACACCGCATTTTGGGAAGGGCTAACAAAAGCGAAAGTAGTCAATATGCTTTCATATTTATTTCTATTTTTGTTTATGCTATCGTCCTATATACTGCGGTAAGTATATCAATTGCATTATTCTATATTAAATACATGATTTTACTGTATTTATTTAAAATGAATGTGACAAGAATGAGTAAAGAGAGGATATTAAATAATAGTAAATAATTAAATAATTTTTCCATAAGATAATTACACATTGTATGGGATTCGGGAAGAAGGTTTAATTAAAAAAAAAACGAAAAACCGAAATCCCGTCTTAAAAGTAGAGTTTTTGTTTCAGTATTTTTAAAACAAAACCTCCAAATAATTAATGGGTTGAGGAGAATATTTTCTTAAAAAAAACAACTCAAATATGGGTTTGCTGAGGGTTTGGTCCCTTTCCTTATGCAATATATAAAAAGTAAGAACTGCTATTAATATACAACTAATGCTCTGGTGTTATTTTAGGATAGTTGAAATATCTTTTTCATTTTTGGCTCTAATAAGTATAGCACAGATTGGATTACAAATTTCAAGAGGGTTTGTTGTGGTTTTAAATCAGAAATCATATTATGTGAAGTTATTTTCAGCTATTATATTCATAATTACATTTGCTATACAGTAAGTAGTTATTCCTACTACTGAGAATGTTTATGTCTAATTTGATTTGTACTTTTTAGCGTGGCTATTCATCTAATTGTAATACCCTTAAGTTTTATTGTACCATTGACTTTAAAAATATTGTCAGATTATCCAAATATTCTCTTAATATTTTTATTAATGAATTTAATAGCTTGGTTAATAGCTGATATATATCAAGGTGTAAGTATTCCAAACGTTAAACTAAAATAGTTTTAATTGCGAAAGAGACGAAAGTTTGCATTTTTTAGTTTGTATGTTTTTTTTTAACTTCATACGTGTGTGCTTTGGTTTCAACCAATCATCGTCATAAATCTTTTAAGTCAAAAATATAAAAACATTTTATCAACAAAAAAACAAGCGTGACCCTAATAAATTTGATAAATGCATTTTGAGGATATTAAAGTAACAACTGTTTGTTTTCTGACAGGTTTCTAGTTAAACCTTATACCGATAAAGGACCAAAAATTTATGAAAAACCGTAATAATAAAATTAATATAAAAATTGTTCGAAGACGAAGTGTTTCATTCTTAGATAGTGATTTTTTATTAAGGTCACGTTTTTTTTTTGTTTCAACTCAATAAAAATACCAAAAATTAAATATTTCTGAATGGAAAATATTTCTGTAGGTTTTATTCAAGTTTGTTAATCATTGGTTATACCATGGACAAATCACAAAGAGAAAAGATAGTTTAAGTAGTTCTGATGATTATGAGCAATTAGAAAAAACTCATAAATGCACTAGGAGTATAATAGAATGCACATTGTTCTTACCTAGAAATGATTTGGCTTTTGAAATACAAAAAATAAGAAAAGAAGTTGAAGAACGTAGAAACAAGTATGTTTTATACAATTTCTATATATTTATACATTACTTGTATTCTAATTTCTAGAATGATGGCTTTACGGAAACCAAAAAATATGTTTGTACAAACATTGAAATGTAAGTTAATTAGTATTTCTTATAGAATCGTGACTTAATTAAGTATAATATTACTTTCGATAGGTATGCTTACTATAAACAAAAAAATAAAACAGAGACGACAACGTTTGGAAGAATCTGAAAGTTCAGAAACTACAGACGAAAATTTGCTTTTTGTTGATGATCAAGCAAGTCAAGAAAATCATTTAGAAGTTGATGATAATCCAGAAAACACTGACACCGTTTACAGATCTGAAGAAAGTAATTGTGATACTCAAAATGAAAATCAAATTATTAGTAATTGCGGTGATCAAATTGAAGATGAGAAACCCCAAGAGATAGTAAAAGAAATAAATTTCGAATAATTTCTTAAGCTGCACGCTTGTTATCTAGTCCTATTTACTCATTGTTTTTTGTTAATATTTATTTATTATATATAAGTTTCAAAACTATAGCGGTTTAAATCTTTTTTAACCCGCGATTGGCATCGTCTTACAAAATCACACGTTTGGGATCGCGTTCGATTTCATCTAACATAAATTATTTTGCCCGTTTTAGGAACTTTGTTGAATTTGACTGGGGCATTAAATATTCTTACTGCATGTTACCAACTAAAACTCATTATTGCTGATTTACAAAAAACAAAAGTACGAAATTCAGAAAACACCAAAGTAAAGTAACATGAAGCAACGAAAATAAAAAGGTCAAATGAAACTAGTCCATGATAAAACTAGGAGTCATCACCGTGGTAAAAGCAGTGTGAGCATTTTATAATAGTAATAGCTATATTTTCTTTACATAACCATTTTTTCGTTTTGGGCCACCCTGGTTTTGGGCATCTGGCTTTCCTATCTCTGACACTCGTTGATTCGGTATAGTAGCAGGTATCTGATCACCCAAAATGTTTTTTTAATTTTTGAAGAAGAGAGATTGAAAGGGTTGTAATGCTGAAACGACGTATGATGTGCGACATTGAATGTTATTTGGTCAAACAAGTAAGATATTGTCTACGTACTTCCTTCTTGTTAGTAATACTAAATATTTTGAGATTTGGTACCGGCGATATTGAGCATCGAACAAAACAGAGTGAATGGCCACCTGTTACATACTCTTGTTACAGAATATTCTGCCTTCATTTGGTCTACTACGTCAACAGCGCCTTTATTTTGATTGTAGAATGTGATTACCAACGACTTCAACTGCATTCCGGATTCCGGGTCTTTTTTATCGTCGTCAAAACATGTCAGTATACATTTGTTTTGACTGTAACCCCAAGCAAACATGCTATTCAAAACTTTTCGTTCCTTCGTTTGTAGAAGAATAGGCGGTATCTCGCGTTTGTATTTCCTCAAAGTTCCTACTAATGTCAGGCGGTCATTATGAAGTGGATCCTTGGCCAATGGAACCGTAGTAAAATATTTGTCAGTAGTTATATTTTGACCAGTGCCACTCAAGTTTGCACTACTATCTGGTAAGGTCCATTTGGCTGTGTTCCAGTATAAACAACGATGTTGTGTGTGTAGAACATTATAGCATCCACTGCGGCAAATATTTTTATACCATATCTCTCCGGTTTAGAAGGCGTATTCTGGCTGAATCCATATTTACCTCTGAATTCATCTACCGCAACGTAGGCACTGGTAAAGTAATGCTGAATGCAATTATCTGTAAACTGATCCTGTATATCAGACACTGGAGAAAGATTATCTGTCGTGCAGTCCTAGTTTTTGTTTTTTTTTTGTGTTATGGACTAACCAATTGGTTCCATGTTTTCCAAAATATGGATCCTTTCCTACAGTACGCTATTCTCAATGGATACGCGGTCATCCGAACTTAATTGTTCCCTATAGTGTCGAAAAGCATCTTCTTCATCTAAAATGAGATCTGTCTCAGATGATGTACTCATAAGTTGACGACCACTCTAACTCTTCCCAGAGCGATTGCAGACGTCGTTCACTTTCGTAACTCATTGCACTCGTTACAAAAAAATACAGTTAGTATAGTTTTTACGGATTGTTTCTCAAAAATAATATAATTTTCAAGTTTTTCACAACGCGCTTGGTTTCTTTAGTGGTGGGAGGTTGTCAAATAGATTTTGATGCAAGCATAGCTTCAAGAATTCATCAGAACTGCTCGCAGATTGAACGTAAAATAAATAAATGTGAGATAAAATCTCAAGACTATATCAGTTTTTTTTTTTTTTTTTTTTTTTATGGTCAAGCACAAGCACTGCAGGAAAATTCCTTTAAGGCGCTCTGAGAGCGGTGCGTGTGCGAAGTTGCGGGTTAATAATATCTCCTAAGCCTTATAAAATATTTTTTTTTTTTACAAACTGAACTAAAATCATATAAATTTATCATTTTGACTCCATTGTCACTAAATTGACAAATCTGAATTTCTCCAAGTGGCTCATAATTAGAGTAGAATTTGAAATTTACAGGTAGGCATCAAAAACTAATAAACAAATGTACGATTACATTATTAACATTAAAGAAACCCAATTTTGATACTACTCTAGAAACATTACCACAGCCATAAACAGTTATGCCATACCTGCTCTATAATATTCCTTTGGAACTGTGAAGTGCACACCGGCAGATTTACAAGTAATAAACAGAAAGATCAAAACAGAACTTACAAAGTACAGAAAACACCATCCAAAAGCAAGCGTAGAAAGAATAACTCTGCCGAGAGAAAAAGGGTGTAGAGGAATAAGGGACGTGGTTATAACTTGCAGTCAATAGATAAAAGGACTAAAAAACATTTTCAGACGCGAAAACGATTCACTCCACCAAACAATAGTAAAAGCGGTTATAGCCTACATACCACTGAAATTAAGCATGGTAAACTATGAAGAGAACATAGAGAGCTGGTACTCTAAAGAACTACATGAAAGATTTATCAATCAACTGCAACATGAAGCAATAGACCAGACTAAACCCAATGAATGGCTTAAAGTTGGAACGTTCTTCCCTGAAACTGAAGGTTTTATGGTTGGTAGAAAAGATCAAGTTATAAAAACAAGAAACTACCAAAAATATATCTTAAAAGAGGAAATACCAACTGATAGGTGTAGGAAGTAGGAAATGTAACCATAATCAGGAAACGATCGAACACATATTGTCTGGTTGTCAACAAATAAATACCTGGACAATAAATACCTGGAGCGACATAATAAGGCGGCTACAATAATATATCTAGAGATTCTGAAATCGTTTAAGATCGTTACTGAAAACAACGAGCCGTATTACCAATATAAGTCGCCTCCAGTGACAGAGAATGACAGGGCTAAGATTTATTGGGATAAAACCATTATGACAGATGTGACAGTTCGTCACAATAGGCCAGATATTACTGTAATCATTAAACAGACCAAGGAGGCTCTTTTAATTGACATATCCACATAATTCCAATCTAGAAGGCTAATAGCTAAAAACTAATAAAATATGATGAGTTAAAGAGAGAAGTAAAAGAACTATGGAAACTTGAAAGTGTAAAGGTTGTTCCAGTGATCCTTTGCTGCATGGGACTAATTCCAAAGAAGCTAAGAGATTCACTTCAGACCATTAACATCCCTGAATCGACCTACCGACCAATGCAGAAATCAGTCATGTTGGATGCTACAAATATTACCGATCGTTTCTGGATTAGTAACGCTAACTGTAATCTTGCCTGATCGAACAACTGCAGTTAAAACCTGGTGTTAAAACCGGGAAAAAAATAATTCTAATCAACATGCATATTTACAAAACACAATGTGGTTGCCGAATCCAACAATCATTACACCAAAAAGAGTCTACCCTGAACGTGTTTAGATTTTAAGGCGTTAATTTATTCATTGACAGCTAGAAAACGTATTGCAACAATGAATGGATTGAAACTTCAAAATACGGGGGATGGTAACAACGGGCTGTCCAAAGGATGGGATCTTAATACTACTATTGTATAACTTAATTCTAGACGATAACTTTACCGTCGTAATGAAATTGTCAATATCACAGATTATAGGTATAATCTTTGATCTATATGTTTTCTATAAAGAATAATTTCACCAGACTATTGTTACCGTGCTTATATCGGTGAGAATTATTTAGTTTAATAGTTGTAGTTCAAAAATGTACCGTTAGCGCTGTTACAGTAAAATTACCAACTCTTTCTGGTTGTGAGTAGTAATTCTGGGCCCAGTACGAGTTAGTACGTCAATCTGGTTTCTTTTTTTGGTAATACTATTCGAAATACAATTAAGTCGAAACAAGCAATACTTATCGACTATCAACATTGTATTCCCATTTAATATTATTGGCCTAATGGCAATCTGTTTTTGTAACTTAAAAAATGTCGAATAAAAATGTTATTAAGTCTATTTTAATAATGTTTCCTTTGATTATTTTATTTGTTGTAGGTGTATAAAAAATGGGTGGTATTCTATTAATACTTACCAAAATCAAGTAGTTTCACTTTAGCCAAACATCAGTTTTTTTTTCATAAAAATCAGAGCCAGTTTTTTACACGTTAATTCACTCTCTATAAACTGTAAAAATTTGATTTGGCTAGAAACTGATTCTACTTGGTTGCAAATTCTTTAAGGGATTGATTTTTGATTATTAGTTTCTATTAAGGGATCATCCAAATTTATTCTAAGAGTTACTAAACTATATCTAGATTGGAGAAGTTAGTCATTTGGTGAAGAAAAAGGAAAATAATTTGAATTCGTCCCCACTTTTGGCAATTTGAAGAAAAATCATCCCTCTATTGTAGATACCGATCCATATGAGTCAATTCAAGGGTTTCGAAGACTTCCAATTTCCAAGAATAATTCTTTTAATTATAATACTCAGCTTTCAATATTTTGATTTATATAATTAATTTCCTTTTTTAAAATCATTTAATTTGTCATAATCTAAAACGGGCGTTTGAGTATAAATTGTGGAGTTTGTACTTTGGGACCCTTAATTCCATGTTTGGGGTACTATTAAAAGGTAACCCACGACTAGTGAGCTAGCTAGAGAAAACATCATTTTGGATTGATTTTTGATTATTAGTTTCTACTAAGGGATCATCCAAATTTATTATAAGAGTTACTAAACTATATCTAGATTGGACAAGTTAGTCATTTGGTGAAGAAAAAGGAAAATAATTTGAATTTGTCCCCACTTTTGGCAATTTGAAGAAAAATCATCCCTCTATTGTAGATACCGATCCATATGAGTCAATTCTAGCAGGAAAATAGAATTTATTATGAAAGTCCTTTTCCATACAAAATATTGTATTTCTCTTATCGCTAATTTTTAACGAAAGAAAATCCAGTAATCTTTTTGACCTTTCTTAAAAATTCCTGCTTTTGGAGAACTCGGAATTCAAATTGTTAGTCAGGTTTTATAGTACCTATAAACATCTTCAAAAAACAAATAAAAAGTTTTACTTTATTTTACTTTTCAATACGAAAGCTTGCCGTAGGATAGAAATACCTTGTCAACATAGCTTCATCTAGATTAGAGCCAAAACGAACATTTTCTATCATGCTGTTTATCCTTTGGACAGATCTGATGCCTGAGGCTAACCTTGTGAACTTAGACAAGAGATCTGTTGTAATTCAACAAGACCTTGCGTAAAGGAATTTCCTGTTTACGTTGATTCTGAGTCCAGAAGTTCCACATTATTCAATTAACCTTTTCAAAGTTTTCAAATCAGCTACGTGTTACCGGATATACAGAAGTTTAATAATTGTTGCTACGATTAAACTAAGTATACTTTATTAATCTTTAATGCATTATATTAGAGACACACGTTTTAAGTTACTTAGTTGCATAAGGTTAAAGATTAATGTCTGCAAAAGTTGTTGAAAAATTAAGTACCCACTAAAAACGCTAAATACAAACTTCAATTGAACCTACATTTATATAAAAACGTTTACACACTAAACAGAGTATTCAAATTATTCACAACTCGGGGACCAGTCAACTTATAAAGTAAAATATTCTCAATATTAGCTGTACTTATAACTGAATTAGGTAAACATTTCTATTCCCAGATGAACCTAATTTGTAAAGTTTAAATTTTGAATACGCCATTAGAATTTCTTGCAGTTTGGTAATTTATTTATCATATCCTTTACAGATCATTCAGAAATTCAACAGCTGTTATTTTGACGTAATTTTTAACAACTTTTCAGACAAAGCAGTTTAAGTTGAACTGTTCCTTATGAGGTCTCTTCCTCTGTTTCATAAATATCCTCTTCTGTTACATCAGTTTGTTCTTCTATATAATCTGCAGAAATTTCCTCATAATCTTTTTCTAAAGTAGCCAAATTATCTCTTGCGTCTGTAAATTCTCCTTCCTCCATTCCTTCACCAATATACCTGTAGAAATATATTAATAATAAACAATTTTAAAATAAAAAATTGGGATAACTATTTAGTTCTGTAATCCTATAAAGCACAAAAAACTGAATTCCACCACTTAAACCCAAAACTTTATAGTGATTTTTGGTATAACCACAGTAGAAGTGATGGAATTGGCAAATGAAAAATAATAGATTTTTTACACCTACCAATGTACAAAGGCTCGTTTGGCATACATTAAGTCGAATTTTTTATTTAATTTGTTCCAAGCTGACTCTATCGCAGTAGTGTTCGATAACATACAAACAGCTCTTTGAACTGGTGCTAAGTCACCTCCTCTTACTACTGTTGGAGCCTGATAATTTATTCCTACTTTAAATCCAGTTGGGCACCAATCCACAAATCTTACGTTACTTTTTGCCTTCATTTGAGCAATAGCAAAGTTTACATCTTTAGGAACCACGTCACCACGATAAAGGAGACAACACGCCATATATTTACCTAAAAAAGCATTTTTAGCAATTACCTATTAATGTAAACAGCCTACTTATTATCTGTATACATTTATTTCCAGTAGAGATTTTTTAGTCTGCCTAATTATTTGTCACACAAAAAATATTTAATAATAAATCACATCCCAATAAAACAAAATAGTGGGTACAGTTTTATAAACCTGTACAAGAACAATAAAATGAAAAGAAAAAAATTATGGTCTTACATCATTTTGTGTACAGGTATAGTAATTAAAACAATGATCAGAAGTTTTTTTTTTCATATTTGTATGAAGCCAAGACAAATGGGGTGTCTCCACATGGTGGGCGCCTAAGTTTACTTTAAACTGAATGTTATTAGTTTAATTTACCAGGTAAATATAATTAATAATCATATAGAAAGTCATAGGAGATAATTTATGTAGTGGAAGCAAAATCAAGTAATAGGTTTAACATACCTTCTCTAGGGTCGCACTTAACCATTTGATTATGAGGTTCAAATAACTCAGCAGTAATTTCAGCAACAGACATTCCTTCATGGAAGGCTTTATCACCGGATACAAGAGGTGCATATGAAGCTAGAGGAAAATGTATACGTGGAAATGGTACCAAATTGGTTTGAAACTCAGTCAAATCTACGTTGAGAGCTCCTTGAAACCTCAGGGAGGCAGTAATAGAAGATACAACCTGGCTAATAATTCTGTTTAAATTGTGGTAATCTGGTCTCTCTATACCCAGTTTTCGTCTGCATATATCGTAGATTGCTTCATTGTCAACCATAAAGGCACAATCGGTATGACTTAAAGTTGCATGTGTTGTTAGGATGGCGTTATATGGCTCAACTACCGCTGTACACACCTAAACAAAAAAAATAATTTATTTGCTAGTTTGCTGGTTAAAGTTTAGAATCATAACGCAAAAGGACCCCGCACTAACTAAATGGATTTTGGGTCCTGGTCGAATTGGCTGAAAATTCAGTAGGTATGTTGTAGTTCTTGACTTTCTGATCAAAAGTTATCATGGGCCCAACATGATCCTATGTATATTTTCCAAGATATAAAAGGACGTAATATGTGATATTAACTGTAGGTCTGAGTAAGGCTTAGTAAGGTTTTGGTTAATTGATTTAAAAATTGAGGTCTTAAATGACCTCCAATCAGTAGACTGCTATGGTTTTTGATACCTCAAAAATGAGCTTGATGATATCCACCCTAAAGATCACCTATGGGTTTTTTGAACGTCCTTTAAAGGCCCAACTTAACCCATTAAGTCCTACAAAGACGCGTTTAGAGCATTTTTTTCAACTGGCATAAAACCGTTAAAAACTTCTCATAAAATATTCAAACCAATTAATTTCGACGTGCAATTTCATGTATTTTCCGAATCTGAATTTTTTGTGAAAAATTGATTTGAAGATTGAAGTTTATTTTTTTAACAGAAATCTGTTTTTATTATAAATTTTTTTAAATTTTTTTTGAGTCGAAATGAGAGGAGCATATAGCCCTAATGTGAAAATATCGTATCCTCGAAACTTGTTCTATAAAGATTTATGGTATAAGCTTTTTAAAACACGCCTGATTCAAAATGGTGGCACCTAATATGGCGGAAAAGTGTATTTTCAAGTAGTATTTTGGGTATATATTGTATCAAACTGAATTGTGTACTTATGCTAGGGGATTTTTTGACGTCGCTAATTACGAATTTGAGGTCAGTTTTTAAAAATCCATGATGGCAGATCAAAGAGGGCGGAAGAAAAAATTAAAAATCCTATATGGCTAGAATTTACATATCAGGCGGTTTTCGAGGTCGCCGATTATGAATCTGATGTTAAATATGTCTGTGTCTGCGTCTGTTTGTGTCTGTCTGGTTCTGTTTCTGTAAGTATCTGTGTCTGCCTGTGTCTCTCTATGTCTGTGACTGTCTGCATTTGTGTCTGTCTTTGTCAGTCTGTGTGTCTGTATGTGTTCGTGTTTGTATATGTCTGTCTTGTGTCATATTAGATGATTTTTAATTTTTTCGTTCGCAATCTTAGATCCGCTATCTAGAATTTTTAAAATCTAACCTCAGATTCATAATCAGCGACCTCAAAAACCCCCTGATATGAAAACTATAGCCATATAGGATGATTTTTAATTTTTTCGTCCGCCATATTGGATCCGTCATCTTAAATTTTCAAAAACTAACCTCAAATTCGTATTCAGTGTCCTTAAAAACTCCCTTGCATAAGTTATGAACACAATTCATTTCGAAAAAAGTTTGATACGATATATACCATAAAATATTACTTGAAAATACATTTTCAGCCATAGGTACCTATCTGATGCCACCATTTTGAATCAGGCGTGTTTTAAAAAGCGTTTACCACAAATCTTTATATAACAAGGTTCGAGGATTCGATATTTTCACATAAGGGCTATATGCCCCTCTCATTTCGACTCAAAAAACTCGATTTTTAATTTTTTAATAAAAAAACAGTTTTTTGTTAAAAAAATAAACATAACCTCTTCAAATCAATTTTTTATAAAAAATAATTTCAGATTCGGAAAATTCATGAAATTGCACGTCGAAATTAATTGGTTTGAATATTTTCTGAGAAGTTTTTAACGGTTATTATGTCAGTTGAAAAAATGCTCTAAACGCGTTCTTTTAGGGCTTAATGGGTTAAGTTGGGCCTTCATAGGTGATCTTTAGGGTCGAAGTATCATCAAGATCATTTTTGAAGTCTCAAAAACCATAGCAGTCTACTGATTGGAGATCATTAAAGACCTCAATTTTTAAATCTTACTAAGCTATACTGTGGCCCACAGCTAATATCTCATATTACGTCCTTCTATATCTTGGAAAATATACATAGGATCATGTTGGGCCCATGATAACTTTTGATCACAAAGTCGAGAACTACAACATACTGAATTTTCAGCCAATTCGACCGGGACCCAAAATCCATTTAGTTAGTGCGGGGTCCTTTGTTCTGGGCATGTCACTATTAGCTTAATTTTCAAACCTAAACACATCTTACATTTTAAATAGTTTAAATCCTTATTTTTAAGATTTTCGTGATGTGTATTGAAATAATGAAATTGAAAAAAAAAATTTCCTACAATGTTTTTTATATATACTTTAGATCTTTACCTGGGGAGCAGGATACACAACAAATTCTAATTTGCTCTTCTTGCCAAAGTCTGATGTCAATTTCTCCATTAACAGCGATGTAAATCCTGATCCAGTTCCTCCTCCAAATGAATGGAAAATAAAAAAGCCTTGTAAACCGTTACAATTTTCAGCTAGTTTAGTTATTTTATCCACTACAGTTTCTAACATTTCTTTTCCTACGGTATAATGGCCTCTTGCGTAGTTATTTGCAGCATCTTCCTTTCCATTTATAAGCTGATCAGGATGAAATAATTTTTTATATGTTCCTGACCGAACTTCATCTGTAATGATAAAACAGGGAAAAAATTAGATTGTAACTCTACTGTACCAATAAAAGACACTGTTAAAGTCTTACCGATAACACTTGGCTCCAGATCAACTAATACAGCTCTTGGCTGCAGTCTTGCAGTTTCAACTTCGAAAAAAAATGTGCCGTATTGATTTTCATGTAGATCTACAGGTGCATTTCCATCAGGTTCAATTCCATGTTCCAAACAGTACAGCTCCCAGGTCGAATTACCTATTTGCACTCCTGCTTGTCCAATATGAATTGATATGCATTCCCTCTATAAAATAAAAAAATAACTATTGTATCGAATTATTGCAACAGGAGTTTTTTATTGTTAATTTGATCTTTTTTATTCCTATATACTTTTAATTTCTATATTTTTTTAGTTTAGCACAACATGTAGGGAACAGGAGTTTTCCCGTGGAATTCACAATATACTATAATAGGTCTGAAATGCACTTTTGGGACCTCTAAGCAAATTTTTTCGATGGATAACACCAAGTGTTTAACGGTTTTGTAACAAACAATAGCTGTACAAGACACTACTTGCTTCGTAAAAGCTCATAATCTATTTATAAGATGCCAAACTGGATTACTATCATAGCTCGAGAAGGGTATTACAAAAATGTTGATACTGTAAAGATTTAGATTTCAAGAAATCTGTACAAAATAGCAGTGGCTTCGTAAAAGCCCACTTGTAAAAGGTAGGTAGACTGGATTGCCTTTTCATCTTGAAGTGCATTTGATTGTATCAAATTGGATTGCAGTCTTAGTTTGGGATGTTGAGATTGTAACCATTATAGACTTCAAGGGGCACCTTTAAAAATATATTCTTTGATTAAATCAGCATTGTTTCTAACAGAAGACTGACAAATCTAATTAAACTAAGAGAATACCATGTAATATACAAAGTAAAATTACCTGCATTTTACTATAAAGCTTTGTAAAATTGATTAATCTTAAATATGGCTACATGAGCAAAAAATATAAATAAAAAGATTTTTAAATGGTACTACTTAACTATAGGTAAATAATCAATTCTTACCATTGTGTACCGGCAGTAAAGTTTATTTGATGATAGTTTTCACTAAAATTTTGAAAATAGTTCCGAATTCGTGCAATGAAAAATGAAACTTTTGGTGTCAAATTTTATTTTACCATATTAGTTCGTTTCTATGGTTACTAGAAGGATAAGACTACCAGATTTTAATTTAAAATAGTATGTATCAAAAACCTTCTAGGAGTGTTGTAATATAGATTTGAATTTGTGCTAAAAAACACATTTTTCTACAAGCATGCGTGAAACAACACTTTCCCGCACGCATTTTAATTCAGAAAATATCTCTTTCCAGCACCGCGTGCGGGAAAGAATTTTTCCCGCACGCATTTTTTTTATTAATTAGAGATGTTTTCAGATAACCTTTTTGACAAATTATTGTATTATTATCTTTTTCTTGTTGGACTACATACAAATAGTAAAACAAATTAAGATTATTTTACATGAAAATAGGTATTTTTAAAATGTTTGTTTTTAAAAAAATCATAATTTATTAAATCACCTGTAAACCTTACTCAAAGCAACAACAAACTCACCTGTTTAAGAAGGGTTGCTATAGCTACAGTCGTGTATTTATTGACACTATGAAAGATTTAATTGTCACAATCGCATCTTTTAAAGTATCTAAATAATTTTCGAGGTGATTTTGCTTGTAGAAAAAATATTGATCCTAACTCTTGCGGAAATTAACTTTCTCGCACATAACTGCTTGCCCGAACTCCGCTTCGCCTCGTTCGGGCATCGGCACTTCGCGTGCGGGAAAGTATAACTTTCCGCACTTGTTAGGATAATAACTATTTTCTACAAGCATGCGTAAAACAACACTTTCCCGCACGCATTTTAATTCAGAAAATATCTCTTTCCCGCACTCAGTGCGGAAAATACTTTTTCCCGCACGGCGTGCGGGAAAGATTTTTTCCCGCACGCATTTTTTTTTATTAATTAGAGATGTTGTTCGATAACCTTTTTGACAAATTATTGTATTATTATCTTTATCTTGTTGGACTACATACAAATAGTAAAAAAAATTAAGATTATTTTACATGAAAATAGGGATTTTTAAAATGTTTGTTTTTAAAAAAATCATAATTTATTAAATCACCCCTGTAAACCTTATTCAAAGCAACAACAAATTCACCTGTTTAAGTAGGGTTGCTATAGCTGCAGTCGTGTATTTATTGACACTATGAAAGATTTAATTGTCAGAATTGCATCTTTTCAAGTATCTGAATAGTAATCCAGGTGATTTTTAAAGTTTTGATTCAAAAAAATTAAATGGATAATTGCGATGAAGACCTTCCGCACAGTATTTTGGAGGCTGCTGCTGAGGCCAACCTAGAACTCCTTCCTGCGATTTCCAAACAAAGGTATGAAAGGCAGTATGATCATTTTGTTCAGTGGGCTCGTCAAAAGGGAACCAACAATCTAAAAAAAGAGGAAGTTTTACTGGCTTATTTTTTAGAACTAAGTAAAGTTATAAGACCCAATACTCTTTGGTCCCGATTCTCAATGATAAAAGCTGTTATGAAACTAAGAGAAAATTTCGATATTGGCAACTTCTACAAATTAATTACATTTTTAAAAAAACAATCTGTAGGCTTTTCCCCAAAAAAAGCCAAGGTTTTCAATAAAGAAGATATTGCCAAATTTATGGTCGAAGCTCCAGATGATGTTTATTTATTAATTAAAGTGGCCACTATCTTCGGTTTAGCAGGAGCTTGCAGAAGAGTAGAACTCACAAATATAACCTTAGAAAACATCGAGGTTAAAGAAAACTACATCACAATAAAAATAACTGATTCGAAAAATCACACATCCAGAGCTTTTGTAATCTCGGAAGAAGTAAACAACGGTAGATATTTTAAGCTTATTAAAAAATATGCATCATTGAGACCTTTAAACACACCTCATCGTCGTTTTCTTGTACAATTTAAACAAGGCAAATGCACTAATCAATGTGTAGGAATCAACTCATTTGGAAAAATGCCTTCTGAAATTGCGGCCTACCTAAAGCTTCCGGATCCTCAGTGCTATACAGGTCATAGCTTCAGACGCTCTTCTGCGACATTTTTGGCTGATTCTGGAGAAGAAATTACAAATATTAAGAGACTGGGCGGCTGGAAATCTACCACCGTTGCGGAGGGATACGTAGAAGATTCCGAAATAAAGAAAAAGAACCTATGCAACAAAATTTTAACACTAAATAAACCACAACCAGAAGCGCAGGAAGCGTGCCAATTAAACATGACTCCAGCTATATCCTTCAGTGAAAGCAGTAGACCAACTGTGGAGCAACAACTTAATTCGGCAATTAGCCTACAAAAAGCTATAAATTGTACTTTTAATATTAATATTAATAATAAATAATTTCAAATTTTGTTACGTTGTTAGAAGTTAAAATAAAATTTAAAAAATGTATAAAGTATCTTTTTTATGCTTGTAGAAAAAATATTGATCCTAACTCTTGCGGAAATTAACTTTCCCGCACTTAACTGCTTGCCCGAACTCCGCTTCGCGTCGTTCGGGCATCGGCAGTTCGCGTGCGGGAAAGTATAACTTTCCGCACTTGTTAGGATAATAACTATTCCCTCCTGTTTTTTGAATCAGAATATACGTTGTGATGGGTCTCCTAGTGTAATAAACTTACCACAATAGTAAATGATTATTTGTTGGAGCGTAAGCGCGTAGAGCTAAAGGTTGCAGGTTCGATTCCTGCTGAATGCGACATTTTTTCAATTTCTCTTTAATATTCTTGTTTGTATACTTTCTAAAAAATTTCAAAACTTACCACAACTTTAAAATTGGAAGTTTTTTAGATTTAGCGTGCTTAGGTCAAATGTTGAATAGAAAAGTTTTCTACAAAAGTTGCTCTAGTTGTATCGGCTGTTGAAAAACAGTGGTAGCTACATAATTAGAAATTGAGAACTAACGGTAAGGACAATTAACTGAGTGCACACAGAAAAATGACAAGAAATTCTAGGAAAAAAATATGTACCTATATAAAATTTAGTTCATACGCGATAGTTTGCCGAACTAAAGGGTTTTTCATATAACATCTATCTTTTAATAGTATGTTACTAGCTAGTGCGGACCTGTCGCCCAGAGGTATAAGAAGTTGTTTGAATTCTCAGAAGCTCCGACGACTCGAGTGCACTAAGGAAGATCCAGATAAGTAAGTCTAGCAGCTCTGGAATGTTCTATTTTGTTCGATTCTAGAAATGTAACGTTAGCGACGTTCTAGAAAGATTTTTGTATATTGGTTTATAGGTCACATTACTATTATATAAATTATTTTGTTACTTGAATTTGTATATTATGAGGGAATTTTGTAATCGATTTAAAACTCATATCCTGAAATTGTGTCAAAATCTCTATGTCTATACCTAAACACACTTGAAACATGCATTGTTATCCTGTTCTTAGCCATCCTGAAAATTTTAGAGCTCTAGGTGGTCGGGAAATAGGTTTAAATTCAATTAAACAAATTCCACCTAGAATGACAAAGAGAAAGACAAAAAGAGAAAAAGAAATACTTAATAACATACCATTTATTTATCTCTTTATTTACATAATATTGTTACTTTTTTCATTTATAATAAAAATTTCTTTTTGTAATTTTACATTCCTTAAAACTACTCCTCATGATGGAAAATATAAGAGTTAAAAAAATATTATTAAAGAAAAAAATAATAAAATTTATTCAAAAGGTAGGTATATATGGGAAAATATGTAAAAAAACTTTGGATATTTAAAGAAAAATAGTCATATAATAAATTTCACCTTTCTATAGCAACTGCGTAAAACGTATAATGTTTAGAGACAGCGTGAATAGTCGGTATACCGAGATCCTATTCACATCTGCTCCAAAATTATTTTTTTACCGTAGCTCCCTTCATTTTAAAGATATCGTATCCATTCGAAAAACATTTTAAAGGAAGTTTAAAGAATTAGACAACCACATTGATCTCATTATCTCCAAATCTTTAGATGTTAAAAGGTAGTGGGTTAAAGGGCGCAAGAAAGGTTTCGTAAACAATTTACAGTCTGATCTCAATTAGAAAAAAAGATCAAAAATCATTAGTAACAGTGGTAGCACTTTTTTGTCAAAAAATCTTTGCGACATTATTTTATTACACAACTAGTTGTACTCGCAACGTCGTTCGCGTGGCGTGTGATTGTTGTATAAAAATTTCTTTTATACACCAGATGTTAAGTTGAAAGAAGACAAATACATCTGTGAAAACCGCATTCGAATCGGATCAGTAGTTTTCATGTGATGCGCGCACAAACATACAGACAGACAGACAAAATATCTAACCACATTTTTGGGTTCTATTTCGATGTACCCGCGACGTCGTTCGCGTGGCGTGTTAATTTTTGTATAAAAATTTCTTTCCTCAGCCCGTTAAAGGGAAAGTTTTATACACCAGATGTTAAGTTGAAAGAAAACAAATGCGTCTTTGAAAAACGCATTCGAATAGGATCAGTAGTTTTCATGTGATGCGTGCACAAACATATACATTTCTACAGTTTTATTATATGTATAGATAGATGTATAGATAAAATGTGGAAAATGCTTTTTTCCAAATATTTCAAAAACTATTTTTCATGGCGAAAAGTGGTCATGAGCATTTAGTTTAAATTTGGAAAATGCAAATTTTGATACTTTGCAAATAAAATTGGTCACGGAAAACAGACATTTTTTGTTTTTTACATAACTGTGTTAAAAATTATTTAAAAACAACTTAACTTCTTCTTTATCATGAGTATTCCCATAAAGAAATAGTAAGTTACAGATGAATTATGACCTCTTATACAATGGTCAATTTTTAGTAAAAAAGCTTTACGAACTCGTTATTTAGCGCCTTTTTTTAATTACTGTTTTAATTGTTGATCGATTTGAATTTAAAATTTGTGTTATTTAATTTTCATATTGATAGATATTTTCTTAATATTTTAAAATAAACTGTTTTCCTCATGGTTTAAATAAAATAATGACGCAGACTTTATTTGAATTACGAGATGAGAGACCTTTTTACCATCGCCCTCTAAACATTTTACAAAAAATTGCTACCACTAGTACTTTTTTAATCCTATGATTTGAGCTATATATGAACGTGAATTTGATACACGAGTAGAGCGAAACTTTGTTACGTTCGATGAAAATAAATAAATTTTTGTTTGTTTGTTTCCCATTGCTAATGCTTTTCTTTATAATGATTATTACTAAAAATTAATGACAAAAAAGTAGATTTTTTAAAGCGTTAATTGAAAGAAAAATGTACCAACCTAGGAAACATCCTTGTGCGTTCAAAATGATTTCAACAAGGTATAGATTTTACTTTTTCTGCGGGCAAAATAGTGATCAAAAATCAACCTGAGACTAGCTTACTAGTTGATTTGGAACAAAAATGTACTTAGTATTTTTTTAAAATTTCTAATTTCTTTCTAATAAATTCTTTTCTATATATAATAATATAGCCCTGTTTCTTGAAATGTTCAATAATTTCTTAAAATTACGTAGTACACATTTTACCTATCATGTGCTTTTCGGTTGTAACTCTATGATTGATCAATCAGAGTCATTTCAAATCAATATTTCCTTTTTACTTAAAAAAAAAGATACAAAGAAACAAGCTTTTTTTAACCACAAATGATATAGTAAGGCTAGTCAGTTACCTCAATCGAACCCACTACTCGCTTTCCACCAAACAAATGAGTAACGTTTACATAAGTGAACTTTTAACGAGCATTGAACATTAGTATAAAAATAAGGAGCAAGACAATACTAAAATTAATTAAAATTTGAAGTGAACTAATCAACGGCATTTATCGTAAAAAATCATCAGTACTACCTATATTTACTAAGCCGGATATATGATACAAAATTAGACAAGCAACTTGTGATTTATAGTCTGGCAGCTAGCGGTTTACGTGGCCGATTCTCTTCCGTTGATCAAGAATTTTTTTTCACGCATTTTTGCTCTCTGAATCCGAATCTGAAACCTGTTTTTCCGAAAAATGGTTGGATAAATTGTTATTAACAATTTAATTGTGTAAAAAATTAAAACTAGAGAACTAAGAGATATACGACATTTTTTTCAAATACTTTTTTGATCCTTATAAAAAAAACAAAAAAAGAGGTTTAAAAAATTAAATTCCGTTTGTTAAAACCCGAGATATTGCAAAGGTAGGTAGATAAAAAATATTGCAAAATATCACTCCTAATGGTTTTGATCGCAGATTTTTTTATCATAATTCGGGTTCTAATAAAGCTATCATATTTCACGGCCTCTCATTTGAAGGGCACATTATTAACTTTAAATTGAAATAATATAAATGTCATTGTTTGTTTTTAACAAAATTATAGGTACCTACTTAAAAGCTAAGTTTTTACATTAAAATCGCAAAGTTATTTGTTTATAGCAACTTTCATTAGGTCAAGTTTAAAATGTCTCTATAATATTTTTTTTCTAATGTATTCTACGATTGAAGACGAACATTTTAAGCTATGTTAAATAAAAGTTATTTCTTTGCTGAGATATAGCAGTTTTAAATCACATAAATATTTATATGCGCCCTAGCTAAGCTCTTCTTTTTTAAAATACGTAAAAAAATTATTGATCAACAGAAGGAGAATGGGCCACGGAAACCACCCTAGCTGCCGGACTATTAGACTAAACTCTTTTAAGTACCTAATTATTAATTACTTGCATAACTGTCTGAATAATAATAGGTTAGTAATCGCAGACGAGCTTATAATATATGCAAACATTTAGTGATGCTTTAGGGTATAAATGATGGTTATGGGTTACACAATCAAATTAAGTTAATACCTAGTTGATATTATATATATCTACTAATAAGAACAAAACTGTCAATTTCTTCCAAATATACAAAATGTAGTAATGTTAACAACACTTAACCTGTTACAAATCTAAACATAATTTTTTAACCTAAGCTTCTATATTTTGGACAGAGTAAAATCAGAGATTGCCCCAGAAAAAAAATTATATTGAATCTGTCCCATTTCCATGATAACGCGCATAAATCCAACAGTTTGTTGCATGGTGGGCTTATCAAAACTTACATATATACGCATGTTTACGTATAGTTCTGACCAGAAAAACAAAACTTAACCTCCCCAGTTTGATTCACAAAAGAAATAAAGTGTTTGCATCTGATATTAAGATCATACAAATCTCAACTGTAATAGATTGTAGGTACTGAAAAAACATGTATTTTGATGAAACAATGTAGCAAAATCTATTCAACTTTGATTAATCATGTGTATCATCTACTTTACCAGAAATACAAAAAAATACCAGAATAGACCCAGCTAACCCACATCAAATAAAAAAATAGTAAGTCACAATGATTTACGAACGACGATTTAGAGGATAGGAACAGAGCGAGCCGTGGATTCAAATTGTTAAGTAATAATATTGTACCAACTTTTTTTCGCTTTCTAAGGTGTTAATAAAACTGATAAAAAATGTCTAAATTGATTTATCGAATGATGAACACAAAAGAACAGAGACGGAGAGTCAGAAGATCACCAATTGCAGACGGCACTCAGGGTGAGAGGGAGTCTTGGGTGCAGGTCAGTGACGGGCAGATAAACTAAATTAAAGAAAAAGAAAATACATGAATGGATGGATGGATGGTATATAGGACGCCACCTTATTTTTATAAAAACAAGGAAAAATAAAAGTACGAATGAGGATATATACGTATGAAGAAAATATCGTTTTATCAAAAGTTCTGTAACATTCACAGCTCACAGCCACACACTTACCTACCGTTTATTTCTTAGGATCAAAGAAATGTTATTAGTGAACTCGTTAAGAAAGAAAGAAAGCTTTAATATTTTAATTAAAAACTATATTAAGGATAACAACAAAATACCAGTTTCCAGCTAGATAATAATTTTGCAATCCAGCCTACTGGAAAAAAATTGATAATTTTCAAATTCTATACCACGTTTGACCTTCAATATCTCGGCAAACAGTGAGCCAAATGTATCTTTTTTTTAATTGAAGCGTCTTTAAATGTTCTTTAAGTGTATAAATTTTGAAATTAATATGTTTAAAGCTCATAAAGTTATTCAAATTGTTTATAAGCCTAAGCCTTATTTAGAGCCTAGTATGAATTTGAAAATTTGAGATCTTTTCCAGTAGGCTGGATTGTAAAATTATTATGCAAAAACTATAATGTTTTAGTCATATTAAAAAGTTTTTTGGGCGGAATATGGAGGTTGTAAGTCGAAAACAAATAAACGATAAATTCCATTTTTTGTACTGTTTCCAATTATTCCTATTTTTCCAACAATAAATTTTCAATTTCTAACTAACAAAATATTGTGTAAAATTAAATAACGAAACTTTTTACTTCTTATAATCTTTTGTGTAGGAGCAATATTTTCCGAATTATACACGAAAATAGGGGCAAAAAATAAGAAATTTTCAATTTTTTCAGATTTTGTTAAATAAAAAATTTAGCACAGGGCTTGCGACTGACGTGTATTGTGATTATCGATATTGAGCCCATACTGAAGAAATCCCAGCAAAAAAATAGCTTCCTATGGAAAATGTCTAATCAAAAACAGATAGCGCCTAGACTATAACTTTTAGTAGCAGTGAGTTTAATGTCCAATTTATTAAGGTATGAAGTCTCATATAGGTATGAGGTAGTTAATACAGTGAAAGAGAAATTTCGTCCCGAATTTGGAATTGGAAAAAAAAACATACATAAAGAATAGCTACCGTTACGTATGAGCCAATTCAAGGGAATTCTGAAAACTTCCATTAAGGAAATAAAGAGATAAGAGAATAACTAATTACTTCAATTAACATATTCAATTTTCATTTGAAATAATATTTAAGTGTTCCTTATTTTTTAATTAAATAATTTGTTGTTGAGATAATTAAATTTTGTAAAAAACCTTTCAAAACGGGTGTTTGACTATAATTTGTGGAGTTTGTACTTTGGCGCCCTTATTTACATGTTAAGAGGAGACTGGTAATACACGAATTAGTTCATCTAGCTCGGGAAAACATGCATTTTAGGTCGTTTTAACGTTACAAATTTTGGCGCTTAACACTTTAGTTTTATTAACGTAACAAATTTTGGATTAGTTCCCAAAATTAAACAAAAACTATTATCTTTCAATGTACCTGTATTGTATATTTCCTCTGTCATTTTAAGTCTACTGATAACGATCTTTAAATCGTCACAAACTTCCTCTTTAATCATATTAAAACTGATAAGATATACTAAATATGTTCTAGAGATAAATTTTCTGGGTAAACTATTTTAAGAAAATCATTAATACCTATAATACCTATAATAGATATCAAACCGATAAGATTTGATACTTTTTGTGTTTTTGTAGTCCTGATTTGATTTTTTTGCAGACAATAAGTTGCATTTTAAAATGAATTGTTTAAATTTTAGCGTTGTGTTAATAGTTGCAGTGTGTTTTACAATTGTATACAGTAAGTATGATTTTTTTTTATAGAAATTAGACCAATTTACACTATTTGTAAACAACTTATTGTGACAATGTATTAATCAAAGGGTGACAAAAATGATAACGTTTGCAACTGATACCTATAATTTTTTTCAGTTTTTAACAATTCATACAATGTACTGTTACTCAGTTTATATAAACTGTCATGTTTACAATTTGAGAGTATTTTAAAAAGTTTCCAATTCAAAAAAAAAATATAAATAAGATTATGCATTGTCTTGATGACTTCTTTCTTTTACAATTTTGTGAACATGCCTCATTTAGCTTATTAAGTAATATTGTAAAATATACTGTTATTCCTTTTTAAAATGAGTTAGTAACTTAATTATATGACTATCTCAGAAAGTAGTTATCAACACGTTTTTGGTCAAAGAAGTATAATGGTTGCATTTTTGGAGCCGATTTTTCTTTCGCTGTCTACCCTTTTTAAACTCTTATCTTCTAATTGTAGTTGAAATTTTTTTAGACTCCCTTGTACATTTTTTAACAGGTGTATCCTCTTTCAGTTGTGTGTCAATCGTCAAAAACTTGTCAATATTTGTCACATCTAATAGGTGCTAAACTAATAGTCAATTACATTTAAGAGACGAAAGTTGATCATCTCTTATCCCGGTAGTGTAATCCGCAATCCGTATCGAGAAACGAATACTATTTTTCTTCCTATCAGGTCAATAATTTGTAGCCAATGTGAAGTAAATAAAGCTTATTTCGGCATTTTTAGTATTTTGTCTTTGTATATATATGCAAATACTTACAGTATACAGTAAAAAGTTTGAAAAATGGCATTTATCTAATTTCAGAGGTTTATCCAGAACTGCTATACTTTAAATTAAATATTAAAGAATAATTCTGACCAGTAGCTACCTCTACAGCTTCGAGCTAATTATATTGGTCAAAAAAGACTTGATTTACATTATGTTAAAATTAAGTCAACGTTATCCCATTTTGTATAACTAAATTTAAAATTTGATATTTTTTACACTCTTGTATGTAGGCACAGCAATAATATTTTTCACAATTGTGTTTATGAATAGGGAATATGCATGTGATTTAGATTTATTTGATTTTAATATCATCAATACTTTATGCTCTTAAAATTATATCTAAACCATTATTTCTCTATTTAATTTGGATTTCATTCCATAAAACTTAAATTAAAATGTTAATTTTGTACGCGAAATTCAAATCTGAGAAAACGACCCATCATTGGCCGAAACGAAGTTAGGTACGTCAAATAGCATATTCTTTGAGTTGTTTACATGTGTTTACAAGATATTTGTGATTAAAATTGTGTTTTAATTATATCCTGTGGTGTTTTGTACTGTGTAAACGGTTTGAATACATTTGTTATTATCAAAAACAATGACGGAAAGTGGTTTTGTGAAAGCACAGTCGGACAATTTACCAAAAATAGATGCTTTTATGATGACATATTTTGCATCGAATTCAGATTTTGTATCCGTTGAAGTCAAAGGAGTAAAAGTTTCAAGGAAATTATATAACAAATTATATAAATATTACATACAGTATTATCTATCAAATAGATTTTAAAACTTCGTGCACTCAGAAATACTTATTTAAACATAACCTTAATTTTAAGGTTATATTTTAAGTAAGTGTTGTTTACATTTACCTGCTAATAAATGTTTTAAATCATATTATACTTAAGTATGAAATGCTTAAAGAATTTTGTTTAATTAATTTAGAATTAGGTAAATAAGGATGTAGGTGACCAATTAAATCTTTTTGGGTGAATTTGCTTAAAATTATTGTTACAGATCTCAAAGAGAATCTTATGGTGATTCAGTTGTGGGCTATGTTCAAGTAAAACGAGAGGGGAACATATATGTGTAGTAAATATCGGTAAAATGGTTTTTTATCTTTTTGCATGACTTCACAGCGAATTAAACTCAAAAATCTCAAATAATCACTGTAAATTCAAACAAATGTCATTGCAGGTCGTGCTATGTGACGTTCCGAAGCGCGCGCAAAATGGAAGCGTTTGAACATGACAAATATAAGCGACTTTTTATTTATTATTTTAAAATTTAATTAGTACATTTCCAACAATACTTTTATTTTTTACTATATTAAAACGAAGTGAAAAGTAAATTAAACGAAAAAAAAAAAAAAAAAATACATGCATATTCCCTATTCTGTTAGGTAAAAGTAGAATCCCGTGCTTTTTTATGGAAGCCGTCTAAGATAAATTTTTCGGTTTTACTGAAGCCTAATTAGATCTATTGTACTTCTTCTATTGGTTCGTAGAACCCATTACAGAATTTTGGTACAGTGTACTAATTTGTACCGATCTAAATAATGAATGCTATGTATTTGT
Organism: Altica lythri; assembly: GCA_964028335.1. Taxonomy (NCBI): domain Eukaryota; kingdom Metazoa; phylum Arthropoda; class Insecta; order Coleoptera; family Chrysomelidae; genus Altica; species Altica lythri. The sequence goes on along the minus strand of OZ034806.1, from coordinate 35,468,248 downwards.
GGAGTTACTCTAAAGTCTCCAAACATTGATGTCCTGCGATTCAGTGTCTCACATGGTGCAGTATGAGTTTAACTGTTTCTGGTTTCTTGCCCCATTATCTGCAGCTAATATGGTTTTCATTAAACAGCAAGTTTTCCTTTGCTGGTGCATGACCCATAAGGAATCCTGTAATGACTAGTAGCCGATTCCTGCTTGTTTTACGCAGCGTTTCAGCTATTCTAGCACAAGTCTGTTCAATATAGATTCTCCTGTGATTTGTTGTTTTTGAGGCCCCAATGGCCCTCTGACCATTTTAGATTTATAAACCTCCAAATTATTTTCTTTGCACACTAGAAGATTGCATATACCTCTGTCTGATATATATATATATATTTTTCTTTTTTGTTATGGTATCACTGTGTCTATTGTGTAAATGAAATATCTTACTGTATAGTATGACGACATAGACCAGTGACTATATTTTTTTTTTATATAAATAGGACGAAATTAGGGAAACGGAGGATTTTGATGTGTTTTGATTTTGATTTTGATGGATAATTGAAATTTGTCATTTTGTGAAATGTAATTTGAATAATGTTAATATAAACGTTTATAATAATTAATATTGGTATAATTTGAATTGAATCAAGAAGAAAGAACCCAGACCCAATAGCAGGAGCTAAGAAATAGAACCATCATAAATTTTGGCGCCCAACGTGGGGCAAGAAAAGCAGTCCATCATAAATTTTGACGATCCAACGTGGGGCCATCTCAACTACAAGACCCGAATACAAGAATCCACTACAAGACTGACTACAAGCCTAACTACAAGACCGACTACAAGATCCACTACGAGATTCATTGCCAGCGCCGACTCCAAGATCTACTACAAGAATCGACTCCTAGATCCACTACAAGGTCCGATTACAAGAATCCATTACAAGACCGGCTACAAGCCCAATTACAAGACCGACTACAAGATCCACTACTAGATTCATTGCCAGACCCGACTACAAGAATCCACTGCGAGATCCACTACAAGACCCGACTACAAGAATCCATTGCGAGATCCACTACAGACCCGACTACAAGAATCCACTGCGAGATCCACGACAAGACCCACTGCGAGAAAACCCGGAAACTGGAAGAATAAGAGAAGACAAGAAATTTGACAGAAAGGTGAGATATTTGATTTACATAATAGAGCAGTGATTTGTGGGGAGAATTTAATTAAAAATTAAACATTAATTTTAAAATTAAAATTATTTAAAAATCAACCTATAAATTAAATAAATATAACAAATTAACATTTTAAATACTTAAATAAAATGGATACAAGACAAAATAGAAGAAATAGAAGGAGAGAGGATAAAATACAAGAATACAGTGAAAATAGGCATGAAACACAAAGTAATGATGGTATAAGACAGGATGTAGATGAAATAATAGAAAATAGTGGTATAACAGAAAATGATGGATTTTCAGAAGGAGAAGAAAACACAACTATTCAAGTTGTACAAGGAGATGTAATAGGAGATGCGATTAGTTCAAAACCTCATCAAGAAACAGAGATGGAAAGAATGTTTAAATTTTTGGAAAAAATTTAAAAAAAAATGGATGAAAAATTTGATGAAAATAATAGAAAAATGGATGAAAAATTTGATGAAAATAGTAGAAAACAAGAAAAGTATAGAAAAGAAGATAAGGAAGAGTTAAAAATTTTAAAAGAAAATATAGAAGGCATAAAATTAGATATTAACAATCTAAAAGTAGATATTATAAATGAAATGAAACATATTTTTAAAGAAGAAAATAGTAAAATACAAAAAGAAGTAGACCAATTGAAACATGGAATTAAGGAGGTAGATTATGATACAAATATAAATGAAAATAGAAATAAACCTACGGGAAAATATGAAGAATTTATTTATCATGTAGACAATGTACAAGAAGAAAAAAATAAAAATAATGATTATGAAGGATATGTTACTCATAAAGAAAAAATAAAAAAAGAATATGAAAATATGAGATTAAAATTAAATGATGAAAATGACTATAATAAGAAGAATGATAAAGATAAATATTACAAAAATAAAGAAGCAAAATATGAAATGAAAATATATGAAGTTGATGAAAATAAATATAAAAATAAAACTAAAATTAATTATGATAATGAGAATAAAAGGAAATTTAAGAAGAAAACGTACGAAGATGAGGATATAAATTATTTTGAAACAGATAACATTAATAGAAGATTAAGGAAGATTTGGATGAGCATTGTATATAATTATAAAAAGAAAAATATATATATATATAAAATAGTTAAATAAAAATAAATAAGATTAAAATAAAATTAAAATTAAGATTAAAATAAAAATATGGAAGAAAATAAATAAAACAAAAATTTAAAGTAAATTTAAAAAAATAAAATATGTCTTGGGAGAAAATTTTATTTTTTATAATTGTGGGGATTTGTTATGGTATCACTGTGTCTATTGTGTAAATGAAATATCTTACTATATAGTATGACGACATAGACCAGTGACTATATTTTTTTTTTGATATAAATAGGACGAAATTAGGGAAACGGAGGATTTTGATGTGTTTTGATTTTGATGGATAATTGAAATTTGTCATTTTGTGAAATGTAGGTAATTTGAATAATGTTAATATAAACGTTTATAATAATTAATATTGGTATAATTTGAATTGAATCAAGAAGAAAGAACCCAGACCCAATAGCAGGAGCTAAGAAATAGAACCATCATAATATATATATATATATATATATATATATATATATATATATATATATATATACGAATATTGGTATAGTGACTGGTTCAATATAACGTGAAGTCAATCGTGGAGTTGCAGTCAACGTTTGGCCAAGGTAAGTAAAGAAAACTCTTTGATTTCAGTCAAGCTTTCGAATTTATTCAATTCTTCTTCAGGACATTAATCGTGAGGTTATAAAAGAAGCGACGAATTCCGTTTGACAACATTACACTAATAAAACATTTTAAAAATCAGGTACATCACTATTAAAATACATAAAAATATATACATTTACACCATAAAACTTATAATTTTGTTATTTTTAGCATGGAGGTTTGTCTGTAAAAAAAAGACAAAGACAGACAAACCTCCATGCTAAAAATAACAAAATTATAAGTTTTATGGTGTAAATGTATATATTTTTATGTATTTTAATAGTGATGTACCTGATTTTTAAAATGTTTTATTAGTGTAATGTTGTCAAACGGAATTCGTCGCTTCTTTTATAACCTCACGATTAATGTCCTGAAGAAGAATTGAATAAATTCGAAAGCTTGACTGAAATCAAAGAGTTTTCTTTACTTACCTTGGCCAAACGTTGACTGCAACTCCACGATTGACTTCACGTTATATATATATATATATATATATATATATATATACAAAAGGGGCAAATTAACGGGCGTGTACGCAAAAAGGATCATAAGGCTACGAGTAGGAATGGTAACCGCAGACATGCATGTTTCTGGCTCGTTAGCCGTCATCAGTGCGGCATAACCAAGTAAGGTATTGCACTTGGCTAGCAAAAGTGTTGGGTACTTGGGAGCAAAGGATGGTAGGGAAACATGTGTCAAAAAACACAAACAACATCCTGGGCTTGGAACGACTCAAACACAATGAGTCCGTTTCGCCAACGTTGCGACGCTGGTTGCTAGCCGAAAACCCATTGGCACAGCTGGCCGAAAGCACAAAATGGCGATAGGACTCCTGTGTGAGCTTTCGTTGTTTTTGTGTTTTTATGTTTCTTTACACATGTTTCCCCAACATCCTTTGCTCCCAAGTACCCAACACTTTTGCTAGCCAAGTGCAATACCCTACTTGGTTATGCCGCACTGATGACGGCTAATGAGCCAGAAACATGCATGTCTGCGGTTACCATTCCTACTCGTGGCCTTATTGATCCTTTTTGCGTACATACCCAATAATTTTCCCCTTTTGTTTATATATATATATATATATATATATATATATATATATATACGAATAATGGTATAGTGACTGGTTCAATATAACGTGAAGTCAATCGTGGAGTTGCAGTCAACGTTTGGCCAAGGTAAGTAAAGAAAACTCTTTGATTTCAGTCAAGCTTTCGAATTTATTCAATTCTTCTTCAGGACATCTCTGGTGAAGAACAATTTTTATATAATAAAGAAATATTGTTACAAATGTGATGACTTACTAATCGTGAGGTTATAAGAGAAGCGACGAATTCCGTTTGACAACATTAACTAATAAAAAAATTTAAAATTCAGGTACATCACTATTAAAATACATAAAAATATATACATTTACACCATAATTAAATGTTTTGCTCTCCTACTGTGTTAAAATAAAAACCATATATAAAAAACACACATATAAAAAAAGGAAATTGAAGACACATTAAAATTCAATCATTTACAGGCAAACCTCCATACTAAAAATAACAAAATAATAAGCTTTTCAAACAGCTTTGGTATAGTAGAAAGAATTGAAATTGGACGATAGTTCTTAACGTCACATTTATTTCCGCTTTTAAATATAGGGGTAACAAAACTATCTTTCCAAATATCGGGGAACAACGATGTCGTCAAAGATAAGTTGAAAACTATTTGTAGAGGAACACATAATGAGTATAAACATCTTTTAATGAAATAAGCAGGTATACCATCAGGACCTATGCTGATCTTATCTTTAAGAGAGCAAATTCCGTTAAATACCTCTTCTTTTGTAAGTTTTATTAAAGGAACACTTGGATTAAATACATTAGGATTGTCGTCAGACAGTTTAGGAGTAAATATATCGTTACTATAACTGGAACTAAAGAAGTCAGCAAATAAATTTACAATTTCTTCACCAGTATCACCTTCAATACCATTAAAATTAGCAGAGTTGGGAATATTGACAGTTTTTTTGAGACTGTTTATATGTTTCCAAAAATAAGCTGGATTTGAAGTGAGCTGCTGGTTAACATTAAACATGTAGCTATCATAGCATTGCTTAGATAAGATTTTACACTGGTGCCGTAAGTTGGAAAAAGTAGTGTAGTCAATTGGAGATTGAGAGGATTTATATTTAATGTGCGCTTTTTTCTTTGCAATAATTAATACTTTGAGCTCGTGGGAGAACCAATTAGGATATATAGAAAGTTTACGTTTACGTAAAGGTACAAAGAGACTAATGGCATTATTGATGATGTTGTATAGAGCCGTTACAGCTTCCTCAGCATTGCCCATAAGAAACTGATTCCAATTTATGGGACCTAAAAAGTTGTTAAGTCCAACGTAATCGGCATTTTTAAAATCTCTATAATATTCCTCATAAACTAAAGAGTTGTAGTCAACAAAATTTAATTCACAAGCTAGGGCAACATGATGAAAATTGTTGTCCAGTAATAAATCACAGCATTTATTAACACTAATTGAACTAGGATTATCCACAAAAATAAGATCCAGAAACGTATTATGATCATTGGGTATAAGATTGACCTGACTAAAGTTAAGATATGATAAACTTTCATTTAACAGTTCAGCAGGATAGCCATTAGGACAGCTTAACAATAATTCATTTTTACTCCTATCTGCATTCCATATAGCTAATGGTAAATTATAGTCACCAAAAAGGTAAAATTTAGAAACAGTATGTGTATTTGCTACCTGTTCAATAGCGGAGCAATGATCCTCATAAATATTAATGTTAGACCCTGGCGGTAAATAAACTAAACCAATAATTACTGACTGTGATCCAATATTGATAAGTGTGAAAAGCTGTTCGACATTATTAAAATTAGTTGAAACAATCTTAGACCTAAATTTATTTCTAACTGCTAAGAGAACACCACCACCACGAGTAGAAACACTAGTACATGAACTACGGTCACATCTGTACACCACATAATCTTGTAAGCCAAGTTCTGCATCAGATATTCCATTGTGAAGCCAAGTCTCAACCAGCAGGATCAAATCATAACTGGAAATAAGTACAGCAAGTCCAAATTCCTTCAGCTTAGTACGCATTCCACCCACGTTTTGATAATAAATGGTGAATGGTGGTATGTTGGTATTTAGTTTTTTGACCTTTCAGCTACCTGTGGAACACCTCTAACATATTTAATGAAGACATCTTCACCTCTACTTTTTTTCGAGGTGAGCTCATCTCTAACTTTTTTCCAATTTTCCTGTTGCAATGGAGTCCTATCCATGTCAATAAATATCTTCCGATCTTTGTTTAGGTTTTTTTTTGTTTCTAAAAACCATAAGCGGTTCATCCGAATTACGAAAAGTTACTTTCAAAGGACAGGCTCCATTCTTGTTGCGCTTACCAACTCTTACACATCTAACTATGTCCGGGTCTTCTTTAGTTATTTCCTTAATAATATCAATAGCAATCTGGGTATCGGACCTGCCTGAACTTTCAGGTCGAAGATTATAAATCATCAAGTTATTCGCTCTTTTTTGCCTCTCATAAATTTCAGAAACAACCGATTCTTCTAGACCTTGGACGGAAGGCTGCTTATCCTTTGTGGTCTTAGACACGTCAGTTTTTAAACTCGTAACCAAGGTTTTTAGATTATTAACCTCATTACTAAGTTTATCAACATCATTAATTAACTTGGGGAGAAGTAATAATCCTTGAGAGCATTCATCACACAAAAACTTTAATTTGCGAGCTCCTTTAAGCTCCATTACTCTTATTTCTGAAGCAGTCAGATCAGAGCAAGATTTATGTAGAGTACGTTTGCAACTGTCACAGTCTATCAACGTGTTGGTATTGGTTTCATTAATGTCACAAACCAAACACTTCATCTTAGGTAAGAAGATAATCTTGTGGTTAATTTTAAATTAAATAAAAATCTTTGTACTGGACTACAATCGGTATTTAGTTAAAAGGTATTAAAATAAAAATGAATCCTTTTGTACTGGCCTAATTGTAACAAGAAATAGTTGATGGTTATCAGTTACTTTAGCGATTAAAGTTTTTATGGTTGTAGGTACTATCTATTTAAAACAAGGCAATTAAAAAACGCTTTTCTTGAATAAGATTCCAATGAAACAAACTAAATCAAAATCCAATACCTCACTTAATTACAATTTTTTTCACAATCAATTTGATATAAGTTTTTATAAAATTAAACTATAATATATTAACAAAATTGTTGGAGAAAGCACACACACACACACCTTACTGATACTACAACGAAACACTTGTTCCAAGCTTTCGGAAATTTATTACTTATTTCCATCATCAGGGAAACTACAAAAGTAGGGTGAATATCAGATAGATTATAATATAAAAGCTTAATAGTTATGGAAACTTACATCACTTGTTGAGGTTGAACCTTATGGTATTATAACAAACATCTTTAAACATGGAAAAACTTAATTAAACAGACAATGATACAACTTGATATTAAAAAACTGGTAGAAAAAACACATTAAAATTAGTTGTAGAAGTTAAAACTTAATACAATTTAACATGATTGCACAATTGTAACATAATTGTTTTTTTTTGAAAATCGATCTTCACATTAACACGTTGTTAGAAATAAAATTTGTGGTTATGTCAAACTTTCTTCGATGTTGACAGTGGCCTTTACCTTTACGGGCAACACGTTAGAAACAACGAAATTACTAAACAATTTTAAAATTCATTTTGTGCTTTGTGTAGTTATACCAATAATTAACTTGTCTTTTTTTGTATTATATAATAAGTCATGCGTTTTCTGGCATTATACAGAAATTGTGAGTAATTTTTAGTACCTGTAGTGAATTTACTCATTAATTTTGTCTAAAAATGTCGACTATTTTCATTTAACAATCACATCAATATTATACGCAGAATTCAATAATTCTTTTTTCTAAAACAAATGTATAAAACCATAGAGCCTTGTGTTTTCACAAAATTTATCATTTTCGTCTGAAACATTTTACAGTACTATGTGTGTTCTTTTTTCAATAGATATGAGTATAATTCACTCAAATGCTCAATTTCAGTTCTTTTATTCATACAGTTTGGTTCTTGATAAATTCTTGTCATTTCCAGGAAAGCTCTTTTCTTTCTGTTTGGTTCTATGTCCAGGATTTTGAAAGTCTCGAAGTCCGTTATATGGTTGTTGTTATTGACATGTTCAGCAAGCGCACATCTTTCAGGGTGGAGTCTAGCATCACTTTCGTGAGATGTGATTCTGTTTTTTATTTTTCTGGATGTTTCTCCAATGTAACATTTTTCACAGTCCTTGCAAGGAATCTTGTAAACAACGTTTCGCAAATCATAAGACGGTGTTTTATCTTTAATCTTACTGTAGATGGAGTTTATACTAAGAACGGTCTTACTAGCTATCTTAATGTTCATAATTGGGCAGAGAATCTTTGACAATTTTGGGGTGAGCTCCTTGATGTAGGGGAGTGTAGCGTAACCAACGCAACGTTTACTGTTACCATCTCATTGTTCGTAGCATTCCTTCTTGGGTAGTTGTCGTTGGAAAGAATCTTGTTTACGAGTGTTAGTGGATATGAGTTAGATAGAAACAATGATTTAAGTATTTTTAGGTTCTTTGTGTGGAATTTGGAATCCGAAATTTTAAGAATTCTGTCTTTCATTTGTCTTAAAAGGTTAACTTTCATCATGTACTTATGGTATGAGTGGAAGTTGATGTATCTTCCTGATTGACAGGGTTTTCTGTACCAATCAATACTGATGGTGTTATCTGGATTTCTAATTACCTTTGTGTCTAAGAAAGGAACAGACTGCATTTCGTCTTCGGTTTCTATAGTGAATTGTATGTGTTGATCATATCCGTTTAACTTAGAGAGAATCTCTTCGGTGCCTTGTGATGGTAATGCAATTATGATGTCGTCAACATATTTCTTCAAAAATAGTGGTTTGAACGACAACGATGGTAAAACTGTATCCAGGATGTAATCTGTTACGTAAGCAGCCAGTATTGGAGAGAGGCTGGCCCCCATTGGCGTTCCAAATGTTTGTTGAAAAAACTTATCATTGAAACTGAAATATGTATTTTTGTAGATGAATGTTATGATTTCTGTTAGAGATTTTAGTTTCAATTTACAATGGTTTTTTATTGTTCCCCACTTTCTTTTAACGGCTCTTATGGCTATTTCCAAATGTACATTTGTAAACAAAGAGACAACATCTAGACTGGCTACTATGTGATCAGCTGGGAGTTGTAAGTTGTTAAAAAGCTCTTTGACTTGAAATGCATCTTTGATATAGTGTGGATTGTTAAAATCATATGCGTTAGTTAATATTTCAGTGATGAAAGCAGATAGTGGTCCTGTGGGTGAATCAATAAAAGCAACAATAGGTCTGACAGCCAACTGTGGTTTGTGGATCTTAGGTAACGTGTAGAATTTTGGTGTAATACTATTGTATGTGGTTAGTTTTCTCTTTGTATTATCATTGATTTCTTTTGCCCCATGAAGTTTCTTTACCAGTGAGTTGCACTTATTTTGAATGTTGTTAGTGGGGTCTCTGTTAAGTTCCACATAACATGTACTGTCATTAAATAGGTTGTGATTAAGCTGGTTGTATTGTTCCTTTTTCATCAGTACTGTTACATTTCCTTTATCTGATCTTGTCAAGATTAATTCTGGATTATCCTTCAGGAATTTTCTGCATTTTTGATACATTTGTTGTTGTATGGAGTTACCATGCCTAGAGTTATGTACGTAATTTGTAATGACGTTAGTGACCCTTGCCGTGGTTGTATTTCTTAGTGAAATGTCTTCGATATTTGCTGTGATGAATTCGACATCGGTTAATAATTTGTTAATCGAGATGTGTTTATGGAAAATTGGTTCGATACTAAACTTGGATCCAAGAGCAAAAAATTCTAGTATATCATTAGGAATTTCGATATCAGTTAAGTTTTTAATCCAATTAGGCTCAGTTTTAATTACATTTTGCTTTAGTTTATTTGTTAAATTATCAATTTTACGTTGATTAGTTGCTTTTATTTTATGATAGAGTCTTTTATTTCTGCTATTTTGTTTGTGTTAAAAGTTGTTAAAAATATATTCACTAGTCAAGTTAATTATTTCATCTTTAAGTGTTAGTAATTCTTGGTTAAGCCTCGAAAGTATTGAATAAATGTTTATATATATATATATATATATATATATATATATATATATATATATATATATATAAGACATATGTTCTTAGATAGAGAGAAATTTTAACACTTTGGCCACTCCTGTAAATTCTTGCTCTTAAACCATCTTCTGCTTTGGACCTGTAAATCTGGTATAACCTTAAAGTTTGGGTTAAATGGTTAAATTGTGCCATTTCTCAAGTTGATGTATATCTAACTGGAATGTTATATTGGGCAAGTATTTGGAAACGATATGGTCTGATTTTATCTTCTGGATGTCTTCTAGTATTTCCTGTTTTGTATTATGGTATCATATAGGTACTAACAGCCCTTAAAAACTCATCCTAGCCTCACTCTTTAAAATCATGTGAAAAGTAAAAAGGTCACAGAACTTTTATTATTGGCGTTGGACTGCCTTTCAGAGCTATAGTTATGCCAAAGCAAGCAAGCCTTTTTTATATATACAGATTATACCAGAATTTTGATTAATTACTTTTAAGTTTTATCTCTTAATCTAATATAACAATTTTTGTTTAATTATTTGTACTATCTGATGTTTACTTTTAAATAATTTTCCATGCAGGAATTTATTTGTCTCGGATTAAATGAAATTGTAGAATATCCGATACAAAATCAAATGTTTATTTCCCTTTCAAATACGATATTGCGTTAATGGCCATTAAGATAGAATTGTAAAACGATTTTGTTTCGAAATAAAGGGATTTAGGCCTGACTATAGAAGCCTGAAAATGAGATGTGTTGGAAAATCAGAGCATTAAGGATTCCTTTGGGATCTCTTCTCACTATTCATTTAAATTTTCAACCAAAAGCTTACCCCTACCTAGAATTTTCCAACATTTGCTTTATCCTTTTATTTATTGGGACGAGAATTCGCGTTGGCTTGAATAGTATAACCTACTTTTCTTTGCATATAAAATAAAATATTATAAACTAGTTTTTGATTTATGATTTAAAAGTTAATTAAATTTAAACACACAGTCTTAAATAAAAAAGTTAATAACTTAATTAAGTATTTGAGACATATCATCACCAAACACAGGAGAGACTGAGTTTGTCGATTTGGACAATAATATATTTATACTGTTACAATTTTCTTTCGTAGGTTCGGGATGAGTGATTACAGCAGACAAACTTAACAATTTATTAGTAAACACAACTAAATAACAATTTTCTTTAACTAATTTACACAACTTTAATACAATTACAATTATTAAATAGCGCCGTTAAAATATATTCTTATAACAATTCGCACTTTATCGCCAGCTACTACAAATACAATTAATTCCCCCGTCCGAAGCCGTCCCTTTTTATATAATATTAGATTCTTTCAGAAACACCCATGCAGTTACATCTCGAACAGAAAACTTTCGATCCACCTAGACGTCATAACAGCTTATATATAGAACATTCGATTTCGTTCCGAGACAAACTAGACTCGACTAGAATTCCCAGAATTATAACGACACCAGGTCCGGACTCGTAATAATACTTATCTTTATATATGTGCTTATAGAAGGAGTGAATATGTGTTCTAGATGAAATCATTGAAGTGTCCACTAACCGCTACGTACATCCGTGGCATAGCGGTTAAGACGCTATCGCATAAGAATAAAGTTTACATGATTAATTCCTTTCAGATGTACTATTTTTTTAAGCTAATATCTGTAAACTATTGAAGCTTATTTATAACTTGAGAGAAGTTAACTAAATAATTAAAGTTTTTCAAGATTTTTCAAAATGAGGTTGCACTGACTGCTATCTTCTCATTCTTTTATCTTAAAAACATTTAACTTAATCCTAATAACAATAGGTATAATTAGATTTGTAACGCAACAACAAATTACCAGTAGTTTCACGTTATGATACAAAAAGACAACAGATATAATATCGCGCGGGGGGGGGGCGTGTCTAGTATTTACAGCAGGTGGCGTCACCTTTTGAGAAAAATTTATTTTATTACATCGGGAGATTTATTAGTGAATAAATTTAATGAGATTTACTATTTACGGATGCGGTATAGAAGTCTACAGACTTGATATTAACCCAATTGGAAATGTTGAAAGATTAACTATTTTCTTTTTAAGAAATGTTACACAAAAAAACGCTAAAAAATTACTGATTGTAAGAGCTATTAAAGATGTTTGATAAAAAATAAGCAAAAAAATCAAAGTTGGTGGCGAGGTCCTTATTAAACCCCAACCTTAACCCGCCTTGATCGTATTGCCCAATCATGTTCTGGCAGCTAATGGGGCTAATATAGTATAACCGTCATTATAATTCGAGTGTTACATACTATTTTTTATAATGAACTTTTAAAAGTATAAAAAAAAATAAGTAAAATTACAATTTTTCGACATTATTTATTTATGTTGGCAATCATGACACTTTTGACACTTGACAGTTTTAATAATTTTAAATTTGAATGTTTGTTAAATTTGTATAAAATATTTTAAGTTATTATAAACATAGTATAATTATTAAGAATTGAAAAATATATTTGTTATATGGAGTATAGAACTCGATAATGAATTATCAGGCACTCCTCCTGAACTTCGCAATATCGCTGATAATGTATTTAATAATTTACTAACTGAACTCTTTCATCTTTCGTTGACAATCAGTGCAGTGTAACCAATTGTGTAAAACAAGTTACCAAAAACGGTGTTACAATGAATCTACTTCGATACTGTTTTTAGTGTCGATATAGAAACTTTGTCAACGTGAATTATAATTTTTTTTGTATGACAAACAAACGGTTTAAGTTACAAAGACATAAATAACAAATTTATTTACACCGTAGAAAGTATACGAACAAAAATATATTAAGGAGAAATTGAAAAAATATCGCATTCAGCAGGACCTTTAGCTATACGCACTATGCTATAATATTTAAGCTATGAATGCTTAGCTATCAAAACGTTTTTTTGGTCGTTAAATTGAACTCATATGCCTGGAAAATTTTAGCAAAAAATCTCTGTAGGTACCAAACTTATCCTAATGAAATAACTGAACCAGAGGATCTAATTTATTTTTGATTACCGTTATTTAAAACATTACAAATTTCATTGGCCAATTTGAGTCTTGTTTGTTATATTAATCTTTTCATTTTATTTTTATTTTTAGGTGCAGATAGTAATGGTACAAACTCTGATTATCCCTCTTTAAAGGAAGAATGGCCCTATTGTTTTGAATTTACGTGGTTTGGTCCAGATTATGATAATGTAACGCGTTATAATGGCACTTGTTCTGATTACCTCGATGAAACAAGAGCGGATGGTATACCATGTGCTGCCCCTATTGTTATTTCATGTAAGTATTTTTCTACAAACAAAAATCGACCATAATTAAATATTTAAAGTAGTTTTATTTATACTGATCACAATATCTTCATTGTTAGTAAATTTAGCTCATATTTTAATATTTTTTTCCTATATTCATTTTATACTAATCATGTTTAATTTTTTCTTTTATTCGGAGACTCTCTTGCCACTTAAAATAAAAATAATTAAATATATTGTAACCTTTTTTTATGGCTGTTAATGATATTAATTGCTCGATAAAGATTCACTTATGCGAACGGCACTCAGTTGGTAGAGAGTGAGTTAAATAAAAAAATTAAAAAAAAAGGAATTTAAAAAAATTAAAATTTTTATCCAATGGTAGGAAAATATAAGACACCCAGAAAAAAGATAAAAAAGAAAAACCTACATGATTATTATTAAAAATTTTGAATTCTACACTTTACCCACTGACCGAAAAATAAAAATAATCAACATAATACTTACACTCCTTAAATTCTCTTTTGTGGTTTAAGTGTTACACAAGAAAATTCAAGATAAATCACATTTTAGTTTTACTTTTTAAAGAGAAGTTAAAAAAAAAATATTGATCTGAACAACACACACCAGTGAGAAGTGAAAATATCTAGTAAAATTTAACAATGTTAATTCAGTTGCTGAATAAATTAAAAAACTTAAAACACCATGAAAAATACGTAAAATATTCAGATTAAATGAATCTTAAAAAACACACTGTCATACACTTTTAATGATAACAGCCAAGTATAAAATATTACTCTAAAAATACTAAAAATACCCCCGAGCACCCCCGCAGAAGTCTAATACCGGGATTGAAATCGGCATCACCGACAACCCCCGAGTAACGAGTTTGTAGTGATTTTCAGGCACCTGCCATTTCTCCCTCAATTCACCCCCCGCGCACCCCCACAGAGGGACACCCGAGCGCCCCCAGGGAAATCTAATGCTAGATTTGAATTTGGCATCCCCGAAAACCCCCAAGTAATGACTTTGGAGCGCTTTTCATGGACTATGCAATTTCCCCTCCAGAATGACCCCCTGATACCCCCGCAGAGCCACCCTTCGAGCGCTCCCAGGTAATTACAATGCCAGAATTAAATTCGTCATCCCCGAAAACCCCCGAGTGTCGAGTTTGGAGCGATTTTCATGGACTATGCAGTTTCTCCCCAACAATGTCCCCCCGAATACCACCGCAGAGCCGCCCACGAGTAATTCCAATGCCAGAATTAGATTCGTCATCCTCGAAAACCCGCGAGTAACGAGTTTGAAGCGATTTTCATGCTCGCTGCCATTTCTCCCCCAATTCACCCCCTGCGCACCCTCACAGAGCCACCCCCGCGTAATTCTAATGCGAGAATCGAGTTCGGCAGCCCCAAAAACCCCCCGAGTAACAATTTCCGAGCGATTTTTTCGAGTTTCCAGTCGTTCCTAAAATGTTGCAAGGAATGATGCAATTGGAAAATGCATTTTCCGGCCCAGAAGGCATTTTTCAAAAAATGCGCCAAACCAGACGTTGTAGACTTTTTTCCTCGGACCTTCCTGAACACAATGCAAAAAACCGCATTTCGATATCTGCTGGATGTAAATTTTTCCGCTATTCGGGCGATAAAACATACCCCAAGTATATGTTGACAATTTAATAATAATCATGCCAACGTGAATAGAAATTTGTATCAAGGCTAGAGGTGGCAATAAAGATTATTAAAATTACCAATATTTCTTTGCTTTTTAAATCTAATCGTGTTTCAAAAACCAAAAAAAAAACTAAAATAAATTACCGATGTGGTAATTTAGTAAACTAATTATTTTTTTGCGGTATTTTTGCATTCGAAGTCTTTGGTTAGGACCAAGTTATATTCATAAACAAAAAATGTTCACGTATCTCAAATATTATAATAATTAATAATTTTCTGTAAGTTTGGTTTTCTATATTGCAACATTTCAATAACAGGTTTTCCTTATGTTTTCGCAAGCTCTGACCACACACTGTGTAAGATTGTAATCAATTACTGACATATACCATATTGTCACGCCTTGGGGATAAGAGATGTGCCCTAGTGTTTTGGGATGAGCGGTAGCTTTACTAGAGGCACTTCCCACCTTGGTCGTGGTTATCTAAGCACCAGGTAGGTATCATGCTGAAGGCAGAAACCTAACCAAGTGGAAGATGAAGTAAACAATAGGAAACAAAAACAAATATTTTAATAGATAAACGAATAATAACAATAGAAAAATGTATGAAGAATAAAAAAATAATGGTAATAACCTAAACTAATCTTACCAAATGGTTGCTTGTCACACTTACTCACGATAATATCCGAAAATATAGTCACAACGGCCAGACCCAAGGATCTGTTTTAGAGACACCCCAAAGGTTGATTCTTACAGACAAGCTCAGACTCCGGACTCCTCGTGTCGGACTTCAACCATGCGTTTTTATAGCCAATTCATATTCTACGTGAGAATAAAAATTAAACTGTTTAAGCTC
Organism: Altica lythri; assembly: GCA_964028335.1. Taxonomy (NCBI): domain Eukaryota; kingdom Metazoa; phylum Arthropoda; class Insecta; order Coleoptera; family Chrysomelidae; genus Altica; species Altica lythri. The sequence goes on along the minus strand of OZ034806.1, from coordinate 35,452,293 downwards.
GCCTGAAATGTAACGTACTGACTTTAATCTGAATAATTACGATACAAAATTATAAAATAAAATATAAAACCATTAAATTATTATGTAGGGTATTATCGTATGTGGCAAAAGTCCCCTCCCTCCTCGTATCTTTTGAACGGCTATACTTATAATAGTGAAATTTGAAGGAGAAAATAAACAGACGTAGGATTCTCAACCAGTCATAACAGGGGACGTAATAGTCATCGATGACGTTACAAAAACTATCTGATCGTAATTTTAAGGCCGGGCGCAGACGCTCGGTTTCCTGATTCGGTTTCCGGATCAGGAATTCAGATTCGGAATTCCGTGTGCCTAGCGCATACATACGTTTTTTTTTAGGAATTTATACTGTCAGTTCGAATAGCGACGTTTCTGTGAAAGCATAAATGGACGACGACGATGAATTGATTGCTATTACACTTTTACTGGCGCTAGATATGAAGAAGAAGAGCAAACGACGTTATTAGGTTTTTTCCATTCTTACGACCCAAACGCACGAAATGAATTCCGAAACGAACGTCGGGTTTTTTGCCGTTCGGAAATAGTTAGGACGTGTGCGCCTTGTTGAACATTTTGTATGTAAATGAAGCATTCAGGTTTCAGAATCTGAATTCCTGATCCGGAAACCGAATCAGGAAAACAAGCGTATGCGCCCAGCAAATAAAGGAAGTTATGGCAAGTTGTATCTCGTTTGACCGGTATCGAAAATACCTATTCAATCATACTAATTTTGTTTGGGTTTAAGATGATTTTGATAAATAAATTTAATAAATACTAAAAATGTAGTTTCGCTTTTAATTTAATAAAGATTCTAAAATCCGCCTCTTGTAATTTGTCAAAAAAGTTGAATTTTTCATTTCTGTAGTTGTTTTTATTTTTCTCAATTTTTGCAAACGTGTTTATTTCTAAAAATTTAGTTTCATTTAAAATGTTTATATCTTAAAATTTAGTTAATTTATTCTTTAAAGAGACAATAAAGTATTTACACAGGCACAGGCAGAATGGTACGTATTGTAGCCGACAAATTAGTAACTGTCTTAATAATTGGTGAAACAATTTCCATGCAACGGAACGTCTTTTTATTGGTAGGTACTCCAATCGCCTTATATCGAGGACTTATTTGAGGGAACTTCTTCAGAAGTTTGAAGAATCATGTAGTGTTCAAGATGCCAAACGATGGTCAACCAACAATTAGTGATGATAAAAAAATTGACTTAATTGCAGAACTGGTAGTAGGTAAATTGTACTTCTTCTACAGCCCAAATTACGTCTATCTGTGAAATCAGTCAAAGGACTGTTAGATAAAAACAAATTTCATCCATACAAATTAAAAATGGTGCACCAACTTGCAGATGACGAAGAATAGAATTCTGTGAAAAAATGTTTAATCAAATTAACCAATAGCCAGATTAATGACAATCAATGAAAATGTTATCACACAAAATGTGAGGTGTTGGAGTGACCCAAATCCTCACGGCTTTCGCAAAAAACATACCCAATTTCCAGAAAAAATAGGTAGGTATTTTGGGAAACCACATTGTTTGGCCTGTTTTCGTCAATGTTCACTTAACTGGTGAAGTGTATCTGAAGGTGGTACAAAACACAATTAAATCCATAAAATTTTGAAAGATAATCCAGATGAATCTAGCAACTTGGAAATAACGTCAATAAGATGGAGGAATATAGTGGTAGATGGATTGGACGGGGAGGTTCGATAGAATGGCCACCTTGGTCATCGGACCTCACACCATTAGACTTTTTTGCTGAGGGGATACTTGAAATTTAAGGTTTACGCTACAGCACCCGACATTTTGAAACAACGAACTGTTGAAGATTGTAGGGCAACTTTCCTCAACACATTTGAACGAGTGCTACAAGAGTTAAGCAATAGAATACATAACTGCAAGGAAGTAGATGGAGCACATTTTGAACACTTAATATAAGAACTAGTTCTTAAATCTTTATTAATTAAATGCGAAATTTTAGTATTTATTAAATTTATTCATCAAAATCAGCTTAAGCCCAAACAAAATTAGTATGATTCAATAGGTATTTTAAATACCTATCATCCACGACTATTACGTTACCTGTTATGACTAGTTAGAAGCCTACGCCTGTTAATATTCTCCCTTCAAATGTCACTATTATAAGTACGCCGTTCAAAAGATTCGAGGGGTAAGGGGACTTTTGGCTAGCATGGTATATAAATTTTAAATGAATATAGGTATATTTGTAATGGACTGGATGGAACGCCAATGTAACCTATAACTATCAGAGCTTGTCTATCTATTGTATTCCTTTCGACTGGCTTAACACTCAACCGGTTCATAGATTATTCGGAAATTTGAATGAGATTATTGAGTACGTGCTACATGGTCATTTGAAGCTATTATTCGGAAATTACTATCATGCTAGACCTTGTAGTGGAAGTTTAAAATCAGGTAAAGATTATAGTCTTAAGCACCCACTAAACAAATATTGTAGGTACATTTTTTTATAAGAAAAAGTTCACCTTTTCGTGAATTGTTCAAAGTTTTAAAACATGCTGTTTTTTGTTTATAACATATCATATCATTCTTCTTATAATTTAAAGTTATAAATGCCTGTTATCTTTCTTTTACTAATAGCTTTTAAATTTGTTCTTTCTTTCTTTCGCCTCTATTTGTCTTCTTTCGTTCTTTTTTGCCTTTTCTTCTTTCTTTAACTAATTGTGTAAAGTAACAAGTTATTTTTGTTTAAATACTATTTTACACTGTATCAATGCCCCCTTTACTTTGATTCAAACAATAGAGATGCATATATGTACATCATTATTAAAATTATTTGTATTTCATTTCTACATTTGGGAGCAGATATTTTTAAACTTAAGGACGAAATCTATCACATTTTGGTTATGGCTCTAATTAAATGAATTGCAAAATGCTTTGGACGGAAATATAGTATATACCATTATTTAAAACAATAATTATTTTACTTTGTAATTATTACAATATATTGAAATGGATCCTCCTTCCGGAACACCCTTTTTCAATAAATTTATCGGTCGTGGATTCAAAATTTTTAAATTGATTGTCCTAAAAATAAAGTACAAAATTAAATTCTTTCGCGTCTTTCTAAATCTTTCTTCTTCCGTTTTTTTTTTACTCTTTCTCTATATCTTCCTCTTCCAACTACTTTCCAACTCTCTGCTTACTGCCGCCTTTCCATCTATTTAATACCTTTCTGCTGCTCAACTCTTTCTCTATACCTTCTTCTTTTACAATTTTCCAACTCTGACCTCTCTGTATCCTCTTATCTAATTCCAATTACCTTTTTATTTCTTTATTTTTTTATTTATAAACTCTTCTTATTTTAATTTAAATTTCAATACTTAATTTTTTTCAATTGTATTTCATCTGACTTTTACAAAATTAACTCAATGACAATCTAATCAATAATCAAAAATAATAATCATCCCCATCCATCAAACAATCTCTAAACTAAACAAAAACAATCAAGATACCAAAAAATACTTAACCAGGGCAACCAATTTACAAATAATGGATCACGTTCCAACATTCCATTGAAAGAACATGCACCACGAAGAAAAATCCATATCAATTTCCCCCAAATTTGATTTGACTTGGTGAATCACTTCACCTTGCCAAATCAAATTTCCTTTCAGTAGGAAATTTTTCTTCACCATCAGATGTCAAGCTTTTAATTTAGAATATTTCAATTTTACTATAAAATACACTACCCCTACCATATCAATTCCCATCACTATATCTAATTTTAACTTCTTCTTTTATTTCTATTTTTTTTTCATTCCCCCTTTCTTAATTTTTATCAACATATAATTTTTTTTATAATATTAAATTTGTTCCTCCTCTTTTGAAATTTACCTATACATATAATTTTTTTTTATAGACTCCCCCTCCTAATATTTTCCTATATATAATTTTTTTTTAAATTATGTGACTTTACCCCTTTCCTGATATTTCCCACGATACAAACTTTTAATAAATTTAAATTTCTTTCCCCTTTCCTGATATTTCCCACGATACAAACTTTTAATAACTTTAAATTTCTTTCCCCTTTCCTGATAGTTCCCTCGATACAAACTTTTTATGAATTTAAATTGCTTTCCCCTTTCTTGATATTTCCCTTGATACAAACTTTTTATAAATTTAAATTTCTTTCCCCGTTCTTGATATTTCCCTCGATACAAACTTTTTAAAAATTTAAATTGCTTTCCCCATTCTTGATATTTCCCTGTATATAACTTTTTCCTAAATTTAGATTGAACAAAATTCCCCCAGAAATAACTCAAAAACATCTTCTTAAATTTTTCAAATACAAATATTTCATCTTTACTGGAAAAACATATCAATGCCTGCCCATCTAACATCTCACGCAGGTATTTTCTTAATTCTTCATGATCTTCACACCATTTTAACTTATTTTTCACTATTCTTATGAAAATTTTTAGATGAATCTTATTAATATTTCCATTAAATTTATGTTCACTTTTACTTATTTTCATATTATTTTGATTTTTATTTGTTTTTCTTCTTTCCATTTCTTCCAATAACATTTCACATTCTTTTTCTTGTACTACATTTATTTCTTCTACTTTTTCTTCCATCTCATATATCTTCTTTATTGTATTTTGCATTTCTTCTATTACATTTTTCTTTTCCACATTCTCTTGTTTTATAATTATCTCTAAGTCATTTAATTTTATATTTGTATTAGCATTAATTTCTTTTATTTCATCTTTGCATTCCTTGTTAATAATTGTTTTAATTTTTACTTCTTGTAATTCCTCTAATTCTGTTTTTCTCATTATCATTTCAGTTATTATTTCTGTTTTTGTTTCTTCTAATGTTTGTCTATACATTTCCATTTGCTTCTTTATCTCATTTTTGACTTCTTCTTTTATTTCTTTTTTCATAGAATCCATATTCTTGTTCATTTCTTTTTTCATAGAATCCATATTCTTGTTTATTGCTTCAGTATTTTTGTTCATGTCTTCTTTATTTTCTTTTTTCATAGCATCCATATTTAAATTTATTGCCTTAATATCTCTGTTCATGTCTTTTTTCATTGTATCCATATTTGAATTTATTGCTTCAGTATTTTTGTTATTTGCTTCTATATCTTGTTTTATTTCTTTTTTCATAGAATCCATATTCTTGTTTATTTCTTCTGTAATATTTTTGTTCATATTTTTCAACATTTCCATCATTTGTTCCCATGATGAATCCCTTCTATCCCCTATTTTACTATCCTGATTACCCTGATTATCCTGAATACCCTGACTACCCTGATTATCCTGAATAACCTGATTACCCTGACTTCCCTGACTATCCTGTCCATCCTGACTCTCCTGATTATCAATATTACCCCCTTGCTCTAACATTCTATCTGTAATTTCCTTTCCCCCTCTTAATTTCATACAACTATTTATAATTTATCTAATCTTTCACTCCGAATCACACACCTTTGTTTTTTAATAAAGCAAGCTTGACACCTAATAGTTAAGAAAAATCTCTTACCCTCAGTGCCGAAGCAGCCACACGTTCTGGGCGCCAATTGAAATGGATCCTCCTTCCGGAACACCCTTTTTCAATAAATTTATCGGTCGTGGATTCAAAATTTTTAAATTGATTGTCCTAAAAATAAAGTACAAAATTATAAATATAAAAAAAATTCTTTCGCGTCTTTCTAAATCTTTCTTCTTCCGTTTTTTTTTTACTCTTTCTCTATATCTTCCTCTTCCAACTACTTTCCAACTCTCTGCTTACTGCTGCCTTTCCATCTATTTAATACCTTTCTGCTGCTCAACTCTTTCTCTATACCTTCTTCTTTTACAATTTTCCAACTCTGACCTCTCTGTATCCTCTTATCTAATTCCAATTACCTTTTTATTTCTTTATTTTTTTATTTATAAACTCTTCTTATTTTAATTTAAATTTCAATACTTAATTTTTTTCAATTTTATTTCATCTGACTTTTACAAAATTAACTCAATGACAATCTAATCAATAATCAAAAATATTAATCATCCCCATCCATCAAACAATCTTTAAACTAAACAAAAACAATCAAGATACCAAAAAATATTTAACCTGGGCAACCAATTTACAAATAATGGATCACGTTCCAACATTCCATTGAAAGAACATGCACCACGAAGAAAAATCCATATCAATATATCTATTATACTTATATAATAGATAAATGATTTTAATCCTTTGAAATATCTCGGTTTCATTGCTTTTCCTATCACTAAGGCTTTAAGTTTTTCTGATACGTTCATATTTAATTGAAAGTAAAACTGACATCTCTTTACTATGCTTTTCCGCATGACATTTTTTATCTTTAAAAGTAAGCGTCTTGTCCAGTAAACATTTAAAAAATAGACCAGTTTTAACAGTAATAAAAATGTTTCGGGCACTATATTTGTCAATCAAAGTCTTCAATTTACTGTGCCAATCTAAGCAAACTCCATTTCTGTTTTTGAAATTAGTAAGTCACCATTCTCTGGTCGCAAAGTTTTTGATGCTTAGAGTAGATGCGAACTCCTTTGGTCTTTTTCCTTCACAAATTTACGCTAATAAACACTTTCTGTCATCTTCATTGTCTTAACCAAATGACCAGGTTTTCTTCCAGACAAGAAAATTTACCTTTTGTAGTTCTATTCCGTACTTCAGAAGTTTGAGCAGGACAAATTTTCTGCTTATCCTTTATTATGGTTGAAAGAGTACTCAAAGGAATCTTAATTTTTTTTGCAACATCACTTTTCTTCTCACCTCCTGCTACTTCTTCGACTAATTTCTTCTTTTCAGTGATCGTCAAACATTTATACCTTTTAGGACTCATGACTAACACAAACTTTTAATCTGTAGGAGTAGGAGTAATAGTAACTGAACATAACTAAACGAACTAAATTTGTGTACGATGATACAAGTTTAAACTTGTCTTAAAATGAACCTTCATCATTATACAATATTTCTATTACCTACTTTCTCTTTGCAACTTTGAATTGTCGCGTGTTTGACGCCAATGAGTTCGAATTAACGCGTCGTTTTGTTAAGTAGCAATATTTTTTTTGTTTGAATTATTAATTGAATAAAAATGTATTAATTTGGTTCAAAATATAAAGAGATTTTAAATTATGGAAAGGTTCGAATTATTGCAGGTTTGAATTAACAAGAGTCGACTGTATTTGTTCCAAATGACCAGTTGAAATTTCCACCGTCTGGTCTGTGCCTTATATTTTACTGTTGTATTCTCGCCAAGCTAAGGTAATAGTTTTATAGCAATAAGGACTAAGGACGTTTCTAGTTTCATTCCCTAACAAGAAACTATATATTTCTAGTACGTAGCCCTGTTTACAGTAATGTTGACAATACGGTTATGTTGATAGTTGAAGCACTATGACCGCTATAATTATAAGTAAGATTAGACCGTTCCAACAGAGCATCGAATAATCCCATGTACTGTCAAAGTGCCGTTCCAACAAAGTTTCTGATCCGTACATGAACGCTTTTATGTACGGTCAAATCTATCCTTGGTGCGAGGTGTGTATAATTTGTCAGAACAAGTGCGTTAGGTACTCTGTACTCTGCACTTTTTATAATTATAAACTCTGCAAGCTCAGACGCTTCTGTAAAAAATATTGTTTAAATGAAAAATACTGTATATAAAAAAATAAGTTTATTATCTAACATTTTTCTTCTTTTTTAAAACAATGTTTGATTCAAAATAGACTGGACACCTCACACTATTCCAAAACAACTACTATTAAGTTATACAAAAATCTTACAAAGAATAAAATTATTATTAGTAATAATGATAAGAGGGTAGAATAATAGAAGCGTTCGTACAAGGACCATCAACCATGAACTAATACATGTACTGGTCTTGCGCATTTTATAGTTTATGAACGTATTCATGTACTAGTAGAGTGGCTTTGTGGGAACAAACCAATTGTGTGAATTTGGATGCGAACATAATTCGAGCTCGGATATTAAACATTTATGATCCCTGGAATTAGTCATCTAAACACACTTTCCACATCAGTATTGTCACATTCAGGCGCGCTTGGTGCTGATTATGGAGGGTAGAAGTAGTGCTGATGTCAAATGTCCATATCACCATCACCGATCGTATCTGTCATAAAATAAGTGTCATAAGTGTCATATATATGGAGTGTAGAGGTATGCAGGACCGTCTGATATGGAGGGGAACTCAAAAAAGTGTCCAGCATTCGCTGAAAATAGAGTTTCAACTACGTACCAGCATACCGCTGGCGTACGAAAAACTACGATACAAATGCAACTGTTTTATAGTCAGTGAAGTAAGCAACAATTGTTGCAAATGTAAATATAAAAAATTATTCTGTTTACGCAGTTGTGAACAAAATTAACATAAAATTCTTTATTTTATTTTTTCATTAAAATTTTATTACTTTCTTACAACTTTATGCAAGGGCAGTATTTTGAAATTTGTTAGAAAATACCCATTTTTAAAATATTTTCCAACTACAAATAATTTAAAAAGTGCGCTACAGCAACGCGGCAATTCGTCGGTCCTTGTTTATATTTCTATCTACTCTTCTATCCTATGCTATCGCAGCGCCGCGCCACCCTTATTTTCCCTGTTTTGATTGTCATTTTTTGGTACACTGAGACGGTTCTCCTTACCTCTAACCTCCATAGTCATAATTATTAGGTCAAAGTTTTATTACTAATAAATAAATATAAAAATAAAGTTAAAGATATACTTTTTGATGATAAATACATATTTTACTGTCTAAGAATCAGTTCGTTTGCACGAGAAATATTAGGATATTGTATGCGTTTGGGGGAGAATTTAAAACAATAATTTACAGTTTATCGTCTTTTTCTAAGGTTTTAAGTTTAAAAATCACAAAAATTAGATGATTATTTCCAACTTTTATATCTGACTATGAATATTGAATCCTAATTTTTTCTAAAATAATGAATAAATTCTCTTCTTTGGTAAATAGTTATAGTAATAGTAAAACACAACAGAGGTACCTGAACAACAAATCTAATGAATTCGTATGTACTTAATCTGCAATTCTACTTTACAACCGGAAACTCCACCAAAAACATGTTTCAGGATGTGGGGTTCCCGTGTCCTCTGTTGTGGTAAATCTGTCCGTGTGTTAGTTCGTATACAGAATAGAACATGCAATTTTGACCCTTCGTCAGCATTATCTGCTCTGAATAGTAAACTGATTGAATACGTGATAAATATCCTATTTGGTAACGTTTACAGATAAAGGTAAATACAGTGTGGTTTAGTTTCTCATTCATAAGAGAAACGTGTAAATTTCAATTGTCAATATTATGTATTTGGATTGTTGTTGGATTGTTTTAAGTAAAATAATTTGAATTTTTAAAAGATATTTGTTTTCTGATATATAAAGAGCATTTAACATAAGCCAATACAAAGCGAGTAATGTAGTATACTAACACATATAATTAAGGTAAACTAAGTAGTTGTTAAGAATTTTTATTTTTGTATAAAAAGGAAGGGCATAGTTTTTTGGTCTTAATTGTCAATTGCATTATTAAACAACGCCAATACAGGCCACTAACACAATTTTATTCGTTTTTTTCAATTTGAGTCAGCGCCAGCGTTAGAATTCTATATATTTTATGGTCCAGCGATCCGGGATTTTGCAATTTTGACGCGATTGGTGTCATCAATTTTAATATTATATTGATCGTTCTGTATTTTGATAGACGATTAAGGTTCCAAATACAATTTGGCCCATTTCCTCTAAATTCGAAACATTGGTAAACATAAGATTTAGAATTTTGTTCGATGTCACAAGTGCCAAGTAACCGAATCAAAAAAAGTTCAACTGCCAGGTTTCTTTATCTAAGATGTGTAAAAAGTTTTGTTTTACATAGCAATACACCAAAGCATTTATAAAAAATATAAATTTTAAACAAAATCTGTGAATCTTTATTTCTTTTAGATGATGGTACTTTGCCAGATATGAATTATCTTTGGGATAATTATAAAACCAGCATTTTATGCAAAAGGAGTATAAACCAAATGTGTCTCAAGTACACTTATTTTTTTAATAATCGTAGTAAGTAAAACTGAACCTAAATTAGTAATCAATCACAATAATCAAAAAAGTGTATTCTGTATCTAAAATTAAATTTTACTGTAAATTGATTTCAACTAATCAAAACCTAAGAACAGTAATAACTTTTCTTGATTGTATGTGATCGATTCAGAATTGAGTTTCAGTATAAAACTAACCAGTATTTTATAATCCTATATACACATATTGGCAAATTTAAAAGAAAGGTTCCAGATTGTACAAAATAACAGGTATTTGCTAATAGTATTTGGTATTACAAGCCAGGTGTTTGACTTTCTTTTTGCCATTTTCGTCTGATTTCTATATTTTTTTAATTAGTCAAGGCAATCAAGCACTAAAGCACTCCGTAATTTAAACAAAAAGACGGATTTTAATGATTTTTTTACATTAGATTTGTGAGATCACCAGGAAACTTTGTGACCTTATAAAAAAATGTGCATCTCAAACAGAACTCGTTATTTATTGGTGGAAATGAATTCAATTTTGTTATTATGGGTTTCTGCGGTCGACAAAAACGAATAAGTCATTGAAAGTGATCTTTAAAGTACCTAGTACCAAGGATAGGTACCTTCTGTTTACATAACAACCTCCTAGAGTTTTTGGTAATATCAATATAAAATTAGTCAAAACTCAGTACCTACTCGCTTATTTTTGGACTCGCTGATAACGAATATGACATTGGGAGTGATCTATAAAGTACCTGGTGTCCATGCTACTTCCTGTTTACCTCATCTCATGAACTCAATACTAGGATGTTTTTCGGCTCGCTGAGAACGTAGGTATATAATATCAAACGCGAACTACAGAGTATTTAGTGCGCAGCACAACAACTTTTACGTCATCTCCTAGAATTTCATTAAATATATTGAAAACAAAACCCTTTTTTTTAAAATTTAGTGCAAAAACCTCGAATTCTGAGTTTTGAAAATTGTATAACGCTATTACCAAAAACTCCAGGAGACAACTTAAACAGTAAGTATTCTGGGAACCAGATACTCCGTAGATTACTCTTAATGCCATAGTCGTTTATAGCAAGCACAAAAACCTCCAAGTATGCAATTTTGACTAATTGTATAACAATATTAGGTACTCCGGAGTTCATTTTCAATGTCAATTCGTTTTCACCGACACAAAAAATCTCCGAATAATAAAATTAAACTAATTTCAGTCAATAAATAACGAGTTATGTTTGAAATAAACTATAAAGATGCTTATTTTTTGTATGCACAAATGCAGTTTTTCAATATGACATGATCGCAATTTCTCTGACGCTCTCACGAATCGAATGCAAAAAAAATTATTAAAATCCGTCTTGCCGTTTACATTTCGGAGGTAAGGCCGATTTTAGTGATTTATTGCCTCGACTATATATAAACTTAGAAATTTAATTTGCAATTATTTTGAATCAGTGTAAATTTGAAGCTTCATTTTCATCAATATTATAAATTGTGGATTGACACCAGATATCTGCTAAATCAATTCAACATTAGAGCAGGTTTATTTTGATGATTATTGGGGCCAAGTTCTATTTACAAATGAAAGCCGTTTCTGCATATATTTGATTGACGGATAAAAACAGCAAAATAAATAAGTTTATTACTGATTGTCGTTTTGGAGGCAGCCTAATTATGATTTCTTTGAGTGGCGTATGTTTATAGAGGGATGCATAGAATGAGTAGGTATTGGCCAAAGAACTTCAACTACTAATGGGTACAGGTAGCTCTATGTGTCAATAACTTTTTAAACCTAGTTGAAACAACAACTCTCATGTTCAGTAAACTTAAATCCGATTGAATATGTTTAAACACAAAGTAAAGATTCCTAGCTGTTCAAAGCACGAAAAAATAAGAGTCGCTTTATAAAAGTAGTAATGATTTACAACGCGTTTGGAAGTATAAAAGAGGATGATTTCAAACGCCCGTCGAAGGTACAAACATTGTGTATAATAGTATATTATTCAACGAGCGTATAATAGCCATTATACACGAATAGAATACTATACTTTGTCCACGACACAATTGCTATAATCACAACTTTAAAATTCTAAATTTACGCTATAATTAATGTAATTGAAGTTTCAAATGTATATGACTTACACTAACTACGATCTAAATTTAAAGATTAAAGTGTGTAGCTTAGATTAGTGGTAAAAGGTAGGTCGATTCTTTATACATGTGTTTTGTTTGTTTACACCATTGACATATAAATACGGATTGAAATGTCAAAGGAAAATATAAAATTTGTCTAATATGAGTCATTCTCTTATAAAGTCTGTTGTGACGTCACGCAGTGAATAATGAACCATTATTCACTGGTGAATAATAGGTACTATTATTCTTTATGAAGCACGAGTATAATGAACGTTTTGTAGAACAGTCGTGGACAAAATATTTTTCATATCACATGCATTGAAACAGCTAGTTTTGATCTCTGTTTTTTGCCAGTCAAAATAAAAGACAATTTCAGACCAATGCAACTGTCAGTCATAAACTGACAGTTGTTTCTGCCCTAGAGGAGAAACAACGTTGTTTCTGCCCGGCACATTAATTTATTTATTATTTATGTCTTGATTTCAAGTCTGTCAGAACTGCATTTGTAATAAACAAAAGTGAAAAAAATCATAATCGTCTGACAGCTGTCGTCAAATCGTTGTCAAGATATTACTTCGCTATTACTTCGACTGGCTGCGGAGATCAAAACTGGCAGTTTCAATGCATGTGATATGAAAAATATAGTGTGTGGCACGGGATGAAACAAAGACGATTTCTAACCGGGCAATGACAGCCTTCGCTTCGCTCGGGCAGTCAACTCTCGCCCTAGTCAGAAATCGTCTTGTTTCACCCCTTGCCTCACAATATACTATTACCTAGTTTTGATTATAAGTAATACTGTCACGCTTGGGGGATAGACAATACGCCCTAGTATTTTGGGATGGGTAGTAGCTTTACTGAAGACACTTCCCACCTACGTCGTGGTTATCTGACCACATGTTAGGTATGCTGCTTAAGGCAGAAACTTAACCAAGTGGAAGATGAGATAAACAACAGGAAACAAACAACAAGCAATAACAATAAGTAGTAAAAATATGAATAAGAAATAAGCAAATCCAATAATCTTAACTGATCTTAACAATTAAATTATATGGTGGCATGTCACACTTACTAACGAAAATACGCCAAGTGTCACAACGGCCCATACACAAGAATCTGTTTTAGAAACACCACAATTATTGACTTTTACAGATAACCTCAGACTCCAAACTCCCCGTGTCCGCCTTAAACGACGCACATTTATAGCCAACTAATATTGTACCAGAAAAATGAAAATTTATCTCCAATTCTTCAAATTTGGGGTGTGTAATTACTATTTTTAATGTTTTTATTTTTAGTTGCAAATATTACCTATATGTGTGGTAAGGTCCAACATAATACTGGGGGAGATATAACAAGTGGTTGTTATAGACAGAAGTTAGTAACAGGATATGAAAATGAAGTTTGTGTTTGCAAATCACCAAATGGAATATTTCCACCGTGTAATAGTGCATTCAGAATTCTTAATAATGTTTCTTTAATGTTTGTAACAGTTGTTTTATATATTTTAAGATCCATTGTTTAAAAGTATAATTTTAAATAATAAAAATTGAAACGTATAAGATTAAAAGACTTTACAATAAATTAGTGCTCATTGTAGAAAAATCGTTTAACTAATCATGGAACCCAAATGTTTGACACTGACTTTAATTTATTAAAGTATAGTAAAGAAATTAAATTAGCTTAAAAAAAGTTTCTTGGATGCAAATCTTTCTTAATCTGTTACGGTAAAATAAAAAAGAGTGTGCGTGTAACCTTTACGCGCGATTGAAGTAAAACTTTTTGACGTACGTATCGGAAAATAAATATTTAATTACAATTCAATTATATTTATTGTCTATATACTTTACAAAAAATGAGATGTTATATTTATATTATTCATTACAAATAGGAATTTGAAAGTTATCATTATTTTTTATATATGAAATAATAGGTTTATGATAACTAAAATGTGATAGATTTTACTCTCTAAATACCATTAATGTATTTGAAACCGTTTGAAAATTTTGAAAATTTCATAAATAAATTTTGAAAATTTAAGCTCCTCCCATAGCTGAAATCACACCGTTACTTCCATCAGAATCTTCCGTTAGAATCTAACGTTAGAGTTACCCCTAGTCGCGCCTAAAGAAGTTTTGCTTCAATAATAGGTAAACAAGTATCAAACTGTCGCTAGCATCGGAGGGCCTTCCTGGAGACGTGGATTCGCTGCGTAAGTTATATTTCCGTTTTCACAATGCATATGGTATCGGTTTGGTGGAAGTTGAGGCGGATCTCTCTGCCTTCAAGTCATATTTCTCTTCGGAGAAAGTCCAGCAACTGAAGAGGAGTAGAGAAAGCCACAACAAGTATTTTTCTAGTGGCTCGCCTAGTGGAAGCTGTTCAAATTTTTACAAAAATTGACGCGTTCAGAGTATCAAGCACACTCTGAATCAGTGAACGATAGCAAGCTCAGCATATTTCTTATTAATATTCAATCTCTAAGAAACAAAACTGATGATTTATTTTTACTTTTAGAACAACTGAATTTTCCCGAAATTATTGCTATAACAGAACATTGGCTAAATGCAGATGAGCCAGTATTCCTTAAAAACTATACCACAATTTCAAGGTATAGCAGAAAGAATCTATCGCATGGAGGAACTATAATAATGTCCACTAATAATAACTTTACAGCAGTGACTAAGTTTGACAACTTACTAACTGAGAAATTATTTGAATTTTCTATAGTTTATAGTGGTATTTACAATCTTTATATAGTCTGTATTTATAGAACCCCTGACGCGAATTTGCCTATGTTCTGTCATAAACTACTGAGCTTGCTTGAATCACTTCCTCTTAACAGTAAATTGATTTTGTGTGGTGACTTTAATGTTAACTTTTCCAGTGTGTGTGATGCTCAAGATTCTCTTCTATCTATATTTAACTCACTTGGTATGAAGATGCATGTTAACTCTCCAACTAGAATAACAAAAACCAGTTCCATTATAATAGACTATGTAGTGTCAACATTTGATCCGGACTCTGTAGAGTGTTCTGTACTTAATTCAGGTTTCTCAGATCATGAAGCAGTATTAACAAGTTTTCCTGTAAAATCTAAGCGTAGAGTTCCCTCTTACAAGTTAGGTCGAATTTTTTCAAGAAAGAATTTTTCCAATTTCAAGCAGTTATGTTCATCAACTGACTGGGAGTGCCACCTTGAAGACATTAATTCGTCATTTTCTTTATTTATAAACAAACTGTCTGGGCTGGTGGACAAAGCTTTTCCCATTAGAAAAATTAAAATTAAAAAAACATAAACCTTGGTCTACCAAAGGCTTAAGGATATCTGCAAAGAATATGCGCTCATTATCTCACCTTAAAAAATTCACGACAAATCCCCTCTTTCATAATAACGTGAAAAATTACAGGAAAATTTATAAAAAAACTATAAAAGGTGCCAATGATGTATATTATAAAAATAATAATACAAACTCCAATAATGTTGCCAAGGATACGTGGTCTATTGTCAATGATCTGAGGAATAAAACCCATTCTACCATTTCAACCTCTGCTTCTCCGGACAGTCTGAATGATTATTTTGTGAATGTGGCAAAGAACTTAGTGAATACCATAGCCCCCTCTCGCGACCCACTCTTGTACCTTTCTGGTACCAGGTTGAATTCACACAGTTTCTTCCTTACACCCGTGGAGAAAACAGAGCTATGCAGTGCAATCGACGACATCAAAAATAAATCATCATCTGGGTCAGATGGTCTTACCCTGAAAATGTTCTCTAACCTTCCGGAATGTACACTGTACTCTCTCACTGCCTTAATAAACAAATCATTCCAACTTGGAACCTTCCCCAACTGCCTCAAGACGGCAATAATAATACCTTTGTACAAGGGAGGGTATAGGGACCAAGCTTCCAACTATCGTCCGATCGCTCTTCTTCCGACGTTATCCAAGATTATTGAAAGACTGTTCAAAAAAAGACTTTTATCATTTCTTTGTAAATATGACATATTGACAAGTCAACAGTTTGGATTCCTTAGTGGCCGTTGCACAAATGATGCTATGTTTTCTGTCTTCCACAATATTTATTCTAACTTAAATGACCAGCATCATACAGCTTCTATTTTCTGCGATTTCTCTAAAGCATTTGACTGTGTTAATCATAATATCCTGATCAAAAATTTGCGGCACTATGAAATCTCTGGCATTCCTTTGCAATGGCTCAAGTCTTACCTAAAAAATAGAAATCAGCTGGTCAGAGTTGATTCATTCACCTCTTCGTGCAAACAAATAGATTGTGGGGTGCCTCAGGGCTCTGTTTTAGGCCCCATTCTATTTCTGTTGTTCATCAACGACATTGCTTGTCTGGATATTAGCGGAAAAATCTGCCTATGTGCTGACGATACTAGTTTTACTTGGAGCTGCCCGGATGCGTCAACTCTGTATAGTACTATGTCTAATGATTTCCTGACCATCAAGTCATGGTGCGATTCGAACCTTCTGTGCTTTAACGTTGCGAAAACTAAAATTTTGTGATATAACAGTACGTTACAACCTCTTGTTCTTGATAACAATATTGTCGATGTCGTCGAGTCTGTAAAGTTCTTAGGTCTTATTGTGGACAATTCACTGAAGTGGCAAACGCACATTGATACCCTATCAAAAAAACTGAGTTCGGCATGCTTTGCATTGCGATCGGTCTCCGGGGAGCTCAACACATCAATAGCTAAAACGGTCTACTTTGCCCTGTTCGAATCACATTTGCGATATGCTCTTCCTTTCTGGGGTACCTGCACTCGGACTCAATTCGATCGTATATTCAGACTTCAAAAAAGAGCTATCCGATATGCTCTGAGATTACACAGCAGAGCCCACTGCCAAGATATCTTCAAAAGACATAAAATATTAACACTTCCTTCTTTGTTTATTTATGAATCGATTTGCTTAATCCGCAAGAACCAAACAATTGTCTCGGAAAGGCCCCTCCATGGCTATGCAATTAGAAATGCGGATCATAATTTTCGTCTTCCTATCCCAACCTCCGAATTGGTCAAAAATTCTATTCTATACAACGCAAAAAAATTGCATAATCATCTGCCGTCTGCGATTAAGTCCATATCAGCCCCTATTCTATTTCGTAAGACACTAAAATCATATTTGCTGGAAAGACCATTTTATACAGTAAGCGATTTTTTTAATAATACGAGCATTTCGCACACTGGTTAATGATATTCATCTGTTTAATGTGTGATTTTTTGATTTTTTGTTTACAGTTTGTAATTTTGTTTAGGAAACAATATTTAAGTTTATAAATTGGTTGGTGATACAATTTTTGTTTGTTATGGATTGTTTTGTCAACTAATGATGTTTTTTCTAAATAATTATATTTTTATGTTTATGTGTATATGTATTATGTATATATGGTAGAACTAGTTCCTAGTTCTATCTTATATTTATCTGTTGTTGGCTTTGTCTACACAAATTTTTGTAAATTTTTTGACAATAAAGCTTATTTGATTGATTGATTGGTTGATTAAAAATATACACACATTACGTTTAGAATGTGTGATTTTGTAGCTGTTTCTACCTTATTGTAATACAACACAACACAAGAGCCTTCGATAGTTATAAAACCATTTCATTTTGTAGCATTTTATAGCATATTCCATAAAATTTAAAATCCTGAGTTAAGTTTGTTTTCTTCAGTTCTACGAAGGATCTGTTATTGCTGGTAAAAGATCAGCCATCCTGACTAGTGGTTTTATGGCCTTTATGACTACCTAAACAAACCTAAAATAAGTATAAGCAAGTGTTAAAACATTTCGAATATTATTATTTTTTAAACAAAAACGTGCAACATGCTTCTTTACTTAACGTAAAGCTTCCCTATAAACAATTATTTACTATCATAATATGTATGTATGTATATAAACTTACTTAATCAAATCATAATGAATGTCGCTGTCTCGTCTTTTTTTCATGTTCATTTTTTTTCAAATCTTTCTGGCGCTGATAATATGCCCTTTGACGTTCACTATTTCTTTTTCTTTTTAGCTCTTTAAGTCTATAAAACGAAAATAGCTAGGTATAAATAATAGGTATAAATAATTAGGTATAAATAGTGTAATTACACACCAAAAATAAAATGTATGCATATAAAGTAGGTACTCAGTCATTTTCATTCAATATTTTTTCATCACTTTCTTCATTAATAAATCCACTTTCTTTATTCATATTTAAAACAAACACTTTATACACAAATTTAAACTATTTACCACCAATGTATTTTGTTTGACAAGCTGTCAATTCATACAATTACAGATTTAATTTTATTTAATATACTTAGTAGGCGGAATCGTGTTAGGTATTTTGTATCAGGTTTTGTTTCCGGTACGTGGTACATTAGAATGACGTCACGTCCGTTAGAATTACTGAGTTACCCCTAGTCGCCGCTAAAGAAGTTTTACTTCAAAAAGAAGATAAATTATTAAGCACCGGTGGCGCTTAGTAATATGTCTTGTGGGTTATAACAACTAAAAAAAAGGTGAAAAAGTTACAGTCACAGTTAAAATGCAGAAGAAAATTTTTTTGGGTGGCATTGCAACACGAGGTATTTTGTGCTTATAAAAGGCATGAAAAAGTAAATTGAGGTGTTAAAATTAAAAAAAAAAAACTCAACTATTGAGAAGGTACCTCGTCAACCACCTATTGTTTTATTGAGTGTCTAAATTTCACAAGCACGTTTTATATTGAAAGTGAAGTAGTCTATCCTTATATTTATGATAAATTCTTTAACAATAAATTATAAATTCGTTAGAACGTCTTAGATCATTTGTTTCTAAATAGATAACATTGCTAGAGAAAATAGTCTAAGTATTCTGAAAAATTGTATCGCAATGAGCACTTATTTATTTATAGCTTCTAAAGAATGCGAATTTAAATAAATCTTAATACACAAATAGAATAATATATGGTTTAATTTTTTTTTTGAATGTGTATTTTTTACGTTAGGGGTTCAGAAGCTCATGTGGTCTTATGAACCAACCGCCACTGCTATGCCTACATCTACAGGTTTTTCGATATTTTGTCAAGAAAAAACAAATTGGACATTAATCAAGCTAAAACAGAAAATTTTAATGTATACATTGTAAAACCACTAAACTTCGTACCGTCTACGAATGATGTCTTTTGCCCGTGTTATTTTATTTTACGATTTTTTTCTCTTTCTTTTCGATTTATTTCCATGTTTTTTTTGTTTTTTATATTTTCTAATAGTTGTTACTGTTTTTATTCTTGAATTGTCTTATTTTTCCAGTTTTGTCCTTTTTTTCAGTTGTTTATTTTTATTTTCCACATTTTTCATTTCGGTTTGTTGTTTTCGATTTTAATTTTTTTTGATATTACCTTGTTTTTTCCTTTCATTGTTTTTTATTTTAGGTGATGACAAATATAAATCATCTTTTTAACTGTATTATTTAGTAATTTAAATACAACGCCATCTACCATGTCACTTCTCAACCTACATGTCAAATGATAAGAATATATTTATTTCAATAAATTAATTTACACTAATATCTATTTTAAGTTTTTTCCGTTAACTATTATTTTATGCTATTTATTGTTTAAACTCGTAATTCCCAAACTGGTCCAGGTGGACCCCTAGGGGTCCACGGGAGACTCTATGGGGATTTACGGTGAGCGTGACAACAAATGGGGGTCCATTGTTTACTCAAATTTATTATCTAATAATTTACCCTATCAAGTCTAGTCTTCACTGTTTTTTCGTTATTTAGAAATTGGTAGTAATGTAATAGGGGGTCAGGGCTGTAGCTAGAGTCGAATTTATAAGACAGGACAACGTAGGTTACAGGGAAAGCAGAAGTAAAAAAATAGGAACCTTTCACATAGGGATTAGGACTTTTAAGGTAGGGCCTTGCCTCACAATGCACCCCCCTAGTTACGTCCACCGAATCCAGTAAAATTTTGATAGTGGTCTATGAAACAAAATAGGTTGGGAATCTCTGGTTTAAACCTACCTTGAACTTTCGCATTTGATTTAAAACCAAAATTAGCAAAATCGGTCCAGCCATTCTCGAGTTTGAGCGAGACACACGAACAGCATTTCATTTATATAGGTACTTTTGTATTAGTACACGATACATGATTTTATTTTTTAACATCAACTAACCACGTTTTAAACAAATAATAACATTAATAACATTTCTTAAACTTTATGTTATATACAGGGTGTTTCCAAATTGATGCGAAATATTTCACAGGGTGATTTTTCAGCAAAAATTAAGGGGGGTCTTTCATATAAATTTTTGTTCAAAATCGCTCTCCCTCCAATTTACAGCCCCTTAAAGTTGGGGGAAAACAATTGTTTTTATTTAATATCTCCACTATGGAAGAATTTAGAAGAATGAAATTTGGCAGATAATTGATGCTAATAAAATGGAATTTTTTGACAATTTTTGTAACCCTGGAATGTTTATACAAGGGGGTGAAAAAATCAACCCTTATGATATTTTGCCTCTAAACTTTTTAATTCGTCTACATTTTCCTACTTAAAAAATTGATTTAAGAAGACAGACTTAAACTGCAACTTTTTTATGTCTCGACTTTTTCTCCTAAAATTGTTAGTTTGATCACAAAAAAATAAAATAGGTTACAATTCGATATTACTTATTCCTTTATCACATAAATCCAGAAGCGTTATTGTTTGTTAAAAACAGAGTAAGCACGTGTCAAATAATGTCATAATGGGCAGATAATTATTGCTAATGAAATGGAATTTTTTGACAATTTTTGTAACCCTGCAATGTTTATACAAGGGGGTGAAAAAATCAACCCTTATGATATTTTGCCTCAGAACTTTTTAATTCGTCTACATTTTTCTACTTAAAAAATTGATTTAAGAAGGCGGACTTAAACTGCAACTTTTTTACGTCTTGACTATTTCTCAGTAAGTTGTTTCGTTGACCATAAAAAAAATAAAATATTACTCATTCCTTTTGCACATACATCCAGAGGGGTTATCGTTTGTTAAAAAAAAATAAAGTATGCCAGTATTGAATGATATCATAATGACAAACAGTTAATGATTATTTAATTGGACCATATTTTCTACCAATAAGATTAAATGGAAACGACTACGGCCATTTCCTCGAAGAAGTGTTGCCCACTCTTCATGAAGATGTTCCTATACAAATTAGGCAAGAATTATGGTAATGAGTACCTAATATTTAATTTTTTTATGGTCAAAGAAACAACTTACTGAGAAATAGTCAAGACGTAAAAAAGTTGCAGTTTAAGTCCGCCTTCTTAAATCAATTTTTTAACTAGAAAAATCTGAGGCAAAATATTATAAGGGATGATTTTTTCACCCCCTCGTATAAACATTGCGGTGCTACAAAAACCGTCAAACAATGTCATTTTATTAGCAATAATTATTTGCCAATTGTGACATTATTTGACACCTGCTTACTCTATTTTTAACAAACAATTTATGTGAAAAAGGTATAAGTAATATCGAATTGTAACTTATTTTATTTTTTTGTGATCAAACTAACAATTTTACGAGGCATAGTTAAGACATAAAAAAGTTGCAGTTTAAGTCCGTCTTTTTAAATCAATTTTTTCAGTAGGAAAATGTAGACGAATAAAAAAGTTCTGAGGCAAAATATCATAAGGGTTGATTTTTTCACCCCCTTGTATAAACATTGCAGGGTTACAAAAATTGTCAAAAAATGCCACTTTATTAGCATCAATTATCTGCTACATTTCATTCTTCTAAATTCTTCCATATTGGAGATATTAAATAAAAACAATTTTTTTCCCTCAACTTTAAGGGGCTGTAACTTGGAGGGAGAGCGATTTTGAACAAAAATTTATATCAAAGACCCCCCTTAATTTTTGCTGAAAAATCATCCTGTAAAATATTTCGCATCAATTTAGAAACACCCTGTATACTATGTACCGTCAGATAATACTTTATAGCAGTAATTCCCAAACTTATTTGACCTATCGCCCCCTTTCCAGAAAAAATATTAGCCCGCGCCCCCTGGATTTTTTTTTATTTTAATAGCAATTAATAAGGGATTTAAATATTATTGTATCTGTAAGAAGATGAATTAACGAGTAAGAAACAAATTTTAATGAAGTGCACTATTTTAATAAATCATAAAACGTTTCGGGAAAAAATCTTTCAATCATCAGTGGTGTACTAATTTTCTAGAACCGCAAATCAGTATATTGAATTTTACAGACATATTATATTTATTACTAGATTTTCCAATTTTCATTTTCACACTTTTGATTTTGTATCAATAGTAACTGTCATACTTAAAATTAATATTATGTGTCTCTTCCTATAATACTTTTAAGTCACTACTTTATTTACTTTTTTTAGATCAACTCTTGTAATATTTTTGCTTTTCTTGTTTTTAATTTTGTTAGTCATTGATAGATTAAGCTACTATTTTTATAATGTATTAATTTTTAATCATAAATTTTATATTTCATGTAATATGGTACGTATTTATGGTTCTATGTCTTCGACATTTGACTGTCTTTCCTTGATGACAATTTCCGGTTTTAAGTTTCTGTTCATGCACAGTAGTTCTTTGTGTTACCACCATTTGCCGTAGTTTCTTCGCCTTTTTAAAACGTACTTCTGACTACACTTATAGTTCTGATCTAAAATAAGCTTTTACCGTCGAAGTTATTCACATATACTAGTTTTGGGCAGTGCCTTGGTATGGACCACAATGGTTTTGGAGCTGATATCGCTATCAATGGTTTCGGATTTTGTACCTTACAACTGGTTTGCCATTTTTCTTAAATACTTCCTATGCACACACCTCTTGTACATCCTTTATTCACTCACTTTTCTAACTTCTGGCTATTTACCACACTACATAGCCTTTTCATCTTTTGTGCTTGGATTTTCTAGATCCTTCCTTTCTTTGTGGTTTTTTCTTCCACATTTTCTGAATCTCCACCACTGTTTTTCGAAGGTCTTATATTGTCATACTCATAAACACTACATATGTACGGTCTTACTGCTTTTTTCTATTGCTTTACCACCCGTACATATTAAATATCTGTTTTTCTTCCATCCCTTTGATGGAGTATATTACTTTTTGACCTTCATCCCTCCTGATCTAGATTTCCATCAAAAAGGAATTCTCTTGGACTTATTCCTTAACCAACGCCTAAGTTTTTAGCTCCATTTCTTTTTTAAGGTGTGAGTTTTTAATTTTTTAAATCTTGTTTCTCTTTTAACGACTAACGTTTTGTTCCTATGTTAGTTATAAATTTTTTCGTACCACACTTTTTGATCCTTCATGAGCATACCTCTACTGGTTGTCTCCTCACTACACACTGTTTGCTGCTGCTGGACTTCAGTTGTTGAAGATATAGTAACCAGATACCATATAGTTTCTTTTCATTTAATTTTGTTTGGATACTTTTTGTAACTTTAGTATTTCACTTTGTTATTTGGTAAGTTGTTAAGCTCTTACTTTTAGTTTCATTATCTTTCTATTTATATTTTTTCACAGACCTGAAGATGACCGTGTTGGTCGAAACTAGTTGTCAATACTGCTGATTTTTTATTAAATATTTTTGTGGTACGAGACTTTGTGTTTCTTTCTCTGGTATTATATTATATTTATAATAAAATATGTCTGTAAAATTTGACATGCTGACTTGCGGTCGTCGCAATTAGTACATCACTGATGATGAGAAGGTTTTTTCCCGAAACGTTTGATGATTTATTTATTTATTAAAATAATGATTATTATCAAAATTAGTCTTTTACTCGTTACTTCCTCTTCAGTCTTTACATTATATGCAAAACTATTAAATTATTTTAAATCATTATTGTATGTACGGTGTTCTTAAAATATAGTAAAGAAAGTTGTAAATTACGAACATTGAAGTTTGAAACTATTTATTAAATTCGAAATAAAGATGATACAAAAAACTATCTTAATTTTATTGTGAAGGATGAACTTGGTGTGCTGCTACCAATTTGGCAACTTTCGGTTCTATCTTCGTTAGCAGTAATCTTAAATCACCACGATCGACTATTTGCAATCGGTTTCTTTTTTTGTTAATAAATTGGTTACCGCACTATATCCATGTTCCTCTAACCAACAATTTTTGAATGACAACCCAAATTTGTGGATAAGCCGTAGGGATGTTAACTAGGTTAACAAATTAACACATTTATAAATCTTAACTTACATTATTAACATTATATTATTTTATTTATAAATGTGTTATAAGTGTTACTATTTTTCTAATTATTTTGTTCTTTCTTTTATGCTTTCACCGCCTCCCTGGTTTCCTGCAGCGCCCACTTTGGGAATCACTGCTCTATAGCCTTAAAAAAGCTCCTGTGGCATGACGCGAGTGCTTACATCTATTTTTTTTTGTGTATCAAGTTCCTATTTTCGTCTAAAACTCACACGTGTTATGTTTGTTGTATGGACTAACAAAGATACGTATAAAATATTATAATAAAACTTTCGGACACCTTTATTACAATCCAGAGCAGAGAACAGACGTTCTGGTAATTTCGTTTGCTCTGATTAAAATAAAGGTGCAAACTACTTCAGCTGAAGTGCAATATTAATCGTGCTAAAAACATGTTTTCTTAACAAAGACACATTTTATAAGGTAGTAGTGGTAGTTACTTTAAATTTCATTATTAACAATGATTTAAGAGTTTAATAAAATGAAAAAAAAGTTACTACAAGAAAGTACAGTTGTAACTAAACTTCGCTAACAGAGATATTTCAGATATTTATTACTTAACATAAACTAAGAACGATGTTTTTAGAAGGGTTAAGAAATAAATAAAATATCAGAATGTGTTTTAAACTACAATAAATTCCTTTAACCAATTGTAAATTAACTGTCTTTATCTTAATAACATCGTTTTCAAATCCTATACAAATGCATGCAATTATAATAAAAACGGTGTAAAAAAACATTGATTAATTTTATATGATCAAAATAAACCGTATTCTAAACTGAACTTCACATATTCCACACAAAAGAGGTAAATAGCTAAAAACGGTCAGAAAGTGTCACTCCAGTTATTTAGACGAAGAGTTTTTTTTCTCAAATTGCACCCTTACTCCAATTTAGTATTTCCGCTTCACCTCACCCTCAGAATATCTTTCTCAACTACCCTTTCAGAGTTATTTCTGTCAAGCTAGATACGGAAATCATTAAGGTCTTTTCTGGCTAACGTTACTTATGACGATAAATGATACAATTCTTTTTTCATGTGGCAAGCCAACGTCGAATGTATGTGAATAATTCTAACAATTTGTTTGAAAGTTTCCATGTATACGTTATAGATGAGCAAGTTTCTTTTGAGCCAAAACCGCAAAACTACTTTTATAAATAGTTTAAAATAGATGTGTACAGAGGGAACCAAAATGAGTTTTGCAAGCGCTTAAAATCACGTTATGTTCATTTATAAAATAATATTTGTCAATTTTGCTGACTAAAAAGCTTTAATTTGGCAAATTGATTTCTGTTTTGACGGTACAAGAAATTGGCTTATTTATAAGTACCATACCATTCCAGAATCCCAGAGGGTGGGCATTATATCGTTGCGGAGGTAGTTCGAAGTGTTCTGTCTGGCATTGGGTAAAGTACATGTTTAATTATTGTAGGTTCCCTGTCGCACCCTCTGCATTTTATGTAGGCGGTGATATGCCCGTTAGATATCCTGTAATGAGTCTTAGCTGATCCCAGTTTCTTTTATGCAGTGCGTTAGTTCTTACACACGTTTTTCCAATATACATTTTACCGTGTCACACTTTATGTTTAGTTAATGGGAACGCTATTTTAAGCAGATATTTGGAAGCCATGTTCTGAGAATTCACCTTCTCTATAATTTTTTTCTTTATTTTCATATGTTGTAATAATCTATCTGATCGTCTTATATAAAGAATAATTTTAGCTAAGTAGATACTCTTACCGTGCCTATATTGGTGAAAATTACTTAGTTTATAGTTGTAGTTCAAAAATGTACCGTGTGCGGTGTAACAGCTAAATTATCGACTTTTTCTCGTTGTGATTAGTAGTTTATATCCCACTAGCGGCCGCCCGCGACTTCATCCGCGTGGACTTTAGTTTTTTGCCACCGAGTTTCA
Source organism: Altica lythri (assembly GCA_964028335.1). Taxonomy (NCBI): domain Eukaryota; kingdom Metazoa; phylum Arthropoda; class Insecta; order Coleoptera; family Chrysomelidae; genus Altica; species Altica lythri. The sequence goes on along the minus strand of OZ034806.1, from coordinate 35,425,867 downwards.
TACAAACTTGCAACCCCTATTTTAAATCCTTAGGAATGGAATTTAAAAAAGTCATTTCTTAGTACACCACTACGTAATAAAACAAATTTATTCTCGAATTTTCAAGACTCTACGCGTCTATCGACAGTGTCATGTCGGCCAGCAGCAGCGTGCTACCGTCTTACCGCTCCACACACCCCGCTCAGTAAAGCGCGAGTGGTATTAGACTATTATTATTTTAAAACTTTAAAAACTTGCATGTTATATGCATGGACATCTCAGCCCGATCGGTTTGAAATTGACAAAGTTTCATACAAAATTTCATCCCTATTTTATCCCTTAGGGGTCGAGTTTATCAAAGTCCTTTCTTAGGGGATGCCTATATGCATGCAAAATCTCAGTCCGATCGGTTTAAAACTGACATAGTTTCATACCAACTTTCATCCCCTATTTTATCCCCTTATCGGTGGAATTTATCAAAATCCTTTCTTAAAGGATGCCTACGTCATAGTAGCTACATTCATGCAAAATCTCAGCCCGATCGGTTTAAAATTGACAAAGTTTCATAAAAACTTTCATTTCCTTTTTTATCCCCTTAGGGGTGGAAATTATCAAAATTCTTTCTTAAGGGATGCCTACGTCATAGAAGCTATATGCATGCAAAATCTCAGCCAGATCAGTTTAAAATTGACAAAGTTTCATACAAACTTTTATCCCCTTAGGGGTGGAATTTATCAAAATCCTTTTTTATGGGATGCCTACGTCATAGTAGCTACATGCATGCAAAATCTCAGCCAGATCGGTTTAAAATTAACAAAGTTTCATACAAACTTTCATACAAACTCTCATCCCCTATCTTATCCCCTTAGAGATGGATTTAATTAAAATCCTTTTCTAGGGGGTGCCTACGTTACATTAGCTATATGCATGCAAAATCTCAGCCCGATCGGTTTAAAATTGACAAACTTTGATACAAACTTTCATCCCTTTAGGGGTGGAATTTATCAAAAATACTTTTTTAGGGGATGCCTACGTTATAGTAGCTATATGCATGCAAAATCTCAGCCCGATCGGTTTAAAATTGACAAACTTTGATACAAACTTTCATCCCTTTAGGGGTGGAATTTATCAAAAATACTTTTTTAGGGGATGCCTACGTTATAGTAGCTATATGCATGCAAAATCTCAGCCCGATCGGTTTAAAACTGACAAAGTTTCATACAAACTCTCATCGCCTATTTTATCCCCTTAGGGGTGGAATTTATTAAAATCCTTTCTTAGAGAATGCCTACGTAATAGTAGCTATATTCATGCAAAATCTCAACCTGATCGGTTTGAAATTGACAAAGTTTTATACAAACTTTCATCCCCTATTTTATTCCTTTGGGGGTGGATTTAATCAAAATCCTTTCTTAGCGGGTGCCTACGTCATAACATCTACCTGCGTGCCAAATTTCAGCCCCATCCATCCAGCGGTTTGAGCTGTGCGTTGATAGATCATACAAACTTTCATCCCCTATTTTATCCCCCTGGGGGTGGAATTAAACAAAATCCTTTCTTAGCGGATGCCTGCGTCATAATATCTACCTACATGCCAAATTTCAGCCCCATCCGTCCAGCGGTTTGGGCTCTGCGTTGATAGATCACTATGTCAGTCAGTCAATCAGTCAGTCAGTCACCTTTGAGTTTTATATATATAGATTACAAGTAGGTACGTCAAACAATCTGATCTTTGGTGTTAATGTTCTTCAAAATACAAGTAAGTCAATTTTTTTTATTAGATATTTGATTTATTATGAGTGTCTAAAAAAGAGTAATATTTTATTAATACTAATTTAGTACCATCAGTCAGGGCCGGATTTGGAGGTCTAGAGGCCCTGGGGCAATGATGAAGTGGAGGCCCCTATTTTTTTCCGAATGAAAACAAAAATTTTTTTAACAAAAGTCTTTCAAAAATTTATTCGCAACAAATAAATTATTTAAACAAAGGATTTATTAAAAAACGTATATAAATTCTAAATGAAATCAAAGAATTGCACTGCTAATGTACAAGAGTTAGCAGCTGCCTTTCCAACTAAATTGAGTGAGTGACCACAGCATGATACAAATGCTGATAAATAATTTTTCTGTAAAATAAGAGCTTGCATCCCTCTGTATTTGCCACTCATATTTGCAGCATTGTCGTACGATTGACCGCTGCAATTAAGTATATTAATTTGATGGTCATCCAAAAATTGTAGTAAAGCTTTTGCTATTGCTTCACCAGTATGACCGCAATTTGGTAAGAAAGCAAGAAATCGTTCCTTTGGTATCATCGATCCTTCAATATATCGAACGACTATTGTAAGTTCATCGTCTCCTCGGAAGGCTAATCCACGTTCAGCAATAAATTTAATCGTACTGACGACAATTCTAAGAATTTTTCGCCAATACTCAATTTGTTTTGCCTCTTGTATTGTTAGCTCTTGATCAATACGTCCTGTAACTTCTACTCGTTGCACTAAACTCATTACTGACTTCAAATGAGTCTTCAAAATCTCATGCTCGCGTAGGCGTTCAGATGCATGCTTCCAGTCACTGAAGCCTTCTCCACTAAGCTTTGTTATTTGGGTAGACATTAATTTACATGCATAGCAATAAATTTTCCTCGTAGTTGGAAAAAAACAGCCAGGATCGATTTACAGTCTCTTGATTTTGATTGCGACGGGTAAATATATCTATCTACTCTTTGAACATTTCCGAACAAAGTTTGTATTATCTCGAGGCTGATCTTGGAGAACTAAATTTTGCAGATAGATTTCATCACAATTTTGCAGTATTGTAGAACCTTTTTTCTTCCAATAATTGACCATTCTTTCTGTTATAATGTCAGGCCAAGACCAATGTCATTCTTGAAACCAGAAAAATCTACTTCCTCTCGATTGAGAATACACATTTTTGGAATTTCTGTGACACATTGGAATTGATAATTCAAATTGTGGTGGCCCTTCTCTTGTGGAGGCCCTGGGGCAGTAGCCCCGCCTGCCCTCCCCCAAATCCGGGCCTGCCATCAGTTTTATCATCAAAGTCAGGGCCGATTTTTACAATTGCTTTACTTTCAAAAAAATTGAAATAGCTCGAAGCTGATTCTACTTGGGGGTAAACGATTGATTTTTAATAATTTTTTTTATTAAGGGTTAATCCAAATTTATTCGAAGAGGTCCAAACGAGTTACAAAAATATATCTAGATTGGATAAGTTTCAACCATTTTGTGGTGGAAAAGAAAAATAATGTTAATCCCGAATTTCGTCCAGAATTTTGGAAATTGGTAAAGACACCGATACATATGAGTCAATTCAAGGGTTTCCGAAGACTTTTATTACTAAAATAAAAGAATAATTAATTCTGTTATTAAGATATTAATATTCTAGTGAAGTCATCATTACCATATCTGTGCGACATCTTTTGTGTTAATCTCACGCAATTTTTTTCATATTTCCTTGATGACTATGAAAGGTTTATCCTTGCTTTAAACTTCCCAACATTGTAATGCTTTTAGTTTAATATTAACCCAAGATATTAAATATCTATTTCTACTTGATTTTTTATGTCATTTGTATTTCTGAAACTCTATTTGCTACAAACAGTTTCAGTTTGTTAGGATCTAATGAAATCCATGATACTATTTGGCTGTCTGTCCAAAAAAATACATTGTCTATAGAAGAAATAGCATATTCTACTAGAACTCTTCTTAAAATTGCTCAACTCCAAATGTTTTTTCCTGAAATATCTGCTTTAAAAGTCAACCAATCTGTTTCAAAACATTCCAAATTAAGATGTTTAAATCCATTCTTAGATTCAGAGGGTTTATTAAGAGTAGGAGGTCGTATTGTTAAGTCTAAATTACCATATGGTAGCAAACATCAAATTATTTTAGCTTCAAAACATCCCCTTACCTCATTAATTGTTCAAGCTGAGCATCATAAACATTTACACTCAGGAACATTGTCATTATTAGCCTTCTTAAGGCAGAAATTTTGGATCTTAAATGGCAGACAAACAATTCGAAGTATATTAAAAAAATGCAAAATTTGTTTTAGAATCAACCCTATTAATATATTTCGTAAAATGGGCGATTTACCTGCAGATCGTATAAATCAAAATCGACCATTTTTCATTACTGGAGTTGATTTCGCGGGTCCATTTAATATCAAGGACGGAAAACTAAGGAACAGGGCTATTATTAAATGTTATTTATGCCTGTTTATTTGTTTTGCATCTAAATCCGTTCACCTAGAAGCTGTTAGTGATCTAAGTACATTGTCATTTTTAAATGCCTTAAAGAGATTTATATCTCGAAGAGGTATTTGTAAAATCATTTATAGTGATAATGGCACTAATTTTACTGGAGCAAACAACGAAATTAAAACTTTATATCAAACTATACCGAAATTTATAAAAGATGTAGAAATAGCAAACTTTCTTTTAAAAAATTTGATAACATGGAAATTTATTCCTCCACGATCTCCACATCAAGGTGGATTGTGGGAATCAGCCATAAAAAGGGCTAAATATAATCTAGATCGGGTTATTGGTAAGAACAACCTCACTTTTGAGGAAATAAGTACTGTCTTTGCTCAGGTGGAAGCAATAATTAATTCACGTCCAATAACAGCGATTTCGAATGACCCTAATGATCTTGAAGCGTTAACACCGGGGCATTTCTTAATTGGTCAACCACTTATTTCACTTCCGGAACTTGATGTAACTAAACTACCTGAAAATCGATTGTCACAATACCAAAAACTTCAACAGATGATTCAAATTTTTTGGACAAGATGGTCTCGAGAGTATTTACTTAGTCTTCAGCATAGAATGAAATGGTGTGAAAATTCAAGTGATCAGTTAAATATTGGTTCCCTGGTTGTTCTGATTGATGAAAATCTTCCACCATTATACTGGAAACTTGGTCGTGTTATTGACGTTCATCCAGGACATGATAATGTAGTGCGCGTAGTTAGTGTAAAAACCCAATCGGGAGTTACAAAACGAGCAGTACAAAAACTTTGTGTATTACCTATAGAATAAGTTTGAAAGACAGTCAGCCTTTCAAGGCGCCCTGTATGGATAATTATAACCCTTATGTTACGTTTATGTATCTTGTTTTTTGGTTGTTATGGAATTGTATATATATATAACCAACAGAGTTTATATGCTATCATTTTGGACTCCTGAGAGATTAAGTCTTGCAAGTAATTTTTACTCTGTAACTATTAAGAACTCTTTCATTTATTGGGTAGTCTCATGATTTATATGTTTACAACCGCTATAATTAAACAACATTTAAAACGTTCTCTTAGCAATCGAAATGTTACATTTAAGTAATTCAACACGTTGGTCATGCAAATTAAAGTGATTTTAAATTTGAGTCCTCTATATTTTGTAATCCTAACGGTTGTGAATACCAGCCTCCATCGAAATGGCTTCTTGGACGACTCCAATGCTACCTCCAAACAAGAATGGTGTACTTAGAGCGGCAGAAGTTTTGACTTGTGGAGGCATCATTACCAGATCTGTGCGACACCTTTCTCCCTTACCATCTTCTCCACGAATTTTCTGCTTTATTTTCTTGTGTTTAGATCTTACAAAAATTTTCTTCAAATTTCTTTTACGACCATAAAAAGTTCATTCTTGTTTAAAATTGTGAAGGGAAAGAAGGTGAGATAGAACCTTTAAGATAGTAGTTTCAAGTAAGCTTTTAGTTTTAGTATAACCCCAAGATATTTAATATCTATTTCTACTTAAATTTTAATACTATTTTAAGGGTCGATCACCAACAGAATTTAACTTCTTTTTTTTAATGGCATCATTTTTGACTTCTAAGAAAATATGCTAAGTCTTGCAACTAATTTTCATATTGTAACTATATGAAGCACCTGCATGTTGTATACCTGTTGTTTTGAACTATCGTATTTTACTTGCTTATATTAGCAAAGATAGCTAGGTTATCAATATTACTTATGACAATATGTTTTTTATCGGTATTTTATTTATTCTTAACGATTTGAACCTTATTACTCCATTCCAAATCTTAATTGTTTGCTTTTTAATCACGCCCGATGTATATAATTTAGTTGACACTAAATCCAATCAATTAAAACGATTTCAACATGTTCAAAAACTAAACTTGGAATTTTTTGTATCCCTGAAAATTTTTAGCATACTGTAACGTTTATTTATTTTCACAGTTTATTATTTAATTTATTTATACAACTAATACACTAAATTTATATTATAACACAATTTATTTACAATATACTAATTTATATGAACACTGAACATTGATTTATATAAACACTTATTTACTTAGACTCTACTCAAAACTCTAAACTGAACTATCTTTCAAAATAAAGTCTATTTATATGCGCATCGAGTGATCGAGAAACACCTAGATCACTTCGCGTAAGGGCAGAGATCTTTCCAGTCGTATGTGGAATCGTCGATATGGTTCAATAGAACATTCCACGGCGTCGCCCGCCGGTCGGATTCGCCCATATGGCCAACCAGGACAGAGCCGGAGTCGCATTACATTGCCCCCTCCTTAAGAGATAGTTCCTCCTGGAACTAGAGCTGGATGGGAGTGATTGTATCTGCAGTCGGATCCTCTTCTACAATTTCCAGTTGTATAAAAAAAACAGGGGACGGTCTTCGTTGTAAACTGGACACTGGGCGAATGGCTGCAAACCAATACTTGGACTTCGGTATCTTGAAAGATTACTTCCACCATGTTTCGAATGACCCTCCAGTCTAACTCCTTACACTCGATCTTTGGCATTGCTATATTCTGTATATTGGACTCCAGTACGTGTTCCCTCAGGCTAAGTAAAGATTCCCATACATCTTGATAAGTGGGTCGGTCGTGATAGGTGTTCTTTGTCACTAGATAGAAGAGGTAACGTGATCCATCTTGGAGTCTCAAAGCTTTTCCGGGGGCTGGCAATTGGCTTTGCAGTTCTGATAGTCGACCAAACTTCTTTCGGAAAACGGACGCTAATCCTCGGGCATCGCTAATACTGGCAGGTATATTATGGACCAACGAGCAGTCGTCTGGAAGCGTGAACAGGTCTTGATGTTTTTCAATGGTTACGCCAAATCTTGCTTTCCCGGTACCCCCATAAGCACCCATAAACTCATCGAAGGCAAGATCATGAGTCTCTTGGAGTCGATTTACATCTTCTTCTTGGTTATGATCTCCTTCAAACGGTGCCAGCCGGTTTCCATGTACCACTTTCGGTTTTCCGTTTGGGATCTTACTTATTCGGTATATGACATCATTGATTCTTTTCTTAACGATGTATGGACCTTCCCAAGACGTTTGTAGCTTCGGCGAGTAACCCTTCTGTCTTCTTGGGTTATGAAGCCAGACTTTGTCTCCTTCTTCGAAACATCCTTCCGTGGCTTGAGTATCATACCGTTTCTTCATTCTATCACTGGCAATTTGAAGATGTGAGCGAACCAGTTCATGCATATCGTCCATTTTCCTTCGTAACTGGATCACATAATCTTCTCCAGCTATATCTTCTCCAGGTCGGCATCCAAACTCAAGGTCGCATGGTAGTCTCATCTCTCGTCCGAACAAGACCTTTGCTGGTGTTTGGCCTGTTGTTTCATTGACTGCGGATCGGTAAGCCATGGCGAAGAGCGAAAGGTATTGATCCCAATTCCGCTGGTGGTTGGACACTACTTTTGACAGATACTTTCCAATGGTCTTATTCATTCTTTCTACCATTCCATCTGATTGTGGATGTAATGCTGTAGTTCTTGTTTTCTTCATTCCTAGAGTATCGCAAATTCCTTGGAAAAGCTGGCTTTCGAAATTTCTACCTTGGTCACTATGAATCTCCAAGGGTACTCCAAATCGACTGATAAATTCTCTTATTAGGACATCTGCAACAGTTGTGGCCTCTTCATTTGGAATGGCGTAGACTTCTACCCACTTCGTGAAATAATCCATAACCACCAACATGTACTTATTTCCATTCTCAGTCGTCGGAAATGGTCCAGCAATGTCTAAAGCAATCCTCTCAAATGGGCTACCGACGTTGTATTGTTTCATGGGAGCTTTCCTTTTTCGCTGCGGTCCATTGCTCGCAGCACAGATGGTACACTTCTTACACCAGCTCTTCACATCATCGGAACTATTCATCCAATAAAACCTTTCCCGTAATTGTTGAAGGGTTTTCTTAACACCGAGATGACCTCCTGATGGACTGTCATGCAACTGTCGGAGTACTTCAGCCACTCTAGTCTTTGGAATAACTAACTGCTTTCTGATTTCTGAACCATCATCATTCTCGAGTACTCGTTTCAATAAGTCTTCTTCCAGGATGAAAGAGTTCCACTGAGCCCAATAGGATTTAAGTACTGGACAGAATTTTGACACTTCTTGCCAAGTAGGTCGTCGATCTTCTCTCTTCCATTGGCACATTTTCTTTAAAACAGGATCATTTTCTTGTTCCTCTCTAATTTTAGTCGGTGCCCAGTAATCGTTAACTACAGTTGTTCGTAGTATAGCAGTTTCTTTGGATTCTGTCTTGTTGCAATGGGAGCAATCTGCTGGGCACGGTCTTCTGGAAAGAGAATCGGCGTTTCTATGGCTTACTCCAGCTCGATGTTCGATCCTAAAGTCGTACTCTTGTAAACGTTCGATCCACCTGGCAATTTGACCTTCAGGGTGCTTGAATTGCATTAACCATTTAAGGGCTGCATGATCGGTCCGGATTAAAAATTTTCTTCCATAAAGGTATTGATAGAAGTGTTCCACGGACTTCACAACTGCCAGAAGTTCTCTTCTCGTAACGCAGTAATTCCGCTCAGGTTTAGAGAGCACTTTACTAAAATACCCCAGAACCCTTTCTTGCCCATCTTGAATCTGAGAAAGAACTCCTCCAATTCCTACATTACTGGCATCGGTATCTAAAATAAATTCCCCCTCTGGTTGTGGGTAGCCCAGTATCGGTGCTGTTGTTAAATGCTTCTTTAGAGTTTCAAAGGCCGTTTGACAGTGGTCATCCCAGCAGAATTCTCTTGCTTCTTCAGTAAGTCGTGTTAATGGCTTAGCAATATCTGCAAACTTCCTTATGAACCTTCGATAGTACGTGCATAACCCAAGAAAACTTCTTATTTGATGTTTATCGGTTGGTTGTGGCCAATGCTTGATGGAAGCAACTTTGTCGTTATCTACAGCCACGCCTTCCTTGCTGACAACATGACCCAGGTACTTAACTTTATTTTGGAATAACTGACATTTCTTGGGGTTCAACATCAGTTGGGCAGCTTGAAGTCTTTTAAAAACATCGTCTAAGTTCTTTAGATGATCTTCAAATGTCTCTCCCAAGACTATGATGTCGTCTAAATAGACCAGACATGTCTTCCAAGATAACCCTCTCAATACATTTTCCATAAGCCTTTCAAATGTCGCAGGAGCATTACATAGTCCGAATGGCATAACATTAAATTGCCATAATCCGGAACCGGTGGTGAAGGCTGTCTTTTCCTTGTCTACTGGGTCCATTTCCACCTGCCAGTAGCCAGATTTCAAGTCTAAGGTAGAAAATAATTTACTTCCAGACAAAGTGTCCAAGGTGTCGTCGATTCGAGGCAGAGGATAACTGTCCTTTTTGGTAACATTGTTCAACTGACGGTAGTCTACACAGAACCTCGTAGTTCCATCCTTTTTCTTAACCAAGACTACCGGAGAGACCCATGGGCTGGTAGAAGGTTCTATCACCCCGTCTTCCTCCATTTCTCGAACAATCCTTTCAGCTTCCTCTCTCTTTGCCTGCGGTAATCTTCTAGCTGTTTGACGAATTGGCTTGGCATCCCCTGTGTCAATTTTATGCTTCACTGTAGAGGTTCTTCCTGTCTTACCTCCTTTTGGCACAAAAATGTTCCGATATTGATGGAGAAAGTCTTTAACTCTTCTTTTCTCTATTCGATTCAGAGATGGACCAGCAACTGCCACCATGTGTTCGAACTTGTCGTTGGAATTATCCGAAGTGGCCGTCTGACGAATTATGGACGATACTGGTACACAGGTTCCAATTCTGGTATCTTTCTTGATCGTAATAGGGTGATCATTGATGTTTATAATTCGTACCGGAATTTCTCTAGCAGAAGTGACCAATCCTTTTCCGATCAAAATTCCTCGACCGACGTCTTCATCATGGTTCAAAGGTTCCATCATGGCAGGTGTTCCTGCATCAACAGTTCCTTGAAGACGTGCCACTACGATAGTTTCACTTCTACCAGGTATCACAGTATCCTCTTCTAGAGCTGCTGGCACGGTTCTGTCCTCATACGGATGAAGGAATACTTCTTCGGCACCCACTTTAATAACTCTGTTTTTGAAATCCAGTTGGAAACCATGTAAGTTCATCACGTCCATTCCTAATATCACATCTTCCTCGATATCAGCGACAATGACAGTATGCGTGAACTTTTCTGTACCAATTCCTATTTGAACTTGGACTTCCCCATGGATGTTAGCTCTTTCACCTGTGGCGGTCCGCAGCCGTAGCCTTGTTGGTAGAAGTTTCTTGCTGCTACTTATAGTTGTTGGTCGTATAATGGTCCTGGTCGCTCCAGTATCTATCAACAGTGTATACTTTTTACCATTTACTTCACCATCTACATATACACTGTCATTGCGACATTTCAGAGAGGCTATGAGTATGAGAGGGTCTTTTAAAAGGTTACGGGTCGAAGCTGCCCCCTCTAGGCCGACCCGTTCTAGTTTTCCTGTGGAGTTGTTTCTCGATTTGCATTGGCTACTGGACGTTTACATGCTTTGATAAAGTGTCCCATTTCGCCACAATTGTAACACACGCGGGGCCTCTTCTTTTTATTTTCAGCAAAGTTCTTCATCATGTTAACTAATTGGTCCAATTTATTTTCGTCTTCTTCGTCTTTTACAGACCTTACTTTACTGTATCCCCCACAAGCCTTCGAAGCCGCTTCATACTCAAGCGCAGCGGACAAGACATCGACTAAAGTTTTGTGACGGGCTAAACGAAGAGTCTTGTTCATTTCAGGATCACGGAGCCCATCAAGAAATGCTTCTACTGCTAAACATTCTATCATTCCTTCATCAGCTGCAGGATAGGCAAATCTGACCAATCTGGCAATATCTACTTCATATTCCTGAAGGGTCTCTTCTCGCTTCTGTTTTCGTATCTTCAACTGTGACCGGTGCAAATTCTCCAGATGTTCATGACCATATCGCATGTTTAATCTCTTCTTAAGTTGTTCAAAGTCGTCCGTCTCTTCCACCGGTATAGTCTGAAGAACGTCGCAAGCATCTCCTCTAAGAGCGATCGTGAGATTTACAGCCTTTTCTTTTTCTGACCATCCGTTCGCTCGTGCAGCTGTTTCAAACTGTTTAAGGTAATTTTCCCATGACATTTTTCCATCAAAGGTTGGGGCTTTAATGCGGACCGAACTTTCACTGCTTTCCAGTTTTGGTTTTTGTTCCACTTTACAGCTTGTCTTTTCTTCATCATTTTTCTCTTTTGATTCTTCCACACTAATCCTTTCCCCCTTTCCCATTTCTTCCATTTTTCGTTCAATCTCTTTTATTTTCTCCTCGAATGAAGTCATCTCATTCTTTAGAGAAGACATATCTGATGACACTCTATTTTCCATGGATGAAATCTCAGAAGAGACTTTATTTTCTAAAGAAGCAACTTTAGTATCCAAAGATGAAATTTCAGAAGAAACTTTATTTTCCAAAGAAGAAATGTCATTTTTCAGAGAAGACATATCGGTAGAAACCTTATTTTCCAAAGAAGAAATTTCAGAAGAAATGTCTGTTTTTAGAGAAGACATATCGGTAGAAATGTCAGTTTTTAGAGAAGACATATCGGTAGAAATGTCAGTTTTCAGAGAAGACATATCGGTAGAAATGTCAGTTTTCAGAGAAGCAATATCACTTTTTATAGAAGACATCAATGATGAATTATCGTCAGCAAATAAAAACTCCTCCGGGTCTAGTCCTTGATCAACTATCGCTTGTCTAAGTCGCTCCACCAACTCCGACTTCTTTCCTGTAGTGTCCAATTCACGGTCTTCAAGTTCCCGACGCAAGTCTGCCACTTTTAAATCACAAAGTTTTTTCGACATTTTTCTACACTATTTATTTACACTATTTATTTACACTATCCCACTTCTGACACCAATGTAACGTTTATTTATTTTCACAGTTTATTATTTAATTTATTTATACAACTAATACACTAAATTTATATTATAACACAATTTATTTACAATATACTAATTTATATGAACACTGAACATTGATTTATATAAACACTTATTTACTTAGACTCTACTCAAAACTCTAAACTGAACTATCTTTCAAAATAAAGTCTATTTATATGCGCATCGAGTGATCGAGAAACACCTAGATCACTTCGCGTAAGGGCAGAGATCTTTCCAGTCGTATGTGGAATCGTCGATATGGTTCAATAGAACATTCCACGGCGTCGCCCGCCGGTCGGATTCGCCCATATGGCCAACCAGGACAGAGCCGGAGTCGCATTACAATACATTCTATCCGCCTAAATCATGTTTCGTCTATGCCTACAGGTGTTTTGTAGATTCCTATTCTAGGTTTAGACATGAATACTATTTTAATTTTTCTTTATATTTTTGGATATATCCAAATTGCAAACTTGCTTTATATAGCATAACAAGTTAACGAGGTTTTGCAAAATTATTATTTATTGCTCATTTAGCTTTATCTCAACCAAAACAACTGAGAACTGAACCAGTTTTTTTTTATTTGACATAATAATGATGTACTTTTTGTTATTTAATTACATACAAGGCAAATGGCTCCCTAAGTTTAACTGCAACAATTTAGTTATTAGTAAGTTTTGTAACTGTGGTTAAATCCTGTTACCTCGACAGTTGATTGACAAAAAGAGGCGGGATGAAATATAGTGAACAAAATGATATGTTTTAGGTAAGTTTTTTGTATGAAATAATTCTGTTTTAGTTTTAAGTGAGATAAGTATTGTTGTTAAAGGTGATTTTTTTAAATTCTGTTCCAAAAATCAGTAGATACAAAGAGATAAATAGTGGTATGTTTTGTGAGACAGCCAGCGTCGGCTAGTGTACATCAAAGAGGATAAATAGTATAGTATAGTTAATTTGCAGAAATAATAATTTAGTTTTGAGTAACATCAAGAAAAGTTACACAATATTTTTTTTCTTCCTAAGCAAGTAAACCATTAAGCCCATTTAAGACCTAAAAGGTTGCGCATGGGCGTTACTCTTCTTTTACTCTACGATTTAATCTCAACATATTATAAAAAGATATTTTTTTTTAAGTTAGTAATAGTACAAATAAAATAACTATAAATAAAAACGCTATAACATATAACATATAATAAAAATAAACTTAAATTAGTGAGGCAATTATAATTTTCTATAAATCACAATATCACAACGTAGGTATACAATATATTATATTTTTAAAAATAAAAATGAAAATGTTACTGCTCTATTAATTAGTTTTTATTATTTTAATTTATAACAAGTTCGTGAATTTATTTTCTGTCTGTAAGGTGTAAAAAATTTTTAAATTTAGTTTTAAAAAGGGTAAAAGAATTAATTTTATGAATATACTGTTTGTAAATATCAGGTAATTATTTATAAATCTTTACAGCTTTATACGAGTATAAATAAGATTGTTGGCCTATAGACTTTCTTGCAGCTATGTGTTTTTTTTACCACTGGTAAAATAGCCGTGTTCTATATCTCTTAGAATATTTTTATTGCTATAGGTAAACATAATCAATTTATAAACTTAGTATTTCAGTAGTTTACGATTACTTCAACAACAACGTTCAAGTCAACAATCGAGATCAAAATAATTTTTATATAGTATACAGTATGAAAATACCTTCAGAGTTGTATTGAGTTTTTTACCATGATTCAAAGACCAAAAGTGATTCAAATTCGGCTTTTATAACATTTGTATTCCTATATTAATATCTGCAAATTTACGGTATAATTATTGAGCAAATTGATTCCCGGGTAACGGAAGAGACATTTGGTCTCATTAATTTTGATATATAAAATAGCTTTGACGAATATGGTACGCTTTCGAATTGGTGATAATGATATGACTGTAGAAGCTCGGCTTTCATAGGGATCGTTTGTAAAAAGAATTACTAAACCTGATATCATTCTACAAATATAGAAGTTTTTGTACCCAGATTTGTTTGTTAATAGTGATAGTATATTAAAGTATCAGATAGTAAATCCCAATTAAATAAACGCAATAAAAGTTTTCATGAATAAATTCAAAACCAAACGAGAATAAAAGAAGCTAAAGACTAATGCAGTTTAGTTCAAAGTAACAAGCCTAAACATAGCTATAACTGAACTGATCAAAGGCAGGCATGAGTATACGCATTTACACAGATTCCCGAAAAGCCCTACTAGCTTTGAATAGGCCACGTATTACCTCAGCAATAGTATAAAAATGTCACCAAACCTAACTTAAGTCGTTTAGAAGAATACAATCACTTTGAGCTGGACGAATGATTAAAGAGATTTTGCAAGGACTCCTATATGCTACAAATATGTTGGTCTTAGCAAGACCTTCTTTTTCTTCTTTTCTTTTGTTTTTATTTTATCCTTTAAACTATAAACTATACTTACGACTGAATTTCATCAAGTACTGAAGAGAAATAACTAAAAAACGTAGCAATAAAATATACAGTGTACAAACTTTTTGTATAATTGTGAGAAACAAAATCTTGGAAGCATTCAAAGGCAAGCATGACTGAATGTACCAGAGGCAATAGGGACCGCCCCAACGGAAGCACTACAGGTTCTGCTCAAATTACCAATGCATACCTACATACAGAGCGAGGCTATGGCAACTGTTTACAGGCTGCTACAAGACCAAGCTTCGATTATGTTTATAAAAGAGAAAAAAGCAAGCAGAGCTATATGAAAGTGTTAAGGCGGATCTAATAATGAGTATGCCTTTGGACGGGATAGTCCCAGGTATAAATTGGCGAGAAACTTTCGAGTAGAATTACTGGAAAGGGGCTCATAGAACAATGGCCCTCCAATCCAAGGGGAGTCAATCTAGCATACCGATGGCTAGAAAACTAAAAAAAGCCTAAGGTGGGGTAGATATATATGTTTTAGGCTAACGTAATCGTCATACAACACACTGGCATGGATACCAGGATACTCAGGGTCTTAAAGCAATAAGAAGGCTGATGAATTGGCCCATGCGGGAGCTAATATTCCAATGATTGGCCCGGAACAATTGGGTGGAGTTGCTGACATCTTCAGAAAGGCAGAGATTGAGAAATGGAGGCTGGAGGAGGCCAAGGAGTGGTGGGAAAAATCGCTGGGCAATCGACAAGCCAAAGTCTTCATAAAGGGACACTCCGGCGCGAAGAAAGTGATTAATACTCTGTGACAGCTTCGATTTTTTTTTAAATCGGAAATCCATTTGGTGAAGCATTTGTATCAATTATCAAATTTGTCGAGAAAAGATAAAATTTAAAATTACTTAAATTAATGAAATTGTTAGAAGAAACCTAAAAAAAAACCAGAATCTTAGTTGGGCGCCAATTTGTAATGTTAATGTCGCCAGTTGTAGCCAAAACAATCCCTTTGAGAAAAAGATATAGATAAATCTAAAGATAAAGATAAATCTCAAAGAAATTGCTTCAACTACGTTGGGCGCCAATTTGTAACGTACAAATTCGATTTGTACGTTAACTTACCCTTGCTAGCTCCAGGGATCGTGGCTTCTTTCTGGTTTTTTCCCTAACTCCCCCCAAACAAATATATAAGGGCGCCAAAATACAGACAAGCAAATAAAAGTGGTTAAATCAGTGTAAATTGTTTATTGCCAAAATTAGTAATTAAAGTTATTAATGAATTTTTAGAGATTAACTAATTTCTTATCTTTTTTCTGTATCCATCTTCGGATCACGTCGGGAAAGCCGGAATAAAGATGCGGATGGCAAGATGGTTTCTTTTAATTAAATGGTCTACAGATGCGGTTGGCAAGATGTTTTCTTAAAATAGTAAGCTGGTAGATCCTGCTTACAAAGTTCTCTCCAAAAAATAATTGTGCAATTAATAACAGCCCTATCTTGGGACCCTTCAAAATTTGGCAATGGCCCTATGAATAAAAATTCAGACCGTCAAAATCCATCTCACTAAACCTTAATTTCGATTACAATCATCCAAAGTTTCTCCAAGTTCGAGAAAAGAAAAAGTTAATCACTTTATCTGTTTACATATTTTTAACACAATAAAAACTGATTTAAACAATGATTGTAATCGAAATAATTTAAAAGTTAGAACAATATAAATTATTATAATCAATAAATTACATTCACCAAGTTTTTGACTATTACTAAAAATTTTAAATAATTTAATTTTTTACTCACCAAATGAAGGGAGAAGAAATAAGAATAGGTCTGCAGACTTTGTAGCACAAATTGTAAAGAATTTAAAAATAGCGACGCTATTACCGAGTGAACAAAAGGTTCCCCTCTTAAACTGAAATCAAGTCTGCGACGAATCTATAGAGGCGGAATGATAAAAATCAAACCGACGTAGGCCAGGCCAAAAATATCGTAGCAAAATAGACGAGAAATTATGAAATTAAATATTATTAGGCCAGGCCAAACAAATAACGATGTAATCGTTACAAAGGTTAAATGAAATTTACTCTTAGTTATTTTAATGTTTACTTTTTTGATAATAGAAATAACTACAAATGACGTCGTTATCAACTCATCGTAAAAAGAGTTCATATGTCACGAGAAACACTACATTTAAAATTGAAGATATTCGTCAATTTATAAATGCCTCTAATAAAATTACGTCTGATAATTGGCAGAAAACTATAAAACCTGCTATTACAAAAGTAGAAAAATTCTCGATTATGTTATCGCAGAAGCAACAATAAGGTCAAATTTCTGCATAAAATAAGAACTGTTAACAATGATTTTTGATTATTCAAAGAGATTGTTAAATTTATTTAGGTCTGTCATAAAATATAAAAAATATTAAAGTTTTAAAAAAATGACCTACAGTCAAATGTAACATAATTTTTTTATAAAAATGATTGTATTACTAACATTTTGCTATTCCTGTATTATAAAGTAAAATAATGGTATTCGTTACTGATGCGGACAATTATAAATTCTTAAAGCTTCCCCATTTGCTTTTATGACGTATTGTATTTAAAGTGTGCGTTGTTAATACTTACATGAGATAAGAAGGTATTCATATTTTCTTATTGCTGCTTTGAACAGCTCTGTATTAAACTCGTTGTAAACCCAAGCCAGAAAAGCTTTGCTATCATTCATTTCCAAAAGGGTATCCAGATGAATAGAGGGCACTTGCGAAGGGAACATTTGCGGATAAGACAAATTGGGGGGCACTTGCGGACAAGATAAGGGATTAGATTTTCAGGTAAATAAATTGTTAAAAAATAAAAGTATTTCCGTACAGTTTTCCACTTTAATCGGTTCCTTTGGCGGAAAATACAAGAACTAGGACTTGTAACGGAATATAGAGAAAATAAAGAAATAAGGTTAAGGCTACGGATGTGTGCTGCTTTAGCCTAATCTCAAACTTGTGCAATTTTACGATTATTTGGTAGAGCAGTGGTTGATAATCCACATACACACCAAACGATTGGAACTGTAATCGTAAAAGACATACAACGAATAATTCCGTGGAGGGCTTATACACTGCCAACGAACTACGAAACCAGGTATAGTTAGATGCAAGGATTGAAAAGACCCTCCTTATTTTTGAAAATACGTAGGACGTGAAGAGATGTGTAAAAACACTTTTGCTTTTATTACTAACTTTGAATAAAAAATGTTACTGGATACACGAAAAAACAAAAAATCAAAAAATATATATAAAAAATAAAAAGAAATAAAACTTTAAAACACGTCAATATATCAAGTTAGTTTCTATGTACCAACCAAAAAAAAAAAATTTCTAGGTTGCGTATTCTAAGCCTGGATAAAGTATGATGGAAAATGCGTTATCACGATTTCTTTACTTCTTTATCGTTATTTACTGGTTATTGCAGTTGAAAACATTGTACGGAATTCATAAGAATTTATTTACCTGAGAACCTAATCTTTCCTTTTGTCCGCAAGTGACCCCAAATTTGTCTTGTCCGCAAGTGCGCCGATACCATCCAGGTAATTACTTGTTTTATTAACAAAATTTTATTTTGTTTTTTCCATTTTAATTCCATGTAGCTAAGTAAAATAAACATCTTAGACTAATTAAGTAAAAAAGTATTGTTTTCAACTTCTAGATGTACAGTTAAAATTTGAGTTACCTATTAATATAATCTATCTATATATATATATAAAAATGAATGTTTGTCTGTATGTCTCTATGTACTCAATGAACTCAAAAACTACTGGACCGATTGTTATGAAAATTGGTATGTATATGTATTTTTCCACGGAGAAGGTTTGTATGATATGCTCATTAATGCCACTTGCCACCAGGTGGCGCTGCAGCGTAGCAACTTCTGTCCCGTTCAACCGATTGTCATGAAAATTGGTATGTATATGTATTTTTCCACGGAGAAGGTTTGTATGATATGCTCATTGATGCCACTCGCCACCAGGTGGCGCTGCAGAGTAGCAACTTCGGCCCCGTTCAACCTATTGTCATGAAAATCAGTATGATGATGTATTTTTAACGGGTAAGATGAATATGATATTCGTATTAATGGAAGTTACCATCAGATGGCGGTTCCAGGTATCAAATTCAATACTGATTAATAGATATCTATACGAATTCGTATAAATATAAGTTCGAAAAATATATTTTTGGTGCGATAAGTAAAACAAAACTATAAACTTTCTTTCCTTCTCTATCTCTTCTTCTCTTTTATTTTTCTTAAATTTATTTTAGTTGTGGTCGTAGCAACGCGCGCCGGTTACAGCTAGTTTTCTATAAAAATCTTAAATAAGTTTAATTAAGGAAGAAAAGTGAAGAATATTTTAGTATATAATATTTAAGACTGATCTGAACTACCTGTATTATTCGTTCCAAATTCGTGCGGACTGACTAATCCTAACAGCTGCCTAAGCAGACACTTTAAAGTTCAGGGCCGTAATAGGATCTGTATTATACCAGCAGGTACCGACTATTCATTTAATGATTTTACTGAATTATATAAAATATTAGTAATTATAAAACAAAAAACATAACACTAATAAATAAAATAAGAATAACATATAAAGAAGAATAAACATATAAATAACAGAAATTTTTCGAAACCTCCGGTCGATGACAATACTCGGAGAATATTAGAATTTATGAATCCATGATAATATAAAACACAAAATTGTAAAGATCAAAACCGGGAAATATAATACAACGAAAGCGATAAACAGCCGTCGTTAAACACTCATTAAGATAAAATAGATAAGTCCGCACGAACTTGGAACGAATACCTAATAAATTCTGATACTATTCATTTAACATAGTTCTTTTTATTGAATTTATAGATGCATAGTTCAATGAAAAACACACAAAAACATATTCCTATTAAAATGAAATAAATAAAAAAAGTTGATTGAAAGCACTTCATGGACAATCTCTTCGCATTTCGACTTTCGATTTGAGAAAGTACCAGAGTCTTTTCGTATATCCTGTCGTATTTTTTATTATGATAACTAACTAATCCTGTATCAAAAATGTATAACAGATATTTATTAAACTGATGAAACAACGGATGACCCATTTGAAACCGCAATGAGAGTCGTAAAAAAGCGTTGCGAAAGGATTTATTTATAATATACACTTCTGGTAGTCCATCTTTATCAGTGTAATATTTGTGAATATTATACAATAAATTTCGTCTGATTCTTAAAGTCACCATATCTCTTTGAAATACTGTCCGATTTAAACATGCACGATAGTGTCCACCCACATGCTGTCTGTAAATTATTATTTATCATGTATTGGGAAAAAGCATTAAGGCGGAAACATACTATTAAAACGTGACACGACGCCACGCATGTTAGTCCATATATTTATGTTGCGGCGTGTGGTCACATAGCGTGTTGTCTATGTGTTTCTAACTGTATTAAATATATGGAATTGAGAGGTACTAACATGCGTCGGGTGGCGTGGCGTCGTGTCACGTTTTGATAGTATGTTTCCGCCTTTATTCTGACTTTTATTTGGATCAAAGAAAACTTTATCTGGGTAACCTAATTTAATTTTGTTATTCATAAGATCATCTTCCTTTTGAATCAACTGAAAACTAAGACCTCTTTCCATAATTTCAAACATTTTGCTTTTGTACACAGAAGTAAATATTAAGCTAAATATAATAAAATTAAATAAAACAATTTTAAAAGTTTAGGTTCTAGTTCATACAAAGATAAAGTTTTCTAGTGTTAGATTTAGTATTACATCTAACTTAGGA
The DNA here is from genome assembly GCA_964028335.1 of Altica lythri. Taxonomy (NCBI): domain Eukaryota; kingdom Metazoa; phylum Arthropoda; class Insecta; order Coleoptera; family Chrysomelidae; genus Altica; species Altica lythri. The sequence continues at coordinate 35,405,378 of OZ034806.1, read as the reverse complement.
ATATCTCCTTCATAAGGTAATAATTTTTCAATTAATAGTAATAGTACTAAAAAAATTATTATAAGTAATAAAATTAAGATCCATATTTCAATTTGGTATTCTTCATAAAAAATACTCCAATATTTTGTGTATATCAATATAGGAGCTACAATCATTACTGTGTCTTCATTTACTACATACGTGCAACCAAAGTTATTATTATAATATTTAGATATGGGAGTAGCATATAGGTCGTATCTTTTCGAGTTAAATTCTGGAGCTATCACGAAGGTATTTGCTGCAAAGTCACTTCGAGTGGAATTAATTTCTGTTACTAAATTTATTTTAGCGGCGATTAAATTTATAATATCTATAAAAATACCTTCTTCTGCTGATATCGCGTAAGGTGGATAAGCAGCAAACAAAACCTTTAATCGTCCATATTGCTTTGTTTTAAGTTTTTTAAAATAATCATGTTTAGAAGTTACATTCAGCGCAGTCAATTTATATTTTTCTGAATCTTGTACTGTATATTTATATACTTTATATGAAACTTTGGTTATGATTAATGCTTTGTATATATAATTTTCATCAATTAATCGTAATATATCTTCAGTTATTTTTTCTAGGATTAATATATATTGCCGTCTATGTCTTAATATATATAATTCTGATAATTTAATTATAGCTTTACTAATGTTACCTGAAATACTTGGCAATTCAAAATTAAAACGTTTAAGAGTTGCATGTGTATTAAAATATACTGAAGGATATGGAACTGATATCTGTTTATTAATAATGTATATGTATATAACATCATTACGGGAAACTGATCCTATTAAAAGCGAATTGATAACTTTGTCTAAAACTAACTCATCATTTTTTATTATTGAAAACATTCCATAATTAGGCTGAACTAGCAACAAAAGGTGTATCAGGATCATAGTTAAATAAAATACAAAACTTTCTAATTAATTTGTATGCATTCACTGTCAACAAGTTTCATATAGAACTAAAAGTTTTTAGTAGATAAATTTGTTTTTATTAATAAAATAGACCAATACATACTAAACACGTATCTAACGATTAATTTTGTTAAGTAGAAAATGTTGTGGTTATTGATAATATCATAAGTATAGATATTAAAATACGACAAATTTGAGTTTATGAAATTCATGTTTTTGCATAAATTTAATGGAAGTAGTCTATTCTCTGAGTAAGAGTCCCTCGGCCCACACTAAAAAAAAATTATGATTACCTCCCTCATGAGACTTCGTTTATTCAATTATTCGTGTCGAGTCGGACAACTTTTATATTACGAAAAAATTTCGGGAGGGGGCGTTTTCTGTGGAATTCAGTGAAAAGTCGTCTATTTCATGTATTCAAAAAATTTATGACCTCCATGAATACTTTCTAACAATCGTAAGTATTTTTTATGCAAAAAATAAAAATCATTTTGTCGGACAATTAAAGGGGGTATTTTTGCACGTCCGACACCCCAAACATGGCATAGTTATATAGTCATAAAATTTACTACCTCACGGCTGATTTTTGCAGGAGTGTTTTATAAAAATACTTACAATTAACTGGTAATATTGTCCGACAAATTTTTAAGGGCTCCCCAGCTGTCGGACGCTCCAAAGTGGACGATTTCATGCGACCTCTATATTTATTACCTCCACGAAAATTTAGATTTGTTACTTTTTCTAGTGATATTTATAACATATTGAACCATCTGGCCGACAAGAATATTGGGGAATTTCCGAAAAAAGAAAGAAAATGTTTTAAAAAATAAATCAAATAAAATTATAATTTTTGTCGAAATTTTAGAATAATTTGCTTAAATAATAATAAATAAATTATTTTTTCTTTATAAATATGTTATTTACAATTTATAATATCTACACAGCCCTACTCCACTTAACTACTCCACTTAAGTGGAGTAGGGCTGTGATATCTATCCCCATCATTGGATACATTTTTTTGTTAATATTTCGGCTTAAAAATTGTAAAATATAATATAGCTGTAACTACTGCGTCTCTAGCATCAAAGATTATGAGCATCGCCAGAGAGGAGAAGATGACTCAAGATTTAATATCCAAAATAATAATAAACGTTCTTCTGATTTTGGAAAATTATTGCGAAATCCAGATTTCAAAGATAAATTTGTACAATTTTTGATTGAGGATTGGTCTACGAATTAAGACTTCGTTATACTGTGTAAAGGAAAGATTGTCAAACTTAACTACGATAAATGCCATGTATTTGAAGTGCGTGAAAATAAGATAAAACTATCAATAGATTACAATCTATCATGCTTTCACGAGGAAGCTGACACAAGAATTGTGTTTTGCATATATCAGCTAAATTCCAATTATCGAGTAAAAATACATTGCACAGACTCCGATATTCCCATCATCATGCTTTCAAACATGAAATTTCTTAAAGCAGACGTCCAAATTATTATTAATATGAATACTACAACAAAACCAGAGTACATAAATATTAATGAAATATATGAAAATATGGGAGAGCAACTGGCACGAGCACTTACATTGCTCATATTTTCACTGGCAATGATTTCAATCCTGCATTTTTAGAAGAGGTAAAAAAGACCATTTACTATATTAATAAAAAATCCATATTTCCAGGAAACTTTTGTTAAATTAATTAAAGTACCTAGTGCCTAGCACTTTCAGTACATCTAACCGTATATTTAAAATCTTTCAAGAATATACCTGTAGAATTTATTCTCTAAAAACAAAAAACGACGTTAATAAAGGAAGATTCGTAATCTTTGAAAAAAAGTATAAACATAAAAACGAGGACGAATCCGTATTAAAAAAAATGTTCATGGTTTCGATGCCTCAAGCTTGTCACCATCAAAACAGGAGCTTTTACAACAAGTTAAGAAAACCATCTACATCAGCAATGTTTGGTGTAATGCTCATTTAAGAGTGCCAACTAATTTGAATTCAGAAGATTGCGGCTGGTGTAAAATAGATGATTCATATGAATATTATTGGTATGATGGACCACAATGCCCCACGTTCCAGGAGTTATCTGCTACAGACATATGTAATGTATATTTATTGGTTACATGCAACAATAATTTCAAATCTAAATTTAGAAATTAAAACCCTTATTTCATGAATTTAATTCGAAATAGATTTATTTTTAATGTTAAAAAATATTTTTGTCGATTATAAATAGAGATATAGCAGTTCCAAGTTCGAAAAAAATAATCAGTATGAAAATGCGCGATTCGCCTTCGTCTTGATGTGTAAAATAAATATACACCTCAAACAGTGGTAATTAATCGATTTAACTCTTTTTGGAAGTAAATTTTCCACCGAACCGTCGAATTTTGTTTGCGACATTTATGTTTTTTTGTTCATCTCTTTATTATAAAACAATTTATTTCTAATCAAAACGAGTCATATTGGTATCTTTGGCTTTGCCTTGATATGTAAAACAAAACTGCAATTTAGACATTAGTAACTAATCAATTTACAATGAAGAAATAAACGAAAAATTCTTAAAAGTAAAAAAAAAAGTTTCCACGATCCGGTAGAAAAATTAGTTTCTGGGAGAGTAAAATCAATTAATTACTACTGTTTGGAGTGTAGTTTTGTTTTACACATCAAGACGAAGACAACGGTACCAATATGACTATGACTATGAGAAGGAAAGAAAGTTTATAGTTTTTTTTTACTCATCGCACCAAAAATATATTTTATCTACTCTACCTCATATTATGTATCAATTTTTAGTTCGTGAAAACTGTCATTATAGACAGCAGAGCGTGAAGGATTGAAAGTGTGCGTGAAGGATTGAAAGTGTGCGTGAAGTATATATAGGTACATCATTCAAAGCTTATTTTTATTAAAGTAGGCCTTGTTAGGGTGATGAATTTCGCCCTGTATATTTAATCTTATTCTCAGTTGTAAATGCGCTGTTGTCACGTCCTCAATAAAATCATAGTGTTAGTGACAATATATAAAATAATAATTGTGTACTCCATTTCAGCTCCATAAAATCATTAAAAATTAGTACTTTCACAAAAAACTAAAATCGTCAATTTAAAAATATATATTTAGATATAATGAATGCATTTACAAAATAATAGTACTTAATTAAATGAAAGCAATCAATAAAAACATTTACAAAAAAGTCTTCATTTTCGTGGGGCTTTCCAGGTCGTGCGGTATTATGACATACCAATTGGTTTCAGCTATTTTTATAAGCAGAACAAAGATAAATATTCCCACAAAATGTTATGCTTCAAATAATGGAAATCCGTATAATAGGTATGTGTTCAATAGCTACAGTGCAATAATTCAGCAGAAAAACAGATACACTAATGGTAAAATGAGCAAAGTAAAAAAAATGAAACATACAACATTAAAAAAAACATATAAACAACAAAAATTGGAGTAACAGATTTGGTTAAAACTATTGTCACGTTCAAATATTTGTTATGTATTTTCAATTCACCTCCAGTATCAAAGGTAAAATGGTGTCAAGTGAACAGTTTTTCATGTAATAAGTCCAATCAGTCAAAATAATTTCTTCTGTGTCTACAAAATTTTTTTTTACATGTCTGGTTTACATTGTCTTAAAGCTTCTGTACAAGTTTTGTCCGAATATAAAAATGCAAAATAGAGGTAATCGAAGTAAATCATGTCTATGTTAGTTTATTATTTCATCTACTACATATGTCTTATCGTTGCTTCTGTATTTTGTAAGTACAATTGTCTTTTTTTTTCATTTTTTTATCAAATTCGATGTTATTGCTGCTTAATTATCTCTACTACTCTACTACTCCGTGGCTCACAACCCGGGGTGGGTCTTAGCCGACTTGACGATGCGCCTCCATTGTTGTCTGTCGTTCATTATGTCTGGTGCGTTATCGGCATTCATTATTTTTAGGTCCTTCTCGATGTTATCCCTCCAGCGAAGGCGAGGCCGACCTAGTGGTCTTTTCCCTTCGGGTGCCTCTTCCCATGCTAGCTTAGCTATCCGGTTGTCTGGAAGTCTTTTCACATGTCCGGCCCATTGTAGCCTTCTCGCTTTCATTTCGTTGATGATATTGGGGTCTTTGTACAGTTCATATAGCTCCCTGTTCTTGCGTATACGATATCTACCGGTTGTTATATCAATGACAGGCCCATAGATTTTTCTCAGTACTCTCCGTTCAAAAACCCTGATCCGCTCTTCGTTGGCCACTGTAAGTGTCCAAGTCTCGCATCCATACATTATTACAGGTCTTATTATGGTTTTATATATGGATAGTTTAGTCGTGCGTGTGAGATTTTTTGATTTAAGAAGGTCATGTAGCGCTGATACACATCTATTACCCGCTTGTATTCTGCAGTTTATCTCTTCTAATTATCTCTGTAATATCTATTTTGTTGCTGAAAATGTAGGTGGTCTGTATTTGTTGTACAGAATGAAATGAAGCATTATCCATGTTTACTACACATTTCTCTGGAAAATTAAATTAAGCAGGAATAAGTTAATTAACAATCCAGTTTTTAAAAATATCACCATTTATAGTTTTGTGATAGTCAATGTCAGTATTTGAAGAGTCTAATAACAAATCACATCCCTCTATTGACCCACCATTTGCTCCTGCGAGTAAAATTGTAAATCGCTTTTCTTCGGATTACACATGCAATGGATTACTTTTTAAAACAGATTACAGTTTCCATCGACGCGTTGGAGTACCATTTTTTTATATCCAAGTCTATGTACACGAATCTGATGATTTCATTGCACTTTTTTAATTTCATAAATTTCTGAAGGAAAGAGATTTTGCTATTCTTCGCTCACTTAAAATTTGTCGCCAGTTCACGTTTTTAATTTTGTATAAATAAGTTCGTTTGCCGTTTAAATATCAGTTTTGTTTTGCGTCAGTCAAAAGTTTATCTGAAGTAAAATATTCGTTTTTATAATTGTACGTCCAAATCTGCCACTGCATTTTTTTTTAAATGAAGTTCTTAAATGTATCTGCTTTATTTTTCTTCCTTTTATTTTCCGCTTCTTTACCATTAACTAAGTCTTTTTTTAAGATTTTTCGTTTATATTTAACACTAACCTAAAAAAAACAAGAAATATTTAAAAAATGTATGAAATAAAAATTTAAATGATATTTGATTGGTCATAGATTAATGAATGAAATATCGATTCGTCCATGTCCTATCAAATTACATTTTAATTATTATTATGCATCATTGTTATTAAAGAAATTAATGAAAATATTTTATTCTGAAACATTTTTAACTTTTACTATAGTGTGTAATCTGGCAACATTGTAAAATAATGACTGACAGAAGAAATGTGAGGTTAGGTATGCTTAATAAATTATAAGTAATTTGAATGTAATAAGAATGTAAAAGTGTATTTAATGTAACAAATAACTTCATATACAACTATTAATGAAATTAAAAATGTTTGGAACTATTTGCTGATGAAAATATTGGAATAATCTTGTATCCAAACACAATTACTACTTACATTAAAAACCTAAGAGATCTTATATAATTTCCTCTTTTGAAACTTTCTGGTCTTTTCTAAACATGTAATATCATCTTTGTATTCATTTTTTTGTCTCTACACATTTTTTTTCGGCATATTAATTTTTTTAATGCATTTAACCATTATATTTATGATATTTGTTGTCAAACTTGTCAGTTTGTGACTTGAAGTGACTTGGTAACTTTCAAACGGCAACATGACAAAAACCAATACCAACGTGAATAAATAAAAAGATAGCCTGCTAGATATAAATAAACGTTGAATCGTTAATAACAATGTATTTTAAATGGGATTTACTTTTTCGCACTGTTTTTGACACACCTTCATATAATCAAATATCCTTAGCATTCGCGTTGCCATAGTGTTGCTATGAGAGCATTAGTTTTGTTAGTATCTTGTAAATGAATTGAAAATAAATTGCTTTTTTGTAATTATTTTTTATTTGATTATCGTAGATAATAGTTATTAATGATATATCAGTGCTAAAAGTGAGATTTTATTTTAACCCCTTTTAACACGTATATCATACAATATTTTTTCTACGAACGCTAGTAATACTTAGTCCAAATTAACGCTTATTATTATTTTTAATAAATAAATTGATAAAATGTATCTAATTTCATCTAACTTACCTTTGAAATACGTTGAAGGACGAAGATAAAATCGATTGTTGATTTGTTTTTGACAGCTTGCGTCAAACAAATTCTTATTCGATGATGGAAAGTGATCAAGAAAATGAATTTCTCCCGGTGGAAATTGAAGAAGCTGCTAATAAAGCTACCTTTGAATTATTGCCTAATAAGTCAAAGCGTCAGTATGAGTTTTCATACGATCGTTTTCTGAAGTGGTGTGATCAAAAAAATGAGGTAGGGAAACCAGTGAAAAAGTGCTGCTCGCTTACTTTAAAGAAAAGTCTAAAATATGGAAATCATCGACGCTTTGGTCCAATTATTCTATGTTGAAAGCGATGATGAATATAAATAACCACGACATAAGCAGGTATTACAAGCTTGTAGCATTTTTAAAACGGAAAGGTGAAGGGTATCGACCGAAAAAGTCGAAAATATTGACTAGGGAGCAAATTAACAAATTTCTCGTAGAAGCCTCGGATGAAATATATCTTATGCAGAAAGTTGTTGCAATTTTTGGTCTCTTTGGGGCCTGTCCCCAATTTAACTTTGGAAAACATCGAGGATTTGGGAAATTCGCTAGTTGTGCATATACCAGACACAAAAACCAATGCCCCAAGAACCTTTGTTATTAGTGGTACATTGTATATGAACTGTTACAAAAAGTACTTAGCGCTTCGTCCAGTGGATATTGGTCATTCAAGATTTTTTATAAAATTCTTAAATGAAAAAAAAATGTGGCAAATCTCCAGTTGGAACCAACACATTTAATAAAATGCCTGCTCAAATTGCTAAATTTTTAAATTTGCTTGATTCCCATCTTTATACTGGCCATTCTTTTCGACGTTCCTCAGCTAGTTTGTTAGCGGACTCTGGTGCTAATCTTACTACAATCAAGAGACACGGTGGATGGAAGTCCAGTACAGTAGCGGAGGGTTACATAGACGACTCGCTACAGAAGAAAAAGAACGTTGCGGATCAAATTTTGTCCAACACTTCGGCGGATAACACTGTTTCCTGCTCTGGTACAAGTTTTACCAAAATAAATACCGTTACAGCTACCAGAGAGATTTTCTTTCACTAATTGTAGTTTTGCTAATTGCACTTTTAATTGAATACAACTTCTTCTGATTTTATTTTCTTAGCAGTGCTAAAAGTAAATCACTTTTAGCACTGGTCCTAAAAGTAAATGACATTTAACACCAGTGTCGTAAAAAGACATTTTAGACACTGACAGCACACGTTAAAAATTCCACTTTTACTGACGTTTGTAGAAAAAATATTGTATGAAACTGTGCGTGAAGTGCTTTTTGCGCACTTACGCTTACGCTCGTGCTCTAAACATCGCGTGCGTGCGCAAAAAGCATACTTCACGAACTGTTTCATAAATAACTATTTCGAACTTATATTTATACGAATTCGTATAGATATCTATTAATCAGTATTGAATTTGATACATGGAAGCGCCATCTGGTAGTAATTTCCATTAATACGAATATCATATTTATCTTACCCAATAAAAATACATCATCATACTGATTTTCATGACAATCGGTTGAACTGGGCAGAAGTTGGTACTCTGCAGCGCCACCTGGTGGCGAGTGGCATTAATGAGCATATTATACAAACCTTCTTCGTGGAAAAATACATATACATACCAATTTTCATGACAATCGGTTTAAAGGGGCAGAAGTTGCTACTCTGCAGCGCCACCTGGTGGCGAGTGACATCAATGAGCATATTATACAAACCTTCTCCGTGGAATTATATATATATATATATATATATATATTATGGTCTGAACTAGTTGGTCTTTATGTAGTGTGCAAATATGGTTAAGACTAGCTAGATAAAAAATGATGGTATCAATCTATGGAATTTATCAAGTAATGATAGAAAATAATTGAAAAAAAAAGGTATAAAAGACCAGACCTTGGAAACAGTTGTGTTTTTTTATTATTGATTTTGTTCAGTCATGAAAAATTTGGATGGGACATTAATCGTCAAAAATAGGAAATTAATATAATTGAAGACTGTATACAATATCAGATAAACATTTATAAATATGAATAATCATAAATAGAATATGGAAATTGGAATTGGAATGAAATTACAAAGATTGATATTATAATTGGTTATTATAAGAAGAAAATTTAGATTAAGATAAGTATTTCATTTATAGGGGTAGTATCAGCTGATATTATTAGTTTATAATTGAAATAATTATTCGAGGGAATGTTTTTTTTTTTAAAAAAGGCAAAATTATTATAGAGTAAGAGTGATTGTAATTAATTGTTTGAACAAATTTTGATTTGTTATTGTAGTGTATTGGAATATTGTATTTAATGTTAAAAATGTTATATTAAATGTTGTATAAAATGAAAATTGAAATTAGTTAATGCTAATCGATGAACCCACCCTGAAGAGTCCACCAATATATATATATTTTGTGATTGTATATTATAACAATATATATATATATATATATATATATATATATATATATATATATATATATATATATATATACCAATTTTCATAATAATTGGTCCACTAGTTTTGGAGTTCATCGATAACATACAGACAAACATTCATTTTTATATATATAGATAGAAGATTGATCGATTTAATATTCTACAAAAAAAGTTTCATAAAGTCTCATTTTAAAGATTTTGTGGTAAACTTTATTATGTATATAAAATTGAATAGTAAACTGAGGAAATATGATTCAAGGATCAAAAAAATCCTTGCGAGGCACACCCCTTAAAAAAATCTTTTTTTTCTAAATTCAGATACTCATAAACCACTAGCAGAAAATTTTAAAAGGTCTCATTTTGAAGATCTAGGTGTCAACTATCTAATGGATCTCTGTTAATTCAAATAGCTTTGCTAGATTTAATTGTAAAGTTAAGGTTAATCTAAATTTTAATCGGTTTCAGGCTTAGAAAGGAGTATTTTTTTTTGTCTAAGGTGAAACCTGCATTTTGAAGTTCAATGAAAATACAATTTTTGTGAACAACTTCAACCTATACTATATAAAACTTCAGATTCATATTATCATTATCATTATAACAACTATCATAGAATTATTATTAAACATTCTACATAATTTGTATCTAATAATATTTTGTAGATTCTACTACTGATGATTCGGAGGAAAATGAGAAATACTCGGAGTCAGAAAGTGAATCTAAAGAATCCGAAGAAGATTAATTCTTATTTTTATTATAATATATTTTGAATTAAAATATGATATTTTAGTTTAATAAAACCTTTTTACGAAAATTATGTATTTTGAATTTCATAACTGATGATGATAATACTAACAATAATATTAATTAAAATAATAATAATAATTTTTTGAAAATTTCCTGGAATTTTAATATTTAATAATGCTACAAAGACAATTATAAAATTGCAAAAAATTAATAAAACATTTCTTGAAAGTTTTTAGAAAGTATACAAACAAGAATATATTAAATGATATTAAGAAGAAATTGAAAAAAATGTCGCACCCAGCGAGACTCGCAACCTTCAGCTAACTAAAATTTCTTGTTTTTGTCGGACAACTACTTTTACCCATAAGTTTTTTTCGGACAATAATATTTTTTATCAAGATATATCTTACACAACATGTTCATATTTTTGTCCGACAAGAGTAAATAAATATAGAGGTTGCATGAAATCGTCGACTTTGAAGCGTCCGCCAGCAGCATTGCCCTTAATAATTTGTCGGACAATATTACCAGTTAATTGTAAGTATTTTTATAAAACAATCCTGCAAAAATCAGCTGTGAGGTAGTAAATTTTATGACTTCATAACTATGCCATGTTTAGGGTGTCGGACGTGCAAAAATACCCCCTTTAATTGTCCGACAAAATGATTTTTGTTTATTGCATAAAAAATACTGCCGATTGTCAGAAAATGTTCATGAAGGTCATAACTTTTTTGAATACATTAAATAGACGACTTTTCACTGAATTCCACAGAAAACGCCCCCTCCCGAAATTTTTTCGTAATAGAAAAGTTGTCCGACTCCGATTTTTACTCGATAATTGGAATTTAGCTGATATATGCAAAACACAATTTTTGTGTCAGCTTCCTCGTGAAAGCATGATAGATCGTAATCTATTGATAGTTTTATCTTATTTTCACGCACTTCAAATACATCGCATTTATCGTAGTTAAGTTTGACAATCTTTCCTTCACACAATATAACCAAGTCTTAATTCGTAGACCAATCCTCAATCAAAAATTTTACAAATTTATCTTTGAAATCTGAATTTCGCAATAATTTTCCAAAATCAGAAGAACGTTTATTATTCTTTTGGATATTAAATCTTGAGTCATCTTCTCCTCTCTGGCGATGCTCATAATCGTTGATGCTGGAGACGCAGTAGTTACAGCTATATTATATTTTACAATTTTTAAGCCGAAATATTAACAAAAAAATGTATCCAATGATGGGGATAGATATCACAGCCCTACTCCACTTAAGTGGAGTAGGACTGTGTAGATATTATAAATTGTAAATAACATATTTATAAAGAAAAAATAATTTATTTATTATTATTTGAGCAAATTATTCTAAAATTTCGACAAAAATTATAATTTTATTTGATTTATTTTTTAAAACTTTTTCTCTCTTTTTTCGGAAAATCCCCAATATTCTTGTCGGCCAGATGGTTCAATATGTTATAAATATCACTAGAAAAAGTAACAAATCAAAATTTTGGTGGAGGTTTTAAATATAGAGGTCGCATGAAATCGTCCACTTTGGAGCGTCCGACAGCTGGGGAGCACTTAAAAATTTGTCGGACAATATTACCAATTAATTGTAAGTATTTTTATAAAACAATCCTGCAAAAATCAGCCGTGAGGTAGTAAATTTTATGACTTCATAACTATGCCATGTTTGGGGTGTCGGACGTGCAAAAATACTCCCTTTAATTGTCCGACAAAATGATTTTTATTTTTTGCATAAAAAATACTTACGATTGTCAGAAAGTATTCATGGAGGTCGTAAATTTTTTGAATACATGAAATAGACGACTTTTCACTGAATTCCACAGAAAACGCCCCCTCCCGAAAATTTTTCGTAATAGAAAAGTTGTCCGACTCGACCGAATAATTGAATAAACGAAGTCTCATGAGGGAGGTAATCATATTTTTTTTAAATGTGGGCCCAGGGTCTTTGTAACTTGGAATCATGAAGAATTAACAGTATTGGATAAAGAAACATTTTTTTTTAGTAAATAAATAAGTCAATAAATAAATAAACTCAAATATGCTTTATTGTCACAGAAATTGTACAATTTTGTGAAAAAAGCTTACAAAAAAAAGAAAAAAAATTCGAAAAGAGGTTGACCGTAAAGGCCATCCTTGCAACTTCCCGCTAATTTTAATCGCAAAGCTATTTTGACGTTTTTGAGTTTTTTTTTAATGTTCAAGACGGCATTCGACGCAGTTTTTTAAGACATAAAAATGTTATTTGAAGTGCAAAATCAATTAGTAAAAAAATCTCAAAAATTAAAAAAAAAAACAATTTTTTGAAATTTTTCGACAACGATATCTCACGAACGAATCAACCGATTTTAATTTGCAAAACGGCATTCGACGTGGTTTTTTAAGTTTAAGAGCTGATTAGATTTTGAAATTGATCGATGTAATAGCAAAAAAGATATGCCCAAAAAACATCATTTTTACCAATTGTTTTTTTCGGTTATTTTGAAATTTCTCGAAATCTACCGGCGCGAATCGGTTCAAACTTACAGGGTATCTAAGTTAAATAAAACTCTTTGTAATGCTTTTTATTTCATTCCGATCGGTCAAGCCGTTCAAAAGTTATAAGAGGTTTACATACATCCACACATACACACACACACACATCCACACGTACATACAGACATACAGACACCCTCGTAAAAATAGTCACGGGAGGTTCCTAAGACCTCAAAACGTTGAGATCCGATGAAAACTCGATTTTCGAAAAACGGGGTGAAACCAATAACTTCCCGATTTAAAAAAAAAAATTAATTTTTTTTAGCGGGAAGTTAAAAATGTATGTAATTACAATAAAACTTTTAAATTTCCTCTGTCAATATCAACTAGGCAAAAAAAATAAAAATAATAACAATAAAAGTAATACAAACTTTTTCAAAATTGATATAAATTGCAAAATAAGCCCTAGGATCTAGCAAGTTAAGACTGTTGCATATGCTACCCCACCATACATGAATCTAATTTAATTTCTAAAACATATAATTTTATAGTTACTCATTAAAAAATTCACTACGAAATAATATGGTCTTACTAGCTGTTGCCCGCGACGTCGTCTGCGTGTAATTCGAATAAAATCAAGGTCTTTATGTAAGCACACGCCTGAGTAGCTCGCAGATTGCAGAATTTTTTCAGACTTAAATGACATTTATCGTTATATTTTGGACAATTCACACAATATCTTTATAAATTATAGCCTATATGTTATTCTGATCTATAAGCTACATTACTGTAAAGTTTCATTAAAATCCGTTTAGTAGTTTTTGCGTGAAAGAGGAACAAACATCCATACATCCATCCAAACAAACTTTCGCCTATATAATATTAGTAGGATAGATAGATAAGATTTCGTCATTTTGCTAAATTTCAGGATTTTATTTGCAGAGGGAGATGATTATAAAGTTTTGTTTTTGCAGAATATAATATAGATTTCTTTATTAACTCATTTGATGGTAAATAAGAATAATAATTTGAATTTCTGGTAAAGTAGTTATAATTAGTTCTTGCAGGAAAATTTACGAATTAGGCAAACAGTTTCTAAGGTAAACAAAAGTAGGAGCGTCAAAATTTCATGATTTTTGAAATAGCTTCTGCAGTGAGTTGTTTGCTTGAGGCCAAACAGATACCGAATTGCCGCTGTATATAGACAAAGATAGTAGGATCACTCTCGCTGCAGTTTGGTCTGTATCTTTGTCACTCACCAATAGCTTAGCCAATCTAAAATTTCTGAAATCGGTAGAATAATATAAAAAAATTAAGAAGAAATAGCGGCACAATTAAATTAAAATAAAAAAAAGTTAAATAATTTTGAAAGAAAACAATAATGGTATATCGGTAGATTACTTCCTAAATCGGTAGAGTTGGCATCGTTGCTCACCAGTTCTCACCAAGTTCCATAAAAAAATGTCGACATACCATAGCAAAATATGGATCAAAGAACATTAGAGCGCCACGCAGAGTAATCCTACTTCTTGTCTATATACGGTGGCATTGCTCTTTTTGCAGGTTAAAAATAATAACAGATTGAGCAGCAGTATTAGAACCCCAGAAAGGTAAACCATATCGAAGATGAGACTCAAACAACGAAAAATATGTTATATTGGTCGATGATACGTTGAATTCTTCAAAAACATATCTAATTGAATAACACGCTGAGGCTAGTTTTTTACTTAACGACCATTTAAGGTTGCTGTTCATAAAAATATTGTAAAGGGATAACCGAATAAGGAAAGGACCTTTACGTGAAAGGCTGTTTTTTGGTTATTCAAAAATATTCTCACTCTTTCTAATGTGTACTGATTAGGTTCGATAATGTTTCTCGCAAATTCTAGAATTTGTTCTATATAAGGGGATGTATGGGAAGTTACAGGGAGTTCAAATAATTTGAATAGTTCATTGTTATTGTAAATCAGTTAGGACGTTGTCCACTAGAGTTCTGTATATCCTGTTACAATTTTGTTGAATAAATTGTGTTAGAATCCCCCATATGAAGAAATTTTACCGAATTAACGGTTATGTTTGGCTATTGTTTAAAGCCAAGGGTAAAGAGCTTCTTTAGAGCATAAAGCTACTGTCTTGCCTACGTTAAAAGAAAATAAATTAGCGTCAGAATAGGATTTTATTTTAAATAAATTAGAAGTTATAGTTGCATAAAGAGTCGTAACATTAGAGTTTTTCCAGGTGATACTGGTATCATCAGCAGTTTTTCCATCTATTTTCAAATTAGTAATGTCAAAAAAAACTAGTGTGGCAGTCAGTGGGACTGCCGGCAGAAGTTATACTTTTATGCACGCGCATGGATTCATAAATTTGTATGTGAATGATTTAGCAAACTCATTATATGATATTCGTGGTAAGCGACTTCAATAACCTCCTATTACCGAGTGCACACTCTTTTTATATCAAATTTGCATAAAATTGCTGGAGACGAGGTCCGTCTTAAGCACCAGGTGCTTCGAACACCATCGCTATTATTATAATCGTATTTAGCGACTCAAAAAAAAAACACCGAGTACCAAGTGTGCACTGATTTCGTACAGAATTTACATAAAACCCGTAGCCGTTTTCTCTGTTACAATAACGCTATCGAGATCATTACGAGCTCGAACGAATCGAATCGTTTGTCGTCCACAAGTTACCATTGGGTAATCATTGAAAATGTTGAAGATGTGTTTAAGCGGCATCAGTAAACTAAATGATTTATCAGCAGGATTGAGAATGGTATTTGTGGGATAATTCCAACCTGCAATGGCGAGGTGACGAGAATCTTCTTCATTGTAACATGTTAAAGCTCTTACAGTGCTAACAATTCCAGGATCTCGAACTGTATCTATCTCTCTTGCACTTTCGCTATACGTACACGAGTCGAATAGAAATGCTCCAAAGTTTGCTGTCAAACTAACATCGCCATCACCAGTTATATCCAATTTTCCTTTAATAGCCAACAACGTATCATGCATTGCAAAGCATGAGTCCACCTGATTTACACTAAATTCTACAATGTCGCTGCAGCTAAACGATTTGATAAATGGTGTGTAAGATCGGTATTCGGATTTTCTAATCGATTCATCCTGAGTCGGTTCTCGATAGAGATCAAACATTGGATCTTGAATTGTTCGTATACGATTCATTATTATTATTATTGTTAATAACTTTGAAACCAAGAGCTTTCAAAAATAAAACGTTGTCTCTAGTAAGTCGTCGTCGTCGTCCTACTGAACACTTTAACGACTTGTTCAATACTGCAGGCTTCTGAAAATATGAAGGTGCTATATAGTTGAAAATTAATCCCATTCTTTTAACTCCAAACCCCATATGCTTCTTTAACCTTGAAAATTTACAGGCCTTGAATTTTGATCCAATGCCAGTATTAATATTTGTAATCTCAGGTATATCAATCACAGGCAAATACGTGATATTTTTTGGAATTTCGTCAATAGCGTAACCAGGGTCTACGGATATACCAAACTCGTGGATAGTGTGAGTAGGTCTGTTGTTGTAGAAGGCTCCGGTGGTAATGTTTGTTTCGAAACGAATCGTTCGTACTTTAACAATTTCAACTGGTAGATCGGTCTTACGTTCGGTTCCAGAATCCTCTTTGAGAAACCCAATTGTTCACAAGTTCATAACATTTTTCTAAACCTAGTTTACATATATGACAATTTCCTTGTGATTGCGCAGGTCCGTCAACATGGGTGGTCCATTCAGGACGATTATGATAAACAAAGCAGGGCAGGCAGGTTCGCAATTCAAAATCCAATCTATATTCAAGCGGCAACTTGCACCAAACTTGTAATAATTCACAAGGTTTTGCATACCTTTTCAAATAACATATAGGAAAACAAGCCAATTCCTGTTCAGTAAAGTCAATCAGGTTCTTTTCACGATTAATGTACGCCAAAACAGCCTCCATCGTATAGAAATTCTAAACAAAGATGACCACAGTTGATTTGATTAAAAGTCTGATAAGGATCGTGGTTGTAAACAATTTTCGTTGCAGGTCCCAGATACTGTACAACTTCTTTCGGCGGTTTCAACTTGCCAAATGAATCGAAATATTCGACGTTAATGTTAATCTTCCGATACGCCACCCAATGAGTTCCATGATTTTTGCTTTCATCCAAATTTAGGATTGCGCATTTGCGTTGAACAGCACCGGTTTTAGGCAATGTATCTCGCATAAATACACCTCTAAAATTTGGGATTTTTAGACGTTTAGCCTATCGTTTTAGTTCATAATCATACAATCCTCGATTGGGTAGCGTAATTAGTTTTTTTGCTTCTTTAAAAAGAGACCAAAGCCTCCTCTGGCATTTTTTCGTAAATATAGTCCTTTACCGAGAGATTCCATAGCTTCGTTATGTCGATGTTCTTCTTCTAATATTTTTTGTGCATTTTTCGCATCAATCACAGTTTTAGCGATTCCAGCAGCTCCGCCAGACAACGCCCCGAGTGCACTTAGTCCAGCAAATAACGGAATTAACGGTAAAAAGCCTCTGGATTTTGGTTCGATGGGAATAATCCTAGGTACTTTAACCTGTTTTTCTCCACCAGCATTTTGAACAGCTACCCTGGCTGCTTTTAGAGCAATACTGGCTGCTCGTTTTAATGTAGCCGAAGGACCAGCTTTTTTTATATCCCTTTGTATTTTACTTATAATATTGCGTTTAAACAATTTAGGTTTCCTAACACCCATGCCAAGTTTACGTTTAGCTTTCATTGCGGTGGTAGTTAACCAAGCTGCAAGCTTTTCACCAATTGATGCGTCTTTGGACTTTACTCTTTCCCACGCTTTATTCTCCAGAATCTCGTCTGCTTTATGTCTTTCCGCTAAATCTTTATGTTTAGAATATGCAATGTCGTGTTCTCTGGCTGCGTCGTCCAGCAGGTTAACCCCCGTATCTCCACGTGCAAGTCTTTTATGTAATTTGGTGCCTGGTCCCAAAAAGTTGTAACTGTGATAATGTAACTCAAACGGCAGATTATTGATAAGGCTGTTGAGCACACCTTCACCTTCAACCACCAACATGAGAAATAAAATGATTTAAGAATAACTACTCTACTTATACATTGAAACATTAAAAAACATGTTAAACAATGAAGATCATTCAACAACACCAGACGCTACCGATTGAAAATTTAGATGAAGGAAACGGTCAAATCGCTGGCAGTAAACATGGACCATTGCTACCAAATTCGTTTCGGGCGCTAATATGGGGACCCAGTGGGTGTGGCAAAACGAACGTTATGTTATCGTTACTGTTTCATCCGCATGGCGCGAAATTTAAAAATGTTTACGTTTATTCAAAGTCATTGTATTAACCCAAGTATAAATTGTTGGAAGAAGTGCTAACAAAAGTTAAAGGAGTGGGACATTTTCCGTTTAAAGAAAACGATGAAATTATTAGTCCAAATGATGCAAAGCCGAATTCAATTTTTATTTTTGATGACGTCATATGTGAGAACCAGCAAAATATTCGAGAATAATACAGCATGGGCCGACATCGGGATATAGATAGCGCATTTCTTTCGCAGACCTACTCGAAATGCTGTAAACAAATTTGTAGAGATAACAGTAACCTAATTGTACTTTTTAAACAAGATGCTATTAATTTGAAAAATGTCTTTGATGAACACGTGTCACCGGATATGAGTTTTGAAGAATTCAAACAGTTGTGTTCGAAATGTTGGCAGGAAAATTATGGTACAATGGTTATTGCGAAAGACTTTGATTTAAACAACGGTCGATATCGAATCGGTTTCGATAAATACATAAAATTGTAACATTGCGATCATTCTTCGACAACATGTCAGACAATCCAGTTGACGTAGCCGTTCGTAAGAGAAAAATTGCCGAACTTGCTCGATCGATTCGAAAAAAATATAAAGCGTTTCAATTGGGTAGAGTTGAAACGGATGAGACACTAAATAAATTGTTTAAACCTGTCACGGAACCTCTACACAAAATTGTAAAATCTTTTCTAAACGAAACAGTGATCTCTCATCCTCAACCAGTCAACGAGCCGGAGCCTAAAAAAGAACCATCTTAACAAAAAGAGAAACCACCTAAACAAAAAGAAGAACCGCCCAAACAAAAAGAGGAATCACCTAAACAAAAAGAGCAATACCTGAGTTTGTAAAACTCGAAGATGTTGCCGAAACCACTAATGATGATGATGAAGTTTTCTATGAAGACGATGAAGAGGCTGTTAAAAATCTTAACGATTCGGCAGATGTTATTAAGGAATACTTGGATCAGTATCCCCCAATGGTTCATCCATATATTATAGATCATTGGGCGAAAAAAGATAATATAGATACGGTTTACGATGCTCATACTTCTAAATGGTTTCTGGGTGGCAAACAAATCGACTTTGATAAAAATCATGGATTTATTATCACAGAAGGCAAACAGATAAAAGGTACACCGGGTCTATATGAATTAATTTTTAATGATGAACCTGAAAATTACAATGATGACGATTTAAAGCGTTATGGAACAATATTAGAATTAACAAATCCTCATAAAAACATTAAAGGAAACCTTAAAGGAACACAACGATTCAAATACATACATATCATACAACCTCTGGCTACCTCTCACTTGCGAAAACCTTCGGGCACTGGGATGCAAATGGTTTACAACGATAATAAAATTGACCTTCAATATTGGTACGATCCAAACGAACTCGTTGACAGGCTTCGGCTTTTAATAGCGTCAAAAAAAGCAGGAAATACTTCGAATGATAATGAAATTCTTGCAATTATTGAGGAATTAAAAGAAGCAAATATTATTGCTTAAACATCATTATCACAATGAGTGTCGACAAATTCGGACGTACCAAAAATATCGTTGGAGATAAAAAATTGTTTATACCGAAACCAGCATTAGCACATACTTTAAGTGGAGATGTTGATTTTGAAAATTTAAAACTTAGAAACGTGCAAGATCCAGACTCAGACAGCGATGCTGTTAATAATGCAGCATTAGATAGGTTGCAAGTTGCATTTAAAGATAATGTGCAAAAGTTGACTGAAAACGTAAATGCTATGAAACTTACATTCAATAATGACTTGATGGCCATAAACAGTTTTATATCAAGAGATCCTCCGTTAGCCAGCAAACATATGGCTAACAAAAAATATGTTGATGAATCGATTGTTGCTTCAAAACAATATCTACGAACAGACATCAAAAATTCAATGAATAGCACTTAAACGAAAATAGCAACTCTTAATGCTAACTTTGCTCAGCTAACTCAGTTGGTGACAAGCTTCATGAAAAATTTGGAAGAAAAGGTAGGAAAAGCGTTAGAGAAACTATATCAAAAAGATATATAATAGACGATAGAAAACCAAAAACTAACCCAATTAATTTACAAAGTTAAAGCAAAATAATATAATATTCTAAATCATTTACAACTGTTTTTTATTTCCCAATTATGATTAACATTAGTCGAGCATTATATCACAATGACCCCATGCTAAAGTGTCAAATGATCCATTGCATAAAAAGCGTTTATCGTCGTGTGGACTTAGACCGATTTTGGTTTGTTCGATTGTAAAAACATTGTGAATGTAAGAACGGATCGTGCATTGTTTTACTGTTTTCATTTTAAAATCTCTCAGACATGAAAGGTAATCATCAAAAGTAATTTTCTTTTCAACGACATTCTTTTTAATTCCTTTGGATCTTTTAAAACATGTATCACCCTCTTTCAAATAAGAATACATTTTTGAACGCAACCCCACAAATTCTGTTAAAAGTTTGCCGTTGCATTCATCTTTCATAAGACCGATAACTTTTTTATTTAAGAGTGAAATACCGTACGTATTGTTTGTTTCATAGTCTGAGGTGTCAAATTTATCTGGATAGGCTTTAATTAATTCGGTATAAACATCATTGCAGTGCAGTTCTAGAAGAAATGCATCGGTATCGGTGTATAAAAGTTTACAGTTGTCTACACATATCGTAGGAAGTTCAAAACTGTAATAAAAGTCGCACTGAAGCTATCCTACCCAGTCTGCATATAAAATTATTTAAAATCGTATAAATTAATATCAGTATCATATAATAAACACGAACAAGTGCAGAAACTTTTAAATATTACAATAAGGACGACGCACATGTGCCGCTACCTGCTGAGCCAAAAGTTTACACAATAATACCAGCGTTTACAAATACAATGCGCCCGGAAACTACGATTTTAAAAGTGTCAACCAGAATGGATTTTAAGTTAATAAATGGCAATTTGAAATGCAAGAAACAAAGCGATACAAATACCAGATGTCATAAAATAATAGCTTTTACACAAATCACTGACAACCGGACGTTATGGGAACAAAATTTTAGAAGAAATTAAGACAATTTCAAGGGGGAGAACAAGCCACTTGAAGCAATATAAATAACCGAGCTTCTAACACAGAAAGACATTAAGATTTTGGTTTTCGCAAAGTTAACTTCGTAGAGCCAAGATTATTAAGAAATTGATTTCGTTAGAGTTGATTACGTAATACCACCGATTATAACGAAATTGGTTTCATCTACATCCACTGCATAATACTGCGAGATAGCGAATTTATCACGCAATAATCCGCCGTAGCAAGAACAGCGACACGACGACCCCGTTGACCAGGTGATTCAACCCTTGCCTGCTATACTGAGGACCGAGCCGCTGCCAACTACGAGATACGATCCACTACACCTGACGAGGACCATGGACCACGGAACACGACCCCCAACGAGGACCCCCACCGACCACGACAGCCGACACGAGACGAGGACCCCCGCCAACCACGATGCCCTGCACCTGACGAGGACCCCTTCCAACCACGACGCCTTACACCTGACGCGGAACCAGGACCACGGCCTGCGACCCCGGACGAGGACCCCCACGGACCACGACCTGCGACCCCTGACGAGGACCCCCACGGACCACGACGACCCACACCTGACGCGGACCAAGGACCAGGGACGACACCTGATGAGAGCCACGACGATCAACACCTGCCACGTACCACGGACGACAACCCCGACGAGACCTCCCACCGACCACGACGCTCAACACCTGTTGGACTACGGACCATCCCAGATGAGAGTAGACGCCGCCAACGCCGACCACCCGATGTCCCGGAACCTCTACCTGGACGCCCGGAAGGTGACCATCCCCCGAGACGCCGCCGGACCCCTGACTAGGACCACCGGTGGTAAGGTTAACCAACCCGCCGCACAGGTGACTATGGACCTCGACACACTTGGTAAAATATCGTTCCAAAAGCCAGGGATGAAATGAATATAAATAACATTCATTTTATTTTATTCTTTATTTCAGTAATCTTGCTTTCAAATTCATCTATTTTAAATTTTATATCTTTATTATTCAGTTAGGTATTGTAAACAGGGTGCTTTAAAAGGAGACCACTTGCTTCCTTTAAATTATTGTGATAATGACCGTTTCTATTCACTTCTATTCAATGCTATTTGCTACACTGTCGGAAGGTTCAACAGATGTTAAAACGGAGGGACGCTTTCATTTGTTAAGAGTTGACCGACAGTCATAAATGAAATACAATAATACTTTTTAGACCGCGAGTATGAGGTACACACACTTTACCTAAGCAGTAATTAAACACAAAAGTTATATTATTTAAATTGGTACTTTGCATGCAATTCCACTCTCAGAATACACACATACACACTACCGTGATAATGGTGTTGTGGGAGAATTTTGTGGCATGTGTTCGACAGAGTCTTACACCTATACTCCAGTTAACCCAACGTGGTAACGATATGGAGCCCCTTGAAAGTGCATGTAAGAGTCCGCTAAGGACCCCATGCATTCTCGCGTCCTCTGACCGGAATAGGCCACTTGATTTAGCCCATTTTCGCTATTATAAGGTATTAAGTTGAATAATATAACAAAAATATTCAGGTATCTACTTAACTACATAAATAACAAAAAGGTAATGAGAAAATACATAAGTCATTTAATAAAAAGGTAAAACGAAGTGTATCTAAAGATATTCCCGACAAAAAGTAATCAAAGATAAATTAGGTATAACTCAAAATGAGTTTAGTCAAAAACGATTTTTATTGTATGGTTTTGAGGAAGGAAGTGATATCAAAATAAGCTCCTCCTGTATAGGTTCAAATTTCATAATAAAAATATATAAAGGTAGAATTATAAATATAGGTAATGAATAAATAATTGGTTGAATTTAACTCTTTTATTTCACAATTTCTATACCAAACTCTAAATAAGAATGTGGGACCACAACAATACAATTTGGATTACTAGACGAATCACGAGGCAATAAATTAAGGGTAACAAGTAATTTAACAACAGCTTTTTATGCAAGAATAACTGGGGTGGGGTAGCTGAGTCACACTGGTGCCGTGACCAGGATTTAGAGTTCTTAAATTGGTATAGAATGAGTGAACTAAAAAGGATAAATCAAACAGGTGTCATACATTTTACTTATATATTTTCTTCCTAATATAGCTGCAGCTGCCTTGGCAACAGCCACAACCAATGACAGCAATGACGACCCAATGTACTCCGATGAAACCGAAGGACCATACCAACTCCAATACCACAACGAGGAGGAGTTCCAACTCACCAACCTGACTTCTCAAAGGCCATTGGAGTCCAATTCCGAAGAAGGAGATATGGAGATGTCCCACCATCCGACAGACAACATCCAACCGATGAAAGCACCTACAGCCACCAAGGAAACTACAAGGGTTAAATCGAGGGTCCAGGGCACTTCTATGCAAGCCGACATACAAAGAAGCATACTAGAACTGACCAAAATAATCAAAGAATTGGTACACGAACAAAGAACTTGCAATATCCAAATAAAGAAGAGTTTGGTCGCTATGCACAAAAACTATCTTAAAAGCAATGAACGTAACCTTGTGGCATTGAGAGATATGCTGGCCACAAGAACCAATGAACATCCCAACATCACCAATGACAAAGAGCAAAATTCTCGACACATTTATGTTACGCCATCACCAATCGTACCCAAATTCCGAGCCGATAAGACCAAACATCCAATGAAATTTCTCGAAGAACTGGAAACCTATATGAAGAAAACTGGGGTGTCCAACCAGCGACGTTTGGAGGTCGTGAATGAAGCTCTTGTGGGAAAAGCTGAAGAATGGGCCTCAATCTATCAAATTGGCTGGGAGACATACAACGACTTTAAATCCGACTTCATAGAAAATTTTTGGTCCGAAGTAGAACAAAACAAAGTACGCCACATGATTAGCACTAAGAAATGGGCTACAAATGGACAATTTACGATAGAAGAACACTTTGCATATTATATTGGAATGGCTCGACAACTAACCACACCCCTGACCGACGATGTGTTAGTTGCAGAAGTAATGAGACATTTTCCATCCCATGTTCAGGCTCTATGGATGTTGAAGGAAAGTAAGAGTGTAACAACTGCCGCTCAATTCCTCCGGCAACAAGAGAGCATTTCAATCGAAAATGTTTCAAAAACAGACATGATACCGAATAAAAGACCTAGACCAGAATACCGGACGATTAACGCAATATCCATAGAGAGTACACCACCACCACCACAACCAAATACCCATCAGTATGGCCCAGATCTGACAAACCAATACCCGAGAAGACCACACAACATGGTCGTCGAAAACCAACACATTAGACAAAACCCAAGGAACGATTACCAGTACGCCACGTCGGGAAACGACAGAATGTCAAACGAATTAGACCACATTGTTTGACCTACCTTTCAGACAAATGACCACTAGTAACGCTGGCAACAACCAGGGGCGAAGAGACAAACCAAAACCAAGGTGTACTTTTTCGCGTGCAGGCTAGTGCACCAACAAACCAAACAACAAAAGCGAGGTTAGATATTTATTGCTAACCATTGGCAAAGGTTCTACGCAATAAATATCTACGGGGCGAGTGAAGCTATCCTACCCAGTCTGCATATAAAATTATTTAAAATCGTATAAATTAATATCAGTATCATATAATAAACACGAACAAGTGCAGAAACTTTTAAATATTACAATAAGGACGACGCACATGTGCCGCTACCTGCTGAGCCAAAAGTTTACACAATAATACCAGCGTTTACAAATACAATGCGCCCGGAAACTACGATTTTAAAAGTGTCAATCAGAATGGATTTTAAGTTAATAAATGGCAATTTGAAATGCAAGAAACAAAGCGATACAAATACCAGATGTCATAAAATAATAGCTTTTACACAAATCACTGACAACCGGACGTTATGGGAACAAAATTTTAGAAGAAATTAAGACAATTTCAAGGGGGAGAACAAGCCACTTGAAGCAATATAAATAACCGAGCTTCTAACACAGAAAGACATTAAGATTTTGGTTTTCGCAAAGTTAACTTCGTAGAGCCAAGATTATTAAGAAATTGATTTCGTTAGAGTTGATTACGTAATACCACCGATTATAACGAAATTGGTTTCGTCTACATCCACTGCATAATACTGCGAGATAGCGAATTTATCACGCAATAATCCGCCGTAGCAAGAACAGCGACACGACGACCCCGTTGACCAGGTGATTCAACCCTTGCCTGCTATACTGAGGACCGAGCCGCTGCCAACTACGAGATACGATCCACTACACCTGACGACGACCATGGACCACGGAACACGACCCCCAACGAGGACCCCCACCGACCACGACAGCCGACACGAGACGAGGACCCCCGCCAACCACGATGCCCTGCACCTGACGAGGACCCCTTCCAACCACGACGCCTTACACCTGACGCGGAACCAGGACCACGGCCTGCGACCCCGGACGAGGACCCCCACGGACCACGACCTGCGACCCCTGACGAGGACCCCCACGGACCACGACGACCCACACCTGACGCGGACCAAGGACCAGGGACGACACCTGATGAGAGCCACGACGATCAACACCTGCCACGTACCACGGACGACAACCCCGACGAGACCTCCCACCGACCACGACGCTCAACACCTGTTGGACTACGGACCATCCCAGATGAGAGTAGACGCCGCCAACGCCGACCACCCGATGTCCCGGAACCTCTACCTGGACGCCCGGAAGGTGACCATCCCCCGAGACGCCGCCGGACCCCTGACTAGGACCACCGGTGGTAAGGTTAACCAACCCGCCGCACAGGTGACTATGGACCTCGACACACTTGGTAAAATATCGTTCCAAAAGCCAGGGATGAAATGAATATAAATAACATTCATTTTATTTTATTCTTTATTTCAGTAATCTTGCTTTCAAATTCATCTATTTTAAATTTTATATCTTTATTATTCAGTTAGGTATTGTAAACAGGGTGCTTTAAAAGGAGACCACTTGCTTCCTTTAAATTATTGTGATAATGACCGTTTCTATTCACTTCTATTCAATGCTATTTGCTACACTGTCGGAAGGTTCAACAGATGTTAAAACGGAGGGACGCTTTCATTTGTTAAGAGTTGACCGACAGTCATAAATGAAATACAATAATACTTTTTAGACCGCGAGTATGAGGTACACACACTTTACCTAAGCAGTAATTAAACACAAAAGTTATATTATTTAAATTGGTACTTTGCATGCAATTCCACTCTCAGAATACACACATACACACTACCGTGATAATGGTGTTGTGGGAGAATTTTGTGGCATGTGTTCGACAGAGTCTTACACCTATACTCCAGTTAACCCAACGTGGTAACGATATGGAGCCCCTTGAAAGTGCATGTAAGAGTCCGCTAAGGACCCCATGCATTCTCGCGTCCTCTGACCGGAATAGGCCACTTGATTTAGCCCATTTTCGCTATTATAAGGTATTAAGTTGAATAATATAACAAAAATATTCAGGTATCTACTTAACTACATAAATAACAAAAAGGTAATGAGAAAATACATAAGTCATTTAATAAAAAGGTAAAACAAAGTGTATCTAAAGATATTCCCGACAAAAAGTAATCAAAGATAAATTAGGTATAACTCAAAATGAGTTTAGTCAAAAACGATTTTTATTGTATGGTTTTGAGGAAGGAAGTGATATCAAAATAAGCTCCTCCTGTATAGGTTCAAATTTCATAATAAAAATATATAAAGGTAGAATTATAAATATAGGTAATGAATAAATAATTGGTTGAATTTAACCCTTTTATTTCACAATTTCTATACCAAACTCTAAATAAGAATGTGGGACCACAACAATACAATTTGGATTACTAGACGAATCACGAGGCCATAAATTAAGGGTAACAAGTAATTTAACAACAGCTTTTTATGCAAGAATAACTGGGGTGGGGTAGCTGAGTCACAGTACATACAACAAGTCTTTGAAATATCGAGAATCGACATGCCAATGTACAACGGTTTATTAAATACAAGTTCGGTTTTATAAAGCTCTATCGCTAAAAGGTTTTCGTCAAAGATTTTGCTCAAACTAAACCTAGGACTGCTTATCAAGTTCTTTGCTCCATATCGACCCTCCCAAGATCTAACGAGTTTAACAATGCGGTGTTTCCTTATATTCTCCATAGTTTTCCGAAGACTGCATTGTTCATTAATTTGAATAAATTCTTCTCAAAATCGTTTGTAGCTTTTTTCCTAAGTTCCGTATTTAAATCAATATATGGTTTTAACCAAGCAGACTGCTTAAATTTTAATACTCTGTGTATTTTCGTTAATTTCAATCCATGTTTTATAGCCTGCTTTAAATTTCGATAGTGTATGATATATTTCTCTTTGTTATATAAAGTGGTCACTAATTTGGATAATTTTGAACCTGGAGGTATACGGTGTTCTGGGCAAAACGGTAAGTTATTGTGCAGATTATGTGAATCGTGTGGATACTCCAAGTCTACTTCGAGGATATATCCCTCTGGAGCATCGTCTGGTATTTGAGTCACATCGATGTGTGTATCAGTCCATTGGAATCCTCCGTACGGAAGAGCCTGACTCATTGCCCAACCATATAAATTGTTTACATCGAGATACATCAAATAACTTTCAGGCTTGTTAAGATCAAAATTAAACAAATTTATAAACATTATATCAAAAGCACGTGACAAGACAACAACGAAACGAAATTTAACGGAAAAAGAGACACATTACCGGACACTATGTGTAGAACAAATAAAATACAAAAACAGAGTGCGGAGGAGATGGCAACAATACAGACTAAACGAAGACAGGGAAGAATTAAAAGAACTTGGAAGACAAATAGAAAGACTAATAAAAGAACACTATAAACCCAAATGACAACTCATTGTGGAGACTTACAAGAAAATTGACAAAATCACAGACAAACTTACCCACACTACGAGGAACTGACACAACACTCTACAACGACGCACAAACATGCAACGGCTTAGCACAGCACTTTGCGTCCTGTTTTAAAAATAACACAAATAAAACTCCAAGTCACACGCAATTTGACAAGAAAATGGACGAGTTACGAGACAAAAGACCCGCTCAACATCCCGTAAAAGACTACACATCCCCTAACGAGACTAAAGACATAATTAACAGACTAAAAAACAAAAAAGCACCTGGACCAGACAACCTATACCCAATACTTTTTAAAAACATAACCAAAAAAGCAATAGTTCAACTACATTATATAACTAACGCAATTCTAAAATTACAATACTACCCGACACAACTAAAACAAGCCAACGTGACCCCAATACTCAAACAAAGAAAAAATAAACTACTAGTGGAGAGCTACCGCCCTATTTCATTACTAAACGTGACAGCAAAGATAGTCGACAAAGTTATACTCAACAGAATAGACAGAACATTAAAACAAAACAAAACAATACCGGACATACAAATTGGCTTCCGAGAAGGCCATAGCACGGTTGCACAAATCATTAATATAGTTAACTCTCATCCTCAACCAGTCAACGAGCCGGAGCCTAAAAAAGAACCATCTTAACAAAAAGAGAAACCACCTAAACAAAAAGAAGAACCGCCCAAACAAAAAGAGGAATCACCTAAACAAAAAGAGCAATACCTGAGTTTGTAAAACTCGAAGATGTTGCCGAAACCACTAATGATGATGATGATGAAGTTTTCTATGAAGACGATGAAGAGGCTGTTAAAAATCTTAACGATTCGGCAGATGTTATTAAGGAATACTTGGATCAGTATCCCCCAATGGTTCATCCATATATTATAGATCACTGGGCGAAAAAAGATAATATAGATACGGTTTACGATGCTCATACTTCTAAATGGTTTCTGGGTGGCAAACAAATCGACTTTGATAAAAATCATGGGTTTATTATTACAGAAGGCAAACAGATAAAAGGTACACCGGGTCTATATGAATTAATTTTTAATGATGAACCTGAAAATTACAATGGTGACGATTTAAAGCGTTATGGAACAATATTAGAATTAACAAATCCTCATAAAAACATTAAAGGAAACCTTAAAGGAACACAACGATTCAAATACATACATATCATACAACCTCTGGCTACCTCTCACTTGCGAAAACCTTCGGGCACTGGGATGCAAATGGTTTACAACGATAATAAAATTGACCTTCAATATTGGTACGATCCAAACGAACTCGTTGACAGGCTTCGGCTTTTAATAGCGTCAAAAAAAGCAGGAAATACTTCGAATGATAATGAAATTCTTGCAATTATTGAGGAATTAAAAGAAGCAAATATTATTGCTTAAACATCATTATCACAATGAGTGTCGACAAATTCGGACGTACCAAAAATATCGTTGGAGATAAAAAATTGTTTATACCGAAACCAGCATTAGCACATACTTTAAGTGGAGATGTTGATTTTGAAAATTTAAAACTTAGAAACGTGCAAGATCCAGACTCAGACAGCGATGCTGTTAATAATGCAGCATTAGATAGGTTGCAAGTTGCATTTAAAGATAATGTGCAAAAGTTGACTGAAAACGTAAATGCTATAAAACTTACATTCAATAATGACTTGATGGCCATAAACAGTTTTATATCAAGAGATCCTCCGTTAGCCAGCAAACATATGGCTAACAAAAAATATGTTGATGAATCGATTGTTGCTTCAAAACAATATCTACGAACAGACATCAAAAATTCAACGAATAGCACTTAAACGAAAATAGCAACTCTTAATGCTAACTTTGCTCAGCTAACTCAGTTGGTGACAAGCTTCATGAAAAATTTGGAAGAAAAGGTAGGAAAAGCGTTAGAGAAACTATATCAAAAAGATCTTCCGGCATTACAAAAGGATTTACTAGATAAAATTATGAAAAACAATGCAGCACAGCAGCAGTATGTCAATACTCTATCAGGGAAATTGTTAGCTATTGAAAATAGTATTACAGATTTAACAAACAAAATCACTGCTAACCAAAATAACCTGCGTGGGATTGTGGATAATATTAAATCAATGAATATAGTCAATAGGCTTAAAGCATTGGAGAATCGGTTAGTACAAAATCCTTACACATTTAGTCACAGTCATGTTTTCAAAGGAAAAGCTTCAAGTCGTTAATGAGCTGCATAAACCGGCTCGAAAAAATTATGTTCGACGACGAACAATTATCAAAGGTTTGGATGATTTGTGGCAAATTGATTTGGCTGAAATGAGTTCTTAGGCAACTCAAAATCGATCGTTTAAAATGATTCTAGTGGTAATTGACTGCTTCTCGAAATTTTTCTGGACTCGACCGTTGAAATCGAAAACTGGCGAAGAAATCACAAAAGCTTTTGCCGATATTATAGGAAAACGCAAACCGATAAATCTTCAATCTGATCAGGGCAAAGAGTTTTACAAGACAAAATTTCAAAATCTAATGCAGAAACATGGCATAAATCATTATAGTACATTTACCAAGATGAAAGCAAGTATGGCGGAAAGAGTTATTAGAACGCTGAAAACGAAATTGTACAAGCATTTTAGCTTAAACGGTACGTACAGGTGGATAGATGTGTTACCGAAAATTTCAAAAGAGTACAACGAAAGCAAACATAGAACGATTGGTCAAAAGCCGTCTCAGGTAAACAGATCCAATGAAAAAGAGATTCTGAAGCAACATTATAATTATTTGAAAATAGCAGGTCCGCGACAATATAAAATTGGAGATGTGGTGCGCATAAGCAAGGCAAAGCATCTATTTGATAAAGGATATACACCTAATTGGACTACAGAGCTTTTTAAAATTACCAAAGTAAACATAACAAATCCTGTAACATACATGTTGGAGGATTTACATGGATCACCAATTAAAGGAGCATTTTACGAGGAAGAGCTACAAAAGTAAAAAAATCCTGATGTTTACCTTGTTGAAAAAGTGCTGAGGAAAAAAGGAAATAAAATCTACGTTAAATGGTTAGGGTTTGATAGTTCGCATAATAGCTGGATCGAAAAATCTAATATTTTATAAACTCCGTTGTTTCTTACTTTGAACATTTTTTACATGTATTCTTATGACAAACGAGGTACGTTTTCACAGTTTCCAGGGGGCCTTTTTTGATTCATACCATCTATTGCTCAAACCGTTCAGTCTGCGGTCCGACTAAAAAGTTTGAGTTGGAAAAACATTTTTTAAAAATTTAGTTTCAAACAAGATGTTGCAAGATAGTGGTTATGGTAGTAAAGACTTGCTGTCATATTCTGAAAGTAGTAGTGAAGATTCTATCTATATGGAAGAAGTAAATAGAATTTTAAATTTTTACGAAGACAAAGTAAAACGTGAAAATTATTTGCTACTACAATCATCTTTTGCAATTGAGGGGTATGTTATAACAGTTGGTTTATCTCCCGCAAGAACCTTTTCTCCAGCTATTATTTTATCAGAATACTGTAAGCCAAGTAAATTGTCGTTTGGAAAAATGGAATGGCTTGATCTTATTGAATTTTTGAGCAGAAGCACATTTTTTATTGAACCACTACCAACCTAGGCAGATGAGAATGATCCAGTAACATTTTCCTGTGGAGATTTTTGTACAATTTTTGGTATACGATGACACCAAGTTCATAGAAGTTGCAAAACATGGTGTAGAATATCATCTAACGGAAAAGGATGTAGATGAACTTGTTAGAGAACATCATTTTATCGTAGCTTATCAGATTTCACTTATAGAAAATATTAACTTTAATTGTTATTATAATAATGTTATAGATATTGTAAACAAAAATTTTAGTGATAACTGCTTTTAAGCATTAAATGAATATAGTGAAATATGTACTGATCCTTTATTATGTAACGCTTTGCGTCAGTATATTTACTTTTATAAACAAAATGTATTCCAAGATCTAGAAAATATGTAATAAACTTGTATAAAAAATCATGACTTATATTTCAAAATCGATAATTATAGCGTCAAAAAATGTTATTTTATCGTTACAGAATACATGAACGTCACAGTACCAAAATGTGAAACGCCAAAACGTCAAAATAGCATTAAAATTTGTCGTTTCAACGTTTTAAAAAATAGGCAAGAAGAAATTTACGACTTACATGTATTTCTTATGGAAAAACATCATTTCAAAGTGACAAAAAAGCGTTAGTTTTTGACGTTTTATCGTTATTAAATTTATAACCGTCAAAGTGTCGAATAATAGACGTCTAAACGACAAATTTGAACGTTTTTTGGTCGTTTCAACGGAACATATTTAAAAAAAATAATACACCATAGATTCAGATTAAAAATTTATTGTATACATAAAAATTTTAGACATATAATAGACAATAGAAAACCAAAAACTAACCCAATTAATTTACAAAGTTAAAGCAAAATAATATAATATTCTAAATCATTTACAACTGTTTTTTATTTCCCAATTATGATTAACATTAGTCGAGCATTATATCACAATGACCCCATGCTAAAGTGTCAAATGATCCATTGCATAAAAAGCGTTTATCGTCGTGTGGACTTAGACCGATTTTGGTTTGTTCGATTGTAAAAACATTGTGAATGTAAGAACGGATCGTGCATTGTTTTACTGTTTTCATTTTAAAATCTCTCAGACATGAAAGGTAATCATCAAAAGTAATTTTCTTTTCAACGACATTCTTTTTAATTCCTTTGGATCTTTTAAAACACGTATCACCCTCTTTCAAATAAGAATACATTTTTGAACGCAACCCCACAAATTCTGTTAAAAGTTTGCCGTTGCATTCATCTTTCATAAGACCGATAACTTTTTTATTTAAGAGTGAAATACCGTACGTATTGTTTGTTTCATAGTCTGAGGTGTCAAATTTATCTGGATAGGCTTTAATTAATTCGGTATAAACATCATTGCAGTGCAGTTCTAGAAGAAATGCATCGGTATCGGTGTATAAAAGTTTACAGTTGTCTACACATATCGTAGGAAGTACAAAACTGTAATAAAAGTCGTACATACAACAAGTCTTTGAAATATCGAGAATCGACATGCCAATGTACAACGGTTTATTAAATACAAGTTCGGTTTTATAAAGCTCTATCGCTAAAAGGTTTTCGTCAAAGATTTTGCTCGAACTAAACCTAGGACTGCTTATCAAGTTCTTTGCTCCATATCGACCCTCCCAAGATCTAACGAGTTTAACAATGCGGTGTTTCCTTATATTCTCCATAGTTTTCCGAAGACTGCATTGTTCATTAATTTGAATAAATTCTTCTCAAAATCGTTTGTAGCTTTTTTCCTAAGTTCCGTATTTAAATCAATATACGGTTTTAACCAAGCAGACTGCTTAAATTTTAATACTCTGTGTATTTTCGTTAATTTCAATCCATGTTTTATAGCCTGCTTTAAATTTCGATAGTGTATGATATATTTCTCTTTGTTATATAAAGTGGTCACTAATTTGGGTAATTTTGAACCTGGAGGTATACGGTGTTCTGGGCAAAACGGTAAGTTATTGTGCAGATTATGTAAATCGTGTGGATACTTCAAGTCTACTTCGAGGATATATCCCTCTGGAGCATCGTCTGGTATTTGAGTCACATCGATGTGTGTATCAGTCCATTGGAATCCTCCGTACGGAAGAGCCTGACTCATTGCCCAACCATATAAATTGTTTACATCGAGATACATCAAATAACTTTCAGGCTTGTTAAGATCAAAATTAAACAAATTTATAAACATTATATCAAAAGCACGTGACAAGACAACAACGAAACGAAATTTAACGGAAAAAGAGACACATTACCGGACACTATGTGTAGAACAAATAAAATACAAAAACAGAGTGCGGAGGAGATGGCAACAATACAGACTAAACGAAGACAGGGAAGAATTAAAAGAACTTGGAAGACAAATAGAAAGACTAATAAAAGAGCACTATAAACCCAAATGACAACTCATTGTGGAGACTTACAAGAAAATTGACAAAATCACAGACAAACTTACCCACACTACGAGGAACTGACACAACACTCTACAACGACGCACAAACATGCAACGGCTTAGCACAGCAGTTTGCGTCCTGTTTTAAAAATAACACAAATAAAACTCCAAGACACACGCAATTTGACAAGAAAATGGACGAGTTACGAGACAAAAGACCCGCTCAACATCCCGTAAAAGACTACACATCCCCTAACGAGACTAAAGACATAATTAACAGACTAAAAAACAAAAAAGCACCTGGACCAGACAACCTATACCCACTACTTTTTAAAAACATAACCAAAAAAGCAATAGTTCAACTACATTATATAACTAACGCAATTCTAAAATTACAATACTACCCGACACAACTAAAACAAGCCAACGTGACCCCAATACTCAAACAAAGAAAAAATAAACTACTAGTGGAGAGCTACCGCCCTATTTCATTACTAAACGTGACAGCAAAGATAGTCGACAAAGTTATACTCAACAGAATAGACAGAACATTAAAACAAAACAAAACAATACCGGACATACAATTTGGCTTCCGAGAAGGCCATAGCACGGTTGCACAAATCATTAATATAGATAACTACGCAAAAGAAGGGTTTAAAAACAACCAAAGCACCGTGCTAGCGGCCTTTGACATCGAGAAAGCCTTTGACAGTGTTTGGACTAACGGACTGATAAACAAAATGCACAACAACGATTTCTCAGAATACTTAACTAAGACATTACTGACAGATCTAGACAAAAGAACTTTTAAAGTAAAAATCAACAACACATACTCCGAAAATTACGTGATGAAGGCAGGAATCCCACAAGGCTCAGTGCTGTCTCCAACACTCTATAACATACTGACGCATGACATACCAACTGACACAGTAGTTAAGACAGCGCTATACGCAGACGACACATGTACATATAACAAATCGGACATGGCGGAAATAGCCGCCAGAAAGATTGACATACACACTAACAGAATTTTAATACCCTACTTACGCGACAATAAACTTAAATTAAACACAAACAAAACAGAACTAATAATACTGACAAAAAAGAAAACAAACAATACAATCTTCAACAAAATAAAAATAGACGGACAAGAAATACAAGACAAAGATAAAATCAAATATTTGGGATTTTATCTGGACAAAAAACTAAACTATAATGCACACATAGACAACAAAATAAACATAACAAGAGGACAAATATCTAAACTATACCCTTTACTTTGCAGGAAAAGTAGTATGACAAAACAGAACAAATTACTAACGTACAAACAAATTATCAGACCAACTCTTACTTACGGATACCAGGTATTCTGTTCTGCAAGTGATTACAAGATTGAAAAACTTCAAAAAATACAGAACAGATGCCTCAGACTTATTCTAGACAAAGAATGGGGTACAAGAATAACGGAACTGCATCGTGAATCGAGCATGCCAACTATTAGGGAGTACATAATTAAAAACGCAGACAAATACTACAGAAGACTACCAGACACTATAAAATACATAACAACTCACAGAACTACAGACAACCCCAATAGGAAGCACGGCTTGATGCATGAGAGACTTCCGTTATTTCAAGAACCCCTTCTCGAATAAACATAACATACGGGACTTAAAATTAAAATCAACAAAATACAAAGACTGTAGGTACTGCCCACTCGATTCGTCGAGTCGACTGGAGAATGGAGCGTAGCTCTCCAACTGTTCGAAGAGGGGGATCGCGATGGCAGTACCTACATCCTGACAACAGAAAACACCACAAAACAACACAAAGACAGACATGGTTTTTTACTACTTTTCCATGACATAAACAACAGTAAGACGTACAAACAAACGACAGAAATTAGAAACTTATCAATCTAGCTAAGCATAACAAACAAATCGCCTTATAATGCTCTAAAGCAAGGAGAGGGCGTACCAAGAGAATCTAACAATGATGGGTGTATATTTGTACATTTTTACGATTTTTTGTTGTATTAGTACTTATATGTACCAGTTTGTAAATATGTTTTTAAAATTTAATAAACGACTTTTAAACTGAACTAAACTCAAAATTTTGCATGTACCTGTTGTTTGCTTTAGCATATCTATTGCTGCATTGACTGACTCCTCCTCTTATACCTGTCTCTATAAACATGATTTGGTCTATATCTTTTAGTAGTTCCAATTTAGATTTCGTATATTTTAGCAAAGCATCCCACGTATAACCGGGGAGCGTATAATACCAAGCAGGATCGAGACCATACGTTTTTCGACATTTTTCACGAAAACATTCAAACACAGATGCTAAAAGCAAGATATCTGTTTTCATGTACAGCATGCTATATTCCTTTAAATTTTTTATTTTAAATGATTGCCAAACCTTTTGTGCATGCGTGTATAAATCGTCAGTAATATTTTCATCCGTTAGTGTGCTATAAAATTTATCTATGGATGGCAGTTCTGTTTTATCTAATTATTCAATTGAATCAATGTATTCATAAGGAAACACCCCTTTTCTACTTAATAGTTCAAACTGTTCAGATGTTAAATTGGGAAACTGTGAACGTAGATAATGTAGATTTGATGGTTCTAGTAAAGCAGACAGTTTATCTAAGGAGGAATCTAAAAATCGTAGCGAGTCTATGAATCTAAACTTTTCTTCGCTCTCGTCATTACTTAGTGTGCATGAAATGTATTTTTCTTTGTTTATAGGAAGCAAGCTTATACTACCTTTTTTGGATAAATCTCTAATTAAAAAATGTAAGTCGTATCCCGAAAGGTTATGAAAGACTACAGGTACAACAAACTGTTTTCTAAAATTTAAGTTGCAATGCTCATGCGCAAACCCTCTAAATTCCCCCGTAAAGTGATCGTGGTCTCGTACGATAGTGTCCTTCTCTTTGAAGGGGTGCTCGCATATTTGACATGTTGTTGCATTAAGTAAACTAGGCTTGACAATCATTGGTTCGATATGTTTAATTTTCTCTTCAATTAATTTAGCCATCCTTGTCATTTTAGCAGCGAACCAATCCATGCAGTCTTCTCCAATATAGTCATTTTAAAATGATAGCGAACTATCATAGGAGCAATTTAGATAATATCCTGCACTATACGCCTCGTGTTTCTGAAATTTTCGTGTATGTTTTCCCAAGTTGTGGTTATGAGGACGTAGCACTGACTTAAAGTTTGCATAAATGACAAAAGGTGTCATCTGCTTGTATACGTGGTTTTTAAACTCTACATGATCAAACGGAGGGTACGATATTTTGCAATTGTTTATATCTTTGCAGTAATCATCATGTTTGCTTAATTTTTCCTGACTACTAAAGTAATTTAAACATCGATCACAAATACATTTTTGCCCATTATGTTTGTTAACTTAACTTGATATTAAGCGAGATAAATCTTTGATTAAAAAATAGTGATATTTAATTACTTCATTTTCCATATCCATTGATGGAGCTTCATAATCGTTTAATTTTGGAAAGTATTTATCTTGAATAGGCAATAAATTTACATGTTTTTTAAATTTTTCTTTTGTTAAGCGTGCAGGATAAATTGTGTAAAACGATTTATCTTTCGCGGCATTTAATTCTAAAGCGTAAACATTAACTGATTTACCATTTAATTTTTCAAATTTGGAAATATTGTTTAGTGGCATTGGCATGTCTAATCCTTCGGTTTTTAATACGGTTGTATAATGAGGATACGATGTTACACGATCTACATTTTTATTAACTGGATACAATGATGCTGTTACCGACCAGTAAAAGCATGCTTCATCTAAATTTTTAGTATTAATACATGCTTGCTTTTTTAGTATAGGATCTGGTAGCTTAATGTATGATGCAGCACCGTTACTTATCTCATATTTATTGATGTTTATTTCCAATGAAATAATTTTGTCTAAAGCCCATCCAGAATCTTCAAGTTGAAATTCCGATAATTTACTCATTACTTTATCAACAATATTTTCGTTGAACCACAATGCAAGATCCGTACCTGCATCTATTACCGCGTTTTTAGTGTTGAAATATTTAAACTCTAAAATGTCTTCGATTTCCTTAGATTTTTTTATAAATTCCCCGCAAAAAATGGCATTACATTTAACTATTTGAAATTGCTTTAAAATATTTTTGATTTTATGTTGAAAAATTACTAAACATTTTTCCAAAAAATAATTTATATCCTTATGATGCAAATTAACAATGAGACCTGTTTTTATTCTAGATTTAAAACATGAAGCTACATTTAACCATTTTACTCCTGATTTTTCAGTTAGCCCCGATCCCTGCTTAGACAAATTAATAATTTTTTCTTTTATCGATTTTAAATGCCCCAAATTTTTTTGTAAATTTCTTAAAGTCCCAATATCTAAATTTCCCCTACAAATATCTTTATGAAAACTGATAACATGCCGTCTAATTTGTTTCATTAATTTATTTGCTTCCCTATGCGAAAAACTATTGATTAACGCTTTATATGCTTTAGAGAACTCTTTTACAATAGCATTAGATTTATCAACAAATTTACAAATAATTGTAAAATAAAAAGACTTACAAAAAAATATTCCTTAACTATTTCAAATGTATCGGAGGGACTAGCTTTCCCCAATTTTGCTTTTTCCCTTTATATTTTGATGTAATAAGTTCCGTCAGACACTTCTGACAAGTGGGCTTCAGTGTTGGAATAGTTCTCTTTTAAATTTATTCTAGTTAAATCCAACTACAAATAAAATTAAATCATGACGAAAAATTAAATCAACTCAAAAATAAAATTAATACAAATAAATTATGAAAAATAAACTTAACTGAAGAAAAATAAAATTAAATGAACTTAAAAATAAAATTAATTCAAGAAAAATAAAATTAAATAAACCCAAAAATAAAACTACCTAAACAATAAAATTAAATAAACTCAAAAATAAAATTAAATACAAATAAAACATAAAAAATAAACTTAAATAAAGAAAAATAAAATTAAATAAACTCAAAAATAAAATAATTCAAGAAACAATGAAATTAAATTAAAATAAAATTTTGAAATAAAATTAAAATTCTTACCTTTGTGGGTATGTAACAAAAGAGTTCTTGCACTTGAAACTGGTTGTAAAGAGAGCAAAACAATATTGAAGAAGTTATATTCCTTAACTATTTTAAATGTATCGGAGAGATTAGCTTTCCCCAATTTTGCTTTTTCCCTTTATATTTTGATGTAATAAGTTCCGTCAGACACTTCTGACAAGTGGGCTTCAGTGTTGAAATAGTTCTCTTTTAAATTTATTCTAGTTAAATCCAACTACAAATAAAATTAAATCATGACGAAAAATTAAATCAACTCAAAAATAAAATTAATACAGATAAATCATGAAAAATAAACTTAACAATCCGTTTAAATTTAAACAAGTACATTTACCAATAAGAGTAAGTTTTTGCTTGAGATAAATAAAGCCTAGTGAGCTTGATGTTTCAATTGTCGATTTGACAAATAATGTCTTACTCATTTAAGTCATGCACACATGTGCTTAAGGAAGAAATAAGTAACACATGTGACATAAGTTAAATCAAGATGATCGAAAAGCCGATAGGTTAATGTTGCAGGTCATCCTGTATACTTATAATGCAGGTTCGAACCCTGCCGGATTCTAGATTTATTTATTTTATCTTAAAATAATTAGTTTATTTAACTACTCTTCTACTCTTTTAATATATATATATATATATATATATATATATATATATATATATATATATATATATATATATATACGAAAGGGGGAAAATTAATGGGCATGTACGCAAAGAGGATCATAGGGTCACGAATAGGGAATGGTAACCACAGACATGCATGTTTCTGGCTCGTTAGCCGTCATCAGTGCGGCATAACCAAGTAAGGTATTGCACTTGGCCAGCAAAAGTGTTGAGTACTTGGGAGCAAAGGATGGTAGGGAAACATGTATTAAAAACCAAAAAACACAAACAACGAAACTCACACAAGAGTCCTATCGCCATTTGTGGCTTCGGCCAGCTGTGCCCACATTTCGGGGCTACGAACAGCGTCGCCGCGTTGGCGAAACGGACTCATTGTGTTTGAGCCGTTCCAAGCCCAGGAGGTAAAACAAAAAAGGGTGCCAAGTATGCGTACCTATAACAAACGAAAGGGGGAAAATTAATGGGCATGTACGCAAAAAGGATCATAGGGTCACGAATAGGGAATGGTAACCACAGACATGCATGTTTCTGGCTCGTTAGCCGTCATCAGTGCGGCATAACCAAGTAAGGTATTGCACTTGGCCAGCAAAAGTGTTGAGTACTTGGGAGCAAAGGATGGTAGGGAAACATGTATTAAAAACCAAAAAACACAAACAACGAAACTCACACAAGAGTCCTATCGCCATTTGTGGCTTCGGCCAGCTGTGCCCACATTTCGGGGCTACGAACAGCGTCGCCGCGTTGGCGAAACGGACTCATTGTGTTTGAGCCGTTCCAAGCCCAGGAGGTAAAACAAAAAAGGGTGCCAAGTATGCGTACCTATAACAAACGAAAGGGGGAAAATTAATGGGCATGTACGCAAAAAGGATCATAGGGTCACGAATAGGGAATGGTAACCACAGACATGCATGTTTCTGGCTCGTTAGCCGTTATCAGTGCGGCATAACCAAGTAAGGTATTGCACTTGGCCAGCAAAAGTGTTGAGTACTTGGGAGCAAAGGATGGTAGGGAAACATGTATTAAAAACCAAAAAACACAAACAACGAAACTCACACAAGAGTCCTATCGCCATTTGTGGCTTCGGCCAGCTGTGCCCACATGTCGGGGCTACGAACAGCGTCGCCGCGTTGGCGAAACGGACTCATTGTGTTTGAGCCGTTCCAAGCCCAGGAGGTAAAACAAAAAAGGGTGCCAAGTATGCGTACCTATAACAAACGAAAGGGGGAAAATTAATGGGCATGTACGCAAAAAGGATCATAGGGTCACGAATAGGGAATGGTAACCACAGACATGCATGTTTCTGGCTCGTTAGCCGTCATCAGTGCGGCATAACCAAGTAAGGTATTGCACTTGGCCAGCAAAAGTGTTGAGTACTTGGGAGCAAAGGATAGTAGGGAAACATGTATTAAAAACCAAAAAACACAAACAACGAAACTCACACAAGAGTCCTATCGCCATTTGTGGCTTCGGCCAGCTGTGCCCACATTTCGGGGCTACGAACAGCGTCGCCGCGTTGGCGAAACGGACTCATTGTGTTTGAGCCGTTCCAAGCCCAGGAGGTAAAACAAAAAAGGGTGCCAAGTATGCGTACCTATAACAAACGAAAGGGGGAAAATTAATGGGCATGTACGCAAAAAGGATCATAGGGTCACGAATAGGGAATGGTAACCACAGACATGCATGTTTCTGGCTCGTTAGCCGTCATCAGTGCGGCATAACCAAGTAAGGTATTGCACTTGGCCAGCAAAAGTGTTGAGTACTTGGGAGCAAAGGATGGTAGGGAAACATGTATTAAAAACCAAAAAACACAAACAACGAAACTCACACAAGAGTCCTATCGCCATTTGTGGCTTCGGCCAGCTGTGTCCACATTTCGGGGCTACGAACAGCGTCGCCGCGTTGGCGAAACGGACTCATTGTGTTTGAGCCGTTCCAAGCCCAGGAGGTAAAACAAAAAAGGGTGCCAAGTATGCGTACCTATAACAAACGAAAGGGGGAAAATTAATGGGCATGTACGCAAAAAGGATCATAGGGTCACGAATAGGGAATGGTAACCACAGACATGCATGTTTCTGGCTCGTTAGCCGTCATCAGTGCGGCATAACCAAGTAAGGTATTGCACTTGGCCAGCAAAAGTGTTGAGTACTTGGGAGCAAAGGATGGTAGGGAAACATGTATTAAAAACCAAAAAACACAAACAACGAAACTCACACAAGAGTCCTATCG
The DNA here is from genome assembly GCA_964028335.1 of Altica lythri. Taxonomy (NCBI): domain Eukaryota; kingdom Metazoa; phylum Arthropoda; class Insecta; order Coleoptera; family Chrysomelidae; genus Altica; species Altica lythri. The sequence continues at coordinate 35,363,157 of OZ034806.1, read as the reverse complement.
CCATTTGTGGCTTCGGCCAGCTGTGCCCACATTTCGGGGCTACGAACAGCGTCGCCGCGTTGGCGAAACGGACTCATTGTGTTTGAGCCGTTCCAAGCCCAGGAGGTAAAACAAAAAAGGGTGCCAAGTATGCGTACCTATAACAAACGAAAGGGGGAAAATTAATGGGCATGTACGCAAAAAGGATCATAGGGTCACGAATAGGGAATGGTAACCACAGACATGCATGTTTCTGGCTCGTTAGCCGTCATCAGTGCGGCATAACCAAGTAAGGTATTGCACTTGGCCAGCAAAAGTGTTGAGTACTTGGGAGCAAAGGATGGTAGGGAAACATGTATTAAAAACCAAAAAACACAAACAACGAAACTCACACAAGAGTCCTATCGCCATTTGTGGCTTCGGCCAGCTGTGCCCACATTTCGGGGCTACGAACAGCGTCGCCGCGTTGGCGAAACGGACTCATTGTGTTTGAGCCGTTCCAAGCCCAGGAGGTAAAACAAAAAAGGGTGCCAAGTATGCGTACCTATAACAAACGAAAGGGGGAAAATTAATGGGCATGTACGCAAAAAGGATCATAGGGTCACGAATAGGGAATGGTAACCACAGACATGCATGTTTCTGGCTCGTTAGCCGTCATCAGTGCGGCATAACCAAGTAAGGTATTGCACTTGGCCAGCAAAAGTGTTGAGTACTTTGGAGCAAAGGATGGTAGGGAAACATGTATTAAAAACCAAAAAACACAAACAACGAAACTCACACAAGAGTCCTATCGCCATTTGTGGCTTCGGCCAGCTGTGCCCACATTTCGGGGCTACGAACAGCGTCGCCGCGTTGGCGAAACGGACTCATTGTGTTTGAGCCGTTCCAAGCCCAGGAGGTAAAACAAAAAAGGGTGCCAAGTATGCGTACCTATAACAAACGAAAGGGGGAAAATTAATGGGCATGTACGCAAAAAGGATCATAGGGTCACGAATAGGGAATGGTAACCACAGACATGCATGTTTCTGGCTCGTTAGCCGTCATCAGTGCGGCATAACCAAGTAAGGTATTGCACTTGGCCAGCAAAAGTGTTGAGTACTTGGGAGCAAAGGATGGTAGGGAAACATGTATTAAAAACCAAAAAACACAAACAACGAAACTCACACAAGAGTCCTATCGCCATTTGTGGCTTCGGCCAGCTGTGCCCACATTTCGGGGCTACGAACAGCGTCGCCGCGTTGGCGAAACGGACTCATTGTGTTTGAGCCGTTCCAAGCCCAGGAGGTAAAACAAAAAAGGGTGCCAAGTATGCGTACCTATAACAAACGAAAGGGGGAAAATTAATGGGCATGTACGCAAAAAGGATCATAGGGTCACGAATAGGGAATGGTAACCACAGACATGCATGTTTCTGGCTCGTTAGCCGTCATCAGTGCGGCATAACCAAGTAAGGTATTGCACTTGGCCAGCAAAAGTGTTGAGTACTTGGGAGCAAAGGATGGTAGGGAAACATGTATTAAAAACCAAAAAACACAAACAACGAAACTCACACAAGAGTCCTATCGCCATTTGTGGCTTCGGCCAGCTGTGCCCACATTTCGGGGCTACGAACAGCGTCGCCGCGTTGGCGAAACGGACTCATTGTGTTTGAGCCGTTCCAAGCCCAGGAGGTAAAACAAAAAAGGGTGCCAAGTATGCGTACCTATAACAAACGAAAGGGGGAAAATTAATGGACATGTACGCAAAAAGGATCATAGGGTCACGAATAGGGAATGGTAACCACAGACATGCATGTTTCTGGCTCGTTAGCCGTCATCAGTGCGGCATAACCAAGTAAGGTATTGCACTTGGCCAGCAAAAGTGTTGAGTACTTGGGAGCAAAGGATGGTAGGGAAACATGTATTAAAAACCAAAAAACACAAACAACGAAACTCACACAAGAGTCCTATCGCCATTTGTGGCTTCGGCCAGCTGTGCCCACATTTCGGGGCTACGAACAGCGTCGCCCCGTTGGCGAAACGGACTCATTGTGTTTGAGCCGTTCCAAGCCCAGGAGGTAAAACAAAAAAGGGTGCCAAGTATGCGTACCTATAACAAACGAAAGGGGGAAAATTAATGGGCATGTACGCAAAAAGGATCATAGGGTCACGAATAGGGAATGGTAACCACAGACATGCATGTTTCTGGCTCGTTAGCCGTCATCAGTGCGGCATAACCAAGTAAGGTATTGCACTTGGCCAGCAAAAGTGTTGAGTACTTGGGAGCAAAGGATGGTAGGGAAACATGTATTAAAAACCAAAAAACACAAACAACGAAACTCACACAAGAGTCCTATCGCCATTTGTGGCTTCGGCCAGCTGTGCCCACATTTCGGGGCTACGAACAGCGTCGCCGCGTTGGCGAAACGGACTCATTGTGTTTGAGCCGTTCCAAGCCCAGAAGGTAAAACAAAAAAGGGTGCCAAGTATGCGTACCTATAACAAACGAAAGGGGGAAAATTAATGGGCATGTACGCAAAAAGGATCATAGGGTCACGAATAGGGAATGGTAACCACAGACATGCATGTTTCTGGCTCGTTAGCCGTCATCAGTGCGGCATAACCAAGTAAGGTATTGCACTTGGCCAGCAAAAGTGTTGAGTACTTGGGAGCAAAGGATGGTAGGGAAACATGTATTAAAAACCAAAAAACACAAACAACGAAACTCACACAAGAGTCCTATCGCCATTTGTGGCTTCGGCCAGCTGTGCCCACATTTCGGGGCTACGAACAGCGTCGCCGCGTTGGCGAAACGGACTCATTGTGTTTGAGCCGTTCCAAGCCCAGGAGGTAAAACAAAAAAGGGTGCCAAGTATGCGTACCTATAACAAACGAAAGGGGGAAAATTAATGGGCATGTACGCAAAAAGGATCATAGGGTCACGAATAGGGAATGGTAACCACAGACATGCATGTTTCTGGCTCGTTAGCCGTCATCAGTGCGGCATAACCAAGTAAGGTATTGCACTTGGCCAGCAAAAGTGTTGAGTACTTGGGAGCAAAGGATGGTAGGGAAACATGTATTAAAAACCAAAAAACACAAACAACGAAACTCACACAAGAGTCCTATCGCCATTTGTGGCTTCGGCCAGCTGTGCCCACATTTCGGGGCTACGAACAGCGTCGCCGCGTTGGCGAAACGGACTCATTGTGTTTGAGCCGTTTCAAGCCCAGGAGGTAAAACAAAAAAGGGTGCCAAGTATGCGTACCTATAACAAACGAAAGGGGGAAAATTAATGGGCATGTACGCAAAAAGGATCATAGGGTCACGAATAGGGAATGGTAACCACAGACATGCATGTTTCTGGCTCGTTAGCCGTCATCAGTGCGGCATAACCAAGTAAGGTATTGCACTTGGCCAGCAAAAGTGTTGAGTACTTGGGAGCAAAGGATGGTAGGGAAACATGTATTAAAAACCAAAAAACACAAACAACGAAACTCACACAAGAGTCCTATCGCCATTTGTGGCTTCGGCCAGCTGTGCCCACATTTCGGGGCTACGAACAGCGTCGCCGCGTTGGCGAAACGGACTCATTGTGTTTGAGCCGTTCCAAGCCCAGGAGGTAAAACAAAAAAGGGTGCCAAGTATGCGTACCTATAACAAACGAAAGGGGGAAAATTAATGGGCATGTACGCAAAAAGGATCATAGGGTCACGAATAGGGAATGGTAACCACAGACATGCATGTTTCTGGCTCGTTAGCCGTCATCAGTGCGGCATAACCAAGTAAGGTATTGCACTTGGCCAGCAAAAGTGTTGAGTACTTGGGAGCAAAGGATGGTAGGGAAACATGTATTAAAAACCAAAAAACACAAACAACGAAACTCACACAAGAGTCCTATCGCCATTTGTGGCTTCGGCCAGCTGTGCCCACATTTCGGGGCTACGAACAGCGTCGCCGCGTTGGCGAAACGGACTCATTGTGTTTGAGCCGTTCCAAGCCCAGGAGGTAAAACAAAAAAGGGTGCCAAGTATGCGTACCTATAACAAACGAAAGGGGGAAAATTAATGGACATGTACGCAAAAAGGATCATAGGGTCACGAATAGGGAATGGTAACCACAGACATGCATGTTTCTGGCTCGTTAGCCGTCATCAGTGCGGCATAACCAAGTAAGGTATTGCACTTGGCCAGCAAAAGTGTTGAGTACTTGGGAGCAAAGGATGGTAGGGAAACATGTATTAAAAACCAAAAAACACAAACAACGAAACTCACACAAGAGTCCTATCGCCATTTGTGGCTTCGGCCAGCTGTGCCCACATTTCGGGGCTACGAACAGCGTCGCCGCGTTGGCGAAACGGACTCATTGTGTTTGAGCCGTTCCAAGCCCAGGAGGTAAAACAAAAAGGGTGCCAAGTATGCGTACCTATAACAAACGAAAGGGGGAAAATTAATGGGCATGTACGCAAAATGGATCATAGGGTCACGAATAGGGAATGGTAACCACAGACATGCATGTTTCTGGCTCGTTAGCCGTCATCAGTGCGGCATAACCAAGTAAGGTATTGCACTTGGCCAGCAAAAGTGTTGAGTACTTGGGAGCAAAGGATGGTAGGGAAACATGTATTAAAAACCAAAAAACACAAACAACGAAACTCACACAAGAGTCCTATCGCCATTTGTGGCTTCGGCCAGCTGTGCCCACATTTCGGGGCTACGAACAGCGTCGCCGCGTTGGCGAAACGGACTCATTGTGTTTGAGCCGTTCCAAGCCCAGGAGGTAAAACAAAAAAGGGTGCCAAGTATGCGTACCTATAACAAACGAAAGGGGGAAAATTAATGGGCATGTACGCAAAAAGGATCATAGGGTCACGAATAGGGAATGGTAACCACAGACATGCATGTTTCTGGCTCGTTAGCCGTCATCAGTGCGGCATAACCAAGTAAGGTATTGCACTTGGCCAGCAAAAGTGTTGAGTACTTGGGAGCAAAGGATGGTAGGGAAACATGTATTAAAAACCAAAAAACACAAACAACGAAACTCACACAAGAGTCCTATCGCCATTTGTGGCTTCGGCCAGCTGTGCCCACATTTCGGGGCTACGAACAGCGTCGCCGCGTTGGCGAAATGGACTCATTGTGTTTGAGCCGTTCCAAGCCCAGGAGGTAAAACAAAAAAGGGTGCCAAGTATGCGTACCTATAACAAACGAAAGGGGGAAAATTAATGGGCATGTACGCAAAAAGGATCATAGGGTCACGAATAGGGAATGGTAACCACAGACATGCATGTTTCTGGCTCGTTAGCCGTCATCAGTGCGGCATAACCAAGTAAGGTATTGCACTTGGCCAGCAAAAGTGTTGAGTACTTGGGAGCAAAGGATGGTAGGGAAACATGTATTAAAAACAAAAAAACACAAACAACGAAACTCACACAAGAGTCCTATCGCCATTTGTGGCTTCGGCCAGCTGTGCCCACATTTCGGGGCTACGAACAGCGTCGCCGCGTTGGCGAAACGGACTCATTGTGTTTGAGCCGTTCCAAGCCCAGGAGGTAAAACAAAAAAGGGTGCCAAGTATGCGTACCTATAACAAACGAAAGGGGGAAAATTAATGGGCATGTACGCAAAAAGGATCATAGGGTCACGAATAGGGAATGGTAACCACAGACATGCATGTTTCTGGCTCGTTAGCCGTCATCAGTGCGGCATAACCAAGTAAGGTATTGAACTTGGCCAGCAAAAGTGTTGAGTACTTGGGAGCAAAGGATGGTAGGGAAACATGTATTAAAAACCTATAAAACACAAACAACGAAACTCACACAAGAGTCCTATCGCCATTTGTGGCTTCGGCCAGCTGTGCCCACATTTCGGGGCTACGAACAGCGTCGCCGCGTTGGCGAAACGGACTCATTGTGTTTGAGCCGTTCCAAGCCCAGGAGGTAAAACAAAAAAGGGTGCCAAGTATGCGTACCTATAACAAACGAAAGGGGGAAAATTAATGGGCATGTACGCAAAAAGGATCATAGGGTCACGAATAGGGAATGGTAACCACAGACATGCATGTTTCTGGCTCGTTGGTTATGCCGCACTGATGACGGCTAACGAGCCAGAAACATGCATGTCTGTGGTTACCATTCCCTATTCGTGACCCTATGATCCTTTTTGCGTACATGCCCATTAATTTTCCCCCTTTCGTTTGTTATAGGTACGCATACTTGGCACCCTTTTTTGTTTTACCTCCTGGGCTTGGAACGGCTCAAACACAATGAGTCCGTTTCGCCAACGCGGCGACGCTGTTCGTAGCCCCGAAATGTGGGCACAGCTGGCCGAAGCCACAAATGGCGATAGGACTCTTGTGTGAGTTTCGTTGTTTGTGTTTTTTGGTTTTTAATACATGTTTCCCTACCATCCTTTGCTCCCAAGTACTCAACACTTTTGCTGGCCAAGTGCAATACCTTACTTGGTTATGCCGCACTGATGACGGCTAACGAGCCAGAAACATGCATGTCTGTGGTTACCATTCCCTATTCGTGACCCTATGATCCTTTTTGCGTACATGCCCATTAATTTTCCCCCTTTCGTTTGTTATAGGTACGCATACTTGGCACCCTTTTTTGTTTTACCTCCTGGGCTTGGAACGGCTCAAACACAATGAGTCCGTTTCGCCAACGCGGCGACGCTGTTCGTAGCCCCGAAATGTGGGCACAGCTGGCCGAAGCCACAAATGGCGATAGGACTCTTGTGTGAGTTTCGTTGTTTGTGTTTTTTGGTTTTTAATACATGTTTCCCTACCATCCTTTGCTCCCAAGTACTCAACACTTTTGCTGGCCAAGTGCAATACCTTACTTGGTTATGCCGCACTGATGACGGCTAACGAGCCAGAAACATGCATGTCTGTGGTTACCATTCCCTATTCGTGACCCTATGATCCATTTTGCGTACATGCCCATTAATTTTCCCCCTTTCGTTTGTTATAGGTACGCATACTTGGCACCCTTTTTGTTTTACCTCCTGGGCTTGGAACGGCTCAAACACAATGAGTCCGTTTCGCCAACGCGGCGACGCTGTTCGTAGCCCCGAAATGTGGGCACAGCTGGCCGAAGCCACAAATGGCGATAGGACTCTTGTGTGAGTTTCGTTGTTTGTGTTTTTTGGTTTTTAATACATGTTTCCCTACCATCCTTTGCTCCCAAGTACTCAACACTTTTGCTGGCCAAGTGCAATACCTTACTTGGTTATGCCGCACTGATGACGGCTAACGAGCCAGAAACATGCATGTCTGTGGTTACCATTCCCTATTCGTGACCCTATGATCCTTTTTGCGTACATGTCCATTAATTTTCCCCCTTTCGTTTGTTATAGGTACGCATACTTGGCACCCTTTTTTGTTTTACCTCCTGGGCTTGGAACGGCTCAAACACAATGAGTCCGTTTCGCCAACGCGGCGACGCTGTTCGTAGCCCCGAAATGTGGGCACAGCTGGCCGAAGCCACAAATGGCGATAGGACTCTTGTGTGAGTTTCGTTGTTTGTGTTTTTTGGTTTTTAATACATGTTTCCCTACCATCCTTTGCTCCCAAGTACTCAACACTTTTGCTGGCCAAGTGCAATACCTTACTTGGTTATGCCGCACTGATGACGGCTAACGAGCCAGAAACATGCATGTCTGTGGTTACCATTCCCTATTCGTGACCCTATGATCCTTTTTGCGTACATGCCCATTAATTTTCCCCCTTTCGTTTGTTATAGGTACGCATACTTGGCACCCTTTTTTGTTTTACCTCCTGGGCTTGGAACGGCTCAAACACAATGAGTCCGTTTCGCCAACGCGGCGACGCTGTTCGTAGCCCCGAAATGTGGGCACAGCTGGCCGAAGCCACAAATGGCGATAGGACTCTTGTGTGAGTTTCGTTGTTTGTGTTTTTTGGTTTTTAATACATGTTTCCCTACCATCCTTTGCTCCCAAGTACTCAACACTTTTGCTGGCCAAGTGCAATACCTTACTTGGTTATGCCGCACTGATGACGGCTAACGAGCCAGAAACATGCATGTCTGTGGTTACCATTCCCTATTCGTGACCCTATGATCCTTTTTGCGTACATGCCCATTAATTTTCCCCCTTTCGTTTGTTATAGGTACGCATACTTGGCACCCTTTTTTGTTTTACCTCCTGGGCTTGAAACGGCTCAAACACAATGAGTCCGTTTCGCCAACGCGGCGACGCTGTTCGTAGCCCCGAAATGTGGGCACAGCTGGCCGAAGCCACAAATGGCGATAGGACTCTTGTGTGAGTTTCGTTGTTTGTGTTTTTTGGTTTTTAATACATGTTTCCCTACCATCCTTTGCTCCCAAGTACTCAACACTTTTGCTGGCCAAGTGCAATACCTTACTTGGTTATGCCGCACTGATGACGGCTAACGAGCCAGAAACATGCATGTCTGTGGTTACCATTCCCTATTCGTGACCCTATGATCCTTTTTGCGTACATGCCCATTAATTTTCCCCCTTTCGTTTGTTATAGGTACGCATACTTGGCACCCTTTTTTGTTTTACCTCCTGGGCTTGGAACGGCTCAAACACAATGAGTCCGTTTCGCCAACGCGGCGACGCTGTTCGTAGCCCCGAAATGTGGGCACAGCTGGCCGAAGCCACAAATGGCGATAGGACTCTTGTGTGAGTTTCGTTGTTTGTGTTTTTTGGTTTTTAATACATGTTTCCCTACCATCCTTTGCTCCCAAGTACTCAACACTTTTGCTGGCCAAGTGCAATACCTTACTTGGTTATGCCGCACTGATGACGGCTAACGAGCCAGAAACATGCATGTCTGTGGTTACCATTCCCTATTCGTGACCCTATGATCCTTTTTGCGTACATGCCCATTAATTTTCCCCCTTTCGTTTGTTATAGGTACGCATACTTGGCACCCTTTTTTGTTTTACCTTCTGGGCTTGGAACGGCTCAAACACAATGAGTCCGTTTCGCCAACGCGGCGACGCTGTTCGTAGCCCCGAAATGTGGGCACAGCTGGCCGAAGCCACAAATGGCGATAGGACTCTTGTGTGAGTTTCGTTGTTTGTGTTTTTTGGTTTTTAATACATGTTTCCCTACCATCCTTTGCTCCCAAGTACTCAACACTTTTGCTGGCCAAGTGCAATACCTTACTTGGTTATGCCGCACTGATGACGGCTAACGAGCCAGAAACATGCATGTCTGTGGTTACCATTCCCTATTCGTGACCCTATGATCCTTTTTGCGTACATGCCCATTAATTTTCCCCCTTTCGTTTGTTATAGGTACGCATACTTGGCACCCTTTTTTGTTTTACCTCCTGGGCTTGGAACGGCTCAAACACAATGAGTCCGTTTCGCCAACGCGGCGACGCTGTTCGTAGCCCCGAAATGTGGGCACAGCTGGCCGAAGCCACAAATGGCGATAGGACTCTTGTGTGAGTTTCGTTGTTTGTGTTTTTTGGTTTTTAATACATGTTTCCCTACCATCCTTTGCTCCCAAGTACTCAACACTTTTGCTGGCCAAGTGCAATACCTTACTTGGTTATGCCGCACTGATGACGGCTAACGAGCCAGAAACATGCATGTCTGTGGTTACCATTCCCTATTCGTGACCCTATGATCCTTTTTGCGTACATGCCCATTAATTTTCCCCCTTTCGTTTGTTATAGGTACGCATACTTGGCACCCTTTTTTGTTTTACCTCCTGGGCTTGGAACGGCTCAAACACAATGAGTCCGTTTCGCCAACGCGGCGACGCTGTTCGTAGCCCCGAAATGTGGGCACAGCTGGCCGAAGCCACAAATGGCGATAGGACTCTTGTGTGAGTTTCGTTGTTTGTGTTTTTTGGTTTTTAATACATGTTTCCCTACCATCCTTTGCTCCCAAGTACTCAACACTTTTGCTGGCCAAGTGCAATACCTTACTTGGTTATGCCGCACTGATGACGGCTAACGAGCCAGAAACATGCATGTCTGTGGTTACCATTCCCTATTCGTGACCCTATGATCCTTTTTGCGTACATGCCCATTAATTTTCCCCCTTTCGTTTGTTATAGGTACGCATACTTGGCACCCTTTTTTGTTTTACCTCCTGGGCTTGGAACGGCTCAAACACAATGAGTCCGTTTCGCCAACGCGGCGACGCTGTTCGTAGCCCCGAAATGTGGGCACAGCTGGCCGAAGCCACAAATGGCGATAGGACTCTTGTGTGAGTTTCGTTGTTTGTGTTTTTTGGTTTTTAATACATGTTTCCCTACCATCCTTTGCTCCCAAGTACTCAACACTTTTGCTGGCCAAGTGCAATACCTTACTTGGTTATGCCGCACTGATGACGGCTAACGAGCCAGAAACATGCATGTCTGTGGTTACCATTCCCTATTCGTGACCCTATGATCCTTTTTGCGTACATGCCCATTAATTTTCCCCCTTTCGTTTGTTATAGGTACGCATACTTGGCACCCTTTTTTGTTTTACCTCCTGGGCTTGGAACGGCTCAAACACAATGAGTCCGTTTCGCCAACGCGGCGACGCTGTTCGTAGCCCCGAAATGTGGGCACAGCTGGCCGAAGCCACAAATGGCGATAGGACTCTTGTGTGAGTTTCGTTGTTTGTGTTTTTTGGTTTTTAATACATGTTTCCCTACCATCCTTTGCTCCCAAGTACTCAACACTTTTGCTGGCCAAGTGCAATACCTTACTTGGTTATGCCGCACTGATGACGGCTAACGAGCCAGAAACATGCATGTCTGTGGTTACCATTCCCTATTCGTGACCCTATGATCCTTTTTGCGTACATGCCCATTAATTTTCCCCCTTTCGTTTGTTATAGGTACGCATACTTGGCACCCTTTTTTGTTTTACCTCCTGGGCTTGGAACGGCTCAAACACAATGAGTCCGTTTCGCCAACGCGGCGACGCTGTTCGTAGCCCCGAAATGTGGGCACAGCTGGCCGAAGCCACAAATGGCGATAGGACTCTTGTGTGAGTTTCGTTGTTTGTGTTTTTTGGTTTTTAATACATGTTTCCCTACCATCCTTTGCTCCCAAGTACTCAACACTTTTGCTGGCCAAGTGCAATACCTTACTTGGTTATGCCGCACTGATGACGGCTAACGAGCCAGAAACATGCATGTCTGTGGTTACCATTCCCTATTCGTGACCCTATGATCCTTTTTGCGTACATGCCCATTAATTTTCCCCCTTTCGTTTGTTATAGGTACGCATACTTGGCACCCTTTTTTGTTTTACCTCCTGGGCTTGGAACGGCTCAAACACAATGAGTCCGTTTCGCCAACGCGGCGACGCTGTTCGTAGCCCCGAAATGTGGGCACAGCTGGCCGAAGCCACAAATGGCGATAGGACTCTTGTGTGAGTTTCGTTGTTTGTGTTTTTTGGTTTTTAATACATGTTTCCCTACCATCCTTTGCTCCCAAGTACTCAACACTTTTGCTGGCCAAGTGCAATACCTTACTTGGTTATGCCGCACTGATGACGGCTAACGAGCCAGAAACATGCATGTCTGTGGTTACCATTCCCTATTCGTGACCCTATGATCCTTTTTGCGTACATGCCCATTAATTTTCCCCCTTTCGTTTGTTATAGGTACGCATACTTGGCACCCTTTTTTGTTTTACCTCCTGGGCTTGGAACGGCTCAAACACAATGAGTCCGTTTCGCCAACGCGGCGACGCTGTTCGTAGCCACGAAATGTGGGCACAGCTGGCCGAAGCCACAAATGGCGATAGGACTCTTGTGTGAGTTTCGTTGTTTGTGTTTTTTGGTTTTTAATACATGTTTCCCTACCATCCTTTGCTCCCAAGTACTCAACACTTTTGCTGGCCAAGTGCAATACCTTACTTGGTTATGCCGCACTGATGACGGCTAACGAGCCAGAAACATGCATGTCTGTGGTTACCATTCCCTATTCGTGACCCTATGATCCTTTTTGCGTACATGCCCATTAATTTTCCCCCTTTCGTTTGTTATAGGTACGCATACTTGGCACCCTTTTTTGTTTTACCTCCTGGGCTTGGAACGGCTCAAACACAATGAGTCCGTTTCGCCAACGCGGCGACGCTGTTCGTAGCCCCGAAATGTGGGCACAGCTGGCCGAAGCCACAAATGGCGATAGGACTCTTGTGTGAGTTTCGTTGTTTGTGTTTTTTGGTTTTTAATACATGTTTCCCTACCATCCTTTGCTCCCAAGTACTCAACACTTTTGCTGGCCAAGTGCAATACCTTACTTGGTTATGCCGCACTGATGACGGCTAACGAGCCAGAAACATGCATGTCTGTGGTTACCATTCCCTATTCGTGACCCTATGATCCTTTTTGCGTACATGCCCATTAATTTTCCCCCTTTCGTTTGTTATAGGTACGCATACTTGGCACCCTTTTTTGTTTTACCTCCTGGGCTTGGAACGGCTCAAACACAATGAGTCCGTTTCGCCAACGCGGCGACGCTGTTCGTAGCCCCGAAATGTGGGCACAGCTGGCCGAAGCCACAAATGGCGATAGGACTCTTGTGTGAGTTTCGTTGTTTGTGTTTTTTGGTTTTTAATACATGTTTCCCTACCATCCTTTGCTCCCAAGTACTCAACACTTTTGCTGGCCAAGTGCAATACCTTACTTGGTTATGCCGCACTGATGACGGCTAACGAGCCAGAAACATGCATGTCTGTGGTTACCATTCCCTATTCGTGACCCTATGATCCTTTTTGCGTACATGCCCATTAATTTTCCCCCTTTCGTTTGTCATAGGTACGCATACTTGGCACCCTTTTTTGTTTTACCTCCTGGGCTTGGAACGGCTCAAACACAATGAGTCCGTTTCGCCAACGCGGCGACGCTGTTCGTAGCCCCGAAATGTGGGCACAGCTGGCCGAAGCCACAAATGGCGATAGGACTCTTGTGTGAGTTTCGTTGTTTGTGTTTTTTGGTTTTTAATACATGTTTCCCTACCATCCTTTGCTCCCAAGTACTCAACACTTTTGCTGGCCAAGTGCAATACCTTACTTGGTTATGCCGCACTGATGACGGCTAACGAGCCAGAAACATGCATGTCTGTGGTTACCATTCCCTATTCGTGACCCTATGATCCTTTTTGCGTACATGCCCATTAATTTTCCCCCTTTCGTTTGTTATAGGTACGCATACTTGGCACCCTTTTTTGTTTTACCTCCTGGGCTTGGAACGGCTCAAACACAATGAGTCCGTTTCGCCAACGCGGCGACGCTGTTCGTAGCCCCGAAATGTGGGCACAGCTGGCCGAAGCCACAAATGGCGATAGGACTCTTGTGTGAGTTTCGTTGTTTGTGTTTTTTGGTTTTTAATACATGTTTCCCTACCATCCTTTGCTCCCAAGTACTCAACACTTTTGCTGGCCAAGTGCAATACCTTACTTGGTTATGCCGCACTGATGACGGCTAACGAGCCAGAAACATGCATGTCTGTGGTTACCATTCCCTATTCGTGACCCTATGATCCTTTTTGTGTACATGCCCATTAATTTTCCCCCTTTCGTTTGTTATAGGTACGCATACTTGGCACCCTTTTTTGTTTTACCTCCTGGGCTTGGAACGGCTCAAACACAATGAGTCCGTTTCGCCAACGCGGCGACGCTGTTCGTAGCCCCGAAATGTGGGCACAGCTGGCCGAAGCCACAAATGGCGATAGGACTCTTGTGTGAGTTTCGTTGTTTGTGTTTTTTGGTTTTTAATACATGTTTCCCTACCATCCTTTGCTCCCAAGTACTCAACACTTTTGCTGGCCAAGTGCAATACCTTACTTGGTTATGCCGCACTGATGACGGCTAACGAGCCAGAAACATGCATGTCTGTGGTTACCATTCCCTATTCGTGACCCTATGATCCTTTTTGCGTACATGCCCATTAATTTTCCCCCTTTCGTTTGTTATAGGTACGCATACTTGGCACCCTTTTTTGTTTTACCTCCTGGGCTTGGAACGGCTCAAACACAATGAGTCCGTTTCGCCAACGCGGCGACGCTGTTCGTAGCCCCGAAATGTGGGCACAGCTGGCCGAAGCCACAAATGGCGATAGGACTCTTGTGTGAGTTTCGTTGTTTGTGTTTTTTGGTTTTTAATACATGTTTCCCTACCATCCTTTGCTCCCAAGTACTCAACACTTTTGCTGGCCAAGTGCAATACCTTACTTGGTTATGCCGCACTGATGACGGCTAACGAGCCAGAAACATGCATGTCTGTGGTTACCATTCCCTATTCGTGACCCTATGATCCTTTTTGCGTACATGCCCATTAATTTTCCCCCTTTCGTTTGTTATAGGTACGCATACTTGGCACCCTTTTTTGTTTTACCTCCTGGGCTTGGAACGGCTCAAACACAATGAGTCCGTTTCGCCAACGCGGCGACGCTGTTCGTAGCCCCGAAATGTGGGCACAGCTGGCCGAAGCCACAAATGGCGATAGGACTCTTGTGTGAGTTTCGTTGTTTGTGTTTTTTGGTTTTTAATACATGTTTCCCTACCATCCTTTGCTCCCAAGTACTCAACACTTTTGCTGGCCAAGTGCAATACCTTACTTGGTTATGCCGCACTGATGACGGCTAACGAGCCAGAAACATGCATGTCTGTGGTTACCATTCCCTATTCGTGACCCTATGATCCTTTTTGTGTACATGCCCATTAATTTTCCCCCTTTCGTTTGTTATAGGTACGCATACTTGGCACCCTTTTTTGTTTTACCTCCTGGGCTTGGAACGGCTCAAACACAATGAGTCCGTTTCGCCAACGCGGCGACGCTGTTCGTAGCCCCGAAATGTGGGCACAGCTGGCCGAAGCCACAAATGGCGATAGGACTCTTGTGTGAGTTTCGTTGTTTGTGTTTTTTGGTTTTTAATACATGTTTCCCTACCATCCTTTGCTCCCAAGTACTCAACACTTTTGCTGGCCAAGTGCAATACCTTACTTGGTTATGCCGCACTGATGACGGCTAACGAGCCAGAAACATGCATGTCTGTGGTTACCATTCCCTATTCGTGACCCTATGATCCTTTTTGCGTACATGCCCATTAATTTTCCCCCTTTCGTTTGTTATAGGTACGCATACTTGGCACCCTTTTTTGTTTTACCTCCTGGGCTTGGAACGGCTCAAACACAATGAGTCCGTTTCGCCAACGCGGCGACGCTGTTCGTAGCCCCGAAATGTGGGCACAGCTGGCCGAAGCCACAAATGGCGATAGGACTCTTGTGTGAGTTTCGTTGTTTGTGTTTTTTGGTTTTTAATACATGTTTCCCTACCATCCTTTGCTCCCAAGTACTCAACACTTTTGCTGGCCAAGTGCAATACCTTACTTGGTTATGCCGCACTGATGACGGCTAACGAGCCAGAAACATGCATGTCTGTGGTTACCATTCCCTATTCGTGACCCTATGATCCTTTTTGCGTACATGCCCATTAATTTTCCCCCTTTCGGTTGTCATAGGTACGCATACTTGGCACCCTTTTTTGTTTTACCTCCTGGGCTTGGAACGGCTCAAACACAATGAGTCCGTTTCGCCAACGCGGCGACGCTGTTCGTAGCCCCGAAATGTGGGCACAGCTGGCCGAAGCCACAAATGGCGATAGGACTCTTGTGTGAGTTTCGTTGTTTGTGTTTTTTGGTTTTTAATACATGTTTCCCTACCATCCTTTGCTCCCAAGTACTCAACACTTTTGCTTGCCAAGTGCAATACCTTACTTGGTTATGCCGCACTGATGACGGCTAACGAGCCAGAAACATGCATGTCTGTGGTTACCATTCCCTATTCGTGACCCTATGATCCTTTTTGCGTACATGCCCATTAATTTTCCCCCTTTCGTTTGTTATAGGTACGCATACTTGGCACCCTTTTTTGTTTTACCTCCTGGGCTTGGAACGGCTCAAACACAATGAGTCCGTTTCGCCAACGCGGCGACGCTGTTCGTAGCCCCGAAATGTGGGCACAGCTGGCCGAAGCCACAAATGGCGATAGGACTCTTGTGTGAGTTTCGTTGTTTGTGTTTTTTGGTTTTTAATACATGTTTCCCTACCATCCTTTGCTCCCAAGTACTCAACACTTTTGCTGGCCCAGTGCAATACCTTACTTGGTTATGCCGCACTGATGACGGCTAACGAGCCAGAAACATGCATGTCTGTGGTTACCATTCCCTATTCGTGACCCTATGATCCTTTTTGTGTACATGCCCATTAATTTTCCCCCTTTCGTTTGTTATAGGTACGCATACTTGGCACCCTTTTTTGTTTTACCTCCTGGGCTTGGAACGGCTCAAACACAATGAGTCCGTTTCGCCAACGCGGCGACGCTGTTCGTAGCCCCGAAATGTGGGCACAGCTGGCCGAAGCCACAAATGGCGATAGGACTCTTGTGTGAGTTTCGTTGTTTGTGTTTTTTGGTTTTTAATACATGTTTCCCTACCATCCTTTGCTCCCAAGTACTCAACACTTTTGCTGGCCAAGTGCAATACCTTACTTGGTTATGCCGCACTGATGACGGCTAACGAGCCAGAAACATGCATGTCTGTGGTTACCATTCCCTATTCGTGACCCTATGATCCTTTTTGCGTACATGCCCATTAATTTTCCCCCTTTCGTTTGTTATAGGTACGCATACTTGGCACCCTTTTTTGTTTTACCTCCTGGGCTTGGAACGGCTCAAACACAATGAGTCCGTTTCGCCAACGCGGCGACGCTGTTCGTAGCCCCGAAATGTGGGCACAGCTGGCCGAAGCCACAAATGGCGATAGGACTCTTGTGTGAGTTTCGTTGTTTGTGTTTTTTGGTTTTTAATACATGTTTCCCTACCATCCTTTGCTCCCAAGTACTCAACACTTTTGCTGGCCAAGTGCAATACCTTACTTGGTTATGCCGCACTGATGACGGCTAACGAGCCAGAAACATGCATGTCTGTGGTTACCATTCCCTATTCGTGACCCTATGATCCTTTTTGCGTACATGCCCATTAATTTTCCCCCTTTCGTTTGTTATAGGTACGCATACTTGGCACCCTTTTTTGTTTTACCTCCTCGGCTTGGAACGGCTCAAACACAATGAGTCCGTTTCGCCAACGCGGCGACGCTGTTCGTAGCCCCGAAATGTGGGCACAGCTGGCCGAAGCCACAAATGGCGATAGGACTCTTGTGTGAGTTTCGTTGTTTGTGTTTTTTGGTTTTTAATACATGTTTCCCTACCATCCTTTGCTCCCAAGTACTCAACACTTTTGCTGGCCAAGTGCAATACCTTACTTGGTTATGCCGCACTGATGACGGCTAACGAGCCAGAAACATGCATGTCTGTGGTTACCATTCCCTATTCGTGACCCTATGATCCTTTTTGCGTACATGCCCATTAATTTTCCCCCTTTCGTTTGTTATAGGTACGCATACTTGGCACCCTTTTTTGTTTTTTTATATATATATATATATATATATATATATATATATATATATATATATATATATATATATATTGAGATGATATTAGTTACTATGTTATATTAAATAAGAATGTAGAAGGAAAATCTAATGGAAAGTAGAGAAAGGAGATTTTCTTATTTCGAGTCAGAGCGCAAATTTAGTAACATTGGGATTGATTATCATCATCTTCTTCATAATTCCTAAAAAAGAAAAAAGAAAATAGAATAATAAGAAAAAAAATATACAAATACATTTCAAAGATTTTTATTTAAAGATTCAAAAATGATTAATCTACATTATATAAAGTTTTGATAATTATGAAATTGATAAATGGGTAAAGTAGATAATTAAAAGTTTATAAAATTGCCAATACGTTAGTAATCAAACATTAATTTTAAATGAATTAGGGGTGTAAGTAAATGAGAAAATTAAATTAAAAAAAAAAGACATCACAAATAGTTAAAATAAATGTTAAAACTTCTACTTACTTTTAAATTATACAAATTTACCAACCATATTCTAATTTATTAATAGTTCAAATGCCAAATGAAATATTCTGAAAAAGAGAAAATTATTAGTTTGTAGTGCTAGTAAATTTCATAAGAATATAAAAAAGAATGATCATTGTTTTAAATTGTAATATTGAATCAAGAATTAGATTTTGTTAATAATTTTATTTGAATAAGAAATTAGTAGGCGATTAGATGGAAAAGATGTATAGATTTAAGTTTGTTGAATTTGTCATTTGTTTTTTTTGTTGATTCTGATAGAATCTCTCTTGTTTTTTGGTTGTTGAAATGGAAGTTGTATTAAAAATTTGCTCCGTAGAAATTTTGAGTTTTTTTTGAAAGTATTGAGAATAGAAAGTATTAAAACAGTTTAAAGTATAAAGAATATCCCAAGGTAACCAGAGGAAGTAATTGGTAAGAGAAATTTATATGATTTTATGAAGAAATAGATATTTCAATTTATGGGGCTGAGCACTTTATGGTATAACTGTATTTTAATTGAGTTAAAGAAGATTAAATTAATATTTAACAAGAAAGAAAGTCTTAATTACACTTACCAAAGAAAATAGTAGCCATCCATTGCTTGGTTTTGAAGAGGAATTTATTATTTGATCTTCATAAAGTTTCCTGAAATCTTTGCTGTATTGGAGGAAGAAAGTAGATTTTACTAAGAACAGAATCC
This sequence comes from Altica lythri, assembly GCA_964028335.1. Classification (NCBI taxonomy): domain Eukaryota; kingdom Metazoa; phylum Arthropoda; class Insecta; order Coleoptera; family Chrysomelidae; genus Altica; species Altica lythri. The sequence continues at coordinate 35,344,572 of OZ034806.1, read as the reverse complement.
TGATTCCAGAAGAGGGTGAAGCTTCACACAAATGGTAACAACTTTGCACTCGTTATAATAAAGAATTTTATATGTGTTTGATTTTTGAAATTTTGATGAACATTTTTATTTCACTGTTTTATGTATTTAACTAAATTATTATTATTATTATTCACCTTTTTGATAAGTTTAATCCAAATTGTTTAGTAACTCAAGTCAGAATATTTCATTTTATATATTTGATGCATATTTGGGTTTATCAACGGTATCTTTGAAGTTTGACACATTTTGAATTAGAAAGGTTAGAAATTTATATGCAATTCAAGCCTGGAAAATATTGTTGGTCTAGGATAGTGCGGTTTTACAGTCATTTTATTGCAAATTTGTGTATTAACTGATTTTGAATCTAGTTTGGTTGAATATTTGAACTCTGACCTTGACATAAGGGAATAGCCGGTAGCATATTTAATTAATCATATTGGAAAATAATTACACTGAGTTAATTCTTACCTATTCACTATTTATATTTAAAATTTAAAATTAATTAAAGGTAAGGAATATTTTATAACATAGTGATTGATATTATCAAAACATATTATTATTATTCATACATGTTATAAATTTTGGCGCCCAACGTGGGGCTCTAAACAATCAAAATTAGAGCCGATTCAAATAATTAAAATTTGAGAATTTTATTAAATTTTTTTTTATTTCGCTCTAAACAATCAAAATTAGAGCCGATTCAAATAATTAAAATTTGAGAATTTTGTTAAATTTTTTTTTATTATTTCGCTCTAAACAATCAAAACTAGAGCCTATTTAAATAATTAATATTTAAAATATTTTTTTTTTGAAAACTTGATTTGAAATTTTTTTTTGTGATTCATATTAGTTATATTTATCTCGATAGAATAAATTGTGAATATGGAGGGAAAAATGAGATTGAGAGATGGTAAGATAGTAGGAGATGAGAGTGAAAGTAGTGATGGAGGAGAGATTGAGATGGAAAGTGTGGCGGTACAAGTACATGAAGAGAGAGTGTTAGGAGCCGGAGATTATCGAGTGGAAGAGCTGATTCAAACTGGACAGACACAGGAAGAAGCAGAAACAGAAGAAGGAGAGAATTTAATTGAGATAGGGGGAGAGCAGGATCGAACTATGATAGAAATAGAGACAGATGAAACTGCTGGTGAAAATGCACAAGAAGAGCAGGAGGTACAGGAAAGACCAGTAGGAGAGACTCAAACAGATTTGTGTAGGATGCTTCAAAGTTTTATGATGAACAATGATAAGAAATTTGAAGAGATTAATAAAAATATGATGAATATGAGAAAAGATATTAAAGAAGATAATGTGAAGATGAGGGAAGATATAGATAAGAAATTGGATCAACAAAAGGAAGATATAACTAAAATGTTTAGAAGTGAAATTAATAGCATAAAAGAAGACAATTCAAAAATAAGAGAAGAAGTTAAAACTATAAAGAAGGAATTGGACAAGAAAATTGAACAGCAAAACAAGAAATTGAGAACTGAAATACAAGATATAGGAGTCCAAATTAAGGGGGAAATTGAAAAAGGTATAGAAATTAAGATAAAAGAAGTAAGTAAATCAATTAAAGAAAATTTACCGGAGGAAATAGAACGTGAAGTCAATAAACATACTGATGTCATAAAAAAAAATATAGGACAAATACGATTACAAGAACAAATTTATGAAGAGGTAGTGGATAATTTAAAAATTAACTTAGGAAAAGAATTTGAAAGACTAGAGGGAGAAGTAGAAAAACAAAAAGGAGTTTGTAGCAAGAATCAAGAATTAACCAAGTGTAAATTAACTAAGGAAATGGAAGATATGCAAAAGAAGTTACAAGAAATTATGGATAATAATGTCAGAGGAAATATGGTGGGAGTTCTTCCTAACATGATATCACACTACAACAATACCGGAATTAAATTTGATGGAAACATTAATCATATACATCCAAAAGTATTTGTGAATATAATAAAAAGTAAAACAAAACATATTAGTGATTTCTTGGAGAAAAAACTGTTGATCCGGGATATGTTAACAGGACATCCTTTACTATGGTTCTGCAATAAAGAAAATCAAATGTCGTCAATAAAAGATTTCGAAGAGCAATTTTGTAGATATTTCTGGGGGGAAATCCAACAAGCTACTTTTAGAGAAAAACTGTATTTTGGTAAATATGACTATAATAAAGGAAAAAATTTTAATGCATATGCAATGCAACTATATAATAATGCACAATATTTGGAACCTGCAATGAGGGAAGAGGAAATTGTTTTGTATGTGGCGAGACAGTACAAACATGAAATGACGGAAACAATAGCAATTCATAATATTAAAACAATGGAACAGTTATCAAATTACTTACAGAGACTAGAACGAAGTCTAATGAATGAAAGTAGAACGAATGGGAATGAAAGATTTAATGATAGAAATAGATATGATAATAGGAATTCTGGAGGTAATAGATTTAATGAAAGGAATCGAAATGAGAATAGGAATGATAGTAATTACAGATTTAATAATAGGAATAGGGAATTTAATAGGGGATATAGTAATTTTAATAGGAATGAAACAAGAGCAAATGAATATAGGAATGATAATAGTTATGGTAGAAATGGGGAAAATAGGAATTCTGATAGAAGAAATAGGGAATTTCCAAATAATAATAATTATGATAGGAATGTAGGATCAGGTGATAGGTGGAACAGAGATAATAATTATAGTAATAGAAATTATGATAATAGAAATGTAGTAAATCGGGATAACGAAAGGAGAGATAGAGGTGAAAACAGTAGACAGGTGAATGTTGTAAGTGTTAATCAGAGTGATGTGACTGGTCAAGGCCAGGGACAGAGCGTGGATTTTGCATAAATCGCTCTCATGTGCATAATATCATCTACTCTTCTAAGTATGAACATCCTAGGGAATTTATTGTGAATGATGACGAGGTTAAATTTAATGAACTAAAAAGGTTAATTTTTATAGAGGGAGTTTTCCAAAATATTAAATGTAAAATTATGATAGATACTGGTTCAGAGGTTACTTTAATTAGTCAAAGGGTGGTTTCACAAATCAAACAAGATGATATTATGGTGATAAAAACAAATAAATTATCATTAGTGGGAGCGAATAATAAGAAATTATATGAAACAAGTAATATGATTATGGGGGAAATTTTAATAGGGTGTAAAAAGTATAAATTTCAAATGTTATTAATACAAAATCTGAACTATGACATTATATTGGGTTCAGATGAATTAAATAATCATAAGGTTATCATCGATTATGAGGATGAATGTTTAAGATGGGAACAACAAATAATACCATTTATAGTAAAAAAGAATGAAAGTTCGGAAATTAATAATAATGTTATGTACAACAACATAGAAAATATGGAGTTTGACAAATTAGAAGAAAATTGTGGATTGTATAGGACGGAAGTAGAAATATTATGTAAGAAATATTATAAATTGTTTAATGAAGATATATGTATAGCTACAAATTACACGCACAAGTTGGAGATGAATAAAGATATTAAGAATTTTAAAATAAAAACTTATCCGATACCGTATAAAATAAAAGATGAAGTATATGAAGAATTAAATAAAATGTTGAAGGATGGAATAATAGAAAGATCGGATTCTCCATACATAAATGCAATTACTTGTGTAAGAAAGAAGACAGGAGAGATTAGAATATGTCTTGATGCAAGAAACATAAATGCCTATACAGTCAAACAATATGAAAGTCCTATGAATGTGGAAGGAATTTTTGGAAGAATTACAAATGCAAAAATTTATTCTAAATTAGATCTTAAACATAGTTTCTGGTTAATTCCGTTAGAAGAAAATAGTAGACCATATACAGCTTTCATGGTAGATGGTATTGTATATCAATTTTGTGTGGTGCCATATGGATTGCAAAGTTCATGTGCAGCTTTAGTTAGAACTTTACATACAATTTTAAATAAATATGAATCATTCATTTTACACTACATTGATGATATTTTAATTTATTCGGAAAATGAAATTGTACATAAAAAACATTTAGAAATCACATTAAAAGAATTGGAAAGAGCTGGACTAAAATTAAATGTGGAAAAGTGTATATTTTATCAAAAAGAAGTTAAATATTTAGGATATGTCTTGAATACGACAGGGGTAAGTATGGATCCTGAAAGAGTACAAGCTATTATGAATTATCAAACACCTAAAAATTTGAAGACGTTAAGAGGATTCCTTGGAATTATAAATTATTATAAAAGATTAATACCAGATTTGTCAAATAAAGAAGTTCCTTTAATAGAGCTACTAAAAAAAGATGTTAAATGGAAATGGACACCCGAGAGAGAAAAAGCTTTTCAAGAATTAAAATTTGTCTTTACCAATAATTTAAAAGTGTATCACCCGCAATACGATAAAGTATTTATACTTAGGACAGATGCATCGATAGAAAGATTAGCAGGAGTGTTAATACAAGTTCAGGAAGTAGGAGAAGTACCTATTAGTTTTGTATCAAGAGTAACAAAGAATTGTGAGAAGAAGTACACGGTTACGGAATTGGAGATGGCCAGTGTGGTATTTAGTATAACCAAATTAAGGTTTTATTTGTTAGGAGCAAAGTTTATAGTGGAGAGTGATCATAATGCTTTAACGGCGATGATGAAAAATAGGTATGCAAATAATAGGGTACACAGATGGTTGTTATTGTTGCAAGAATACGACTTTGAGATTAAATATATTCCAGGTAAAAGTAACATCATAGCAGATGCATTAAGTAGGGAAAGTGAAGAACAAGGGGACCATAAAAAATTCAAAATAGGTATAAATAAATTATTGGATAAAGAGGGATTATTTACTTTGGAAAGGGTTATACAAGATCAGAATTATTTGACAGAGGTGGAAAAGAAAAGAACTTTTACAGAAGACAATATTATTTATAAAAAACTAGAAAATTGGGATACGTATGTTATTACAACTAATTATGCAAAGGAAATTCTACATAATCTTCATCACGAATATGGTCATATCGGAGTAAGAAAATTATGGATGCTATTTAGGGAAAATTATTATGCAAAAAAGGATTTAACTAGAGCCAAAGAAATATGCAAAGCTTGTACAATATGTCAATTAGCCAAAGAAAAAAATTATCATAATAGCAATATAAATAAATCAATAGTGACACAAAAACCATTACAAATTTTAGCAATAGATTTTATAAGTAATTTAGTGGAGAGTATTCAGGGATGTAAACACATATTGGTCATGGTAGACATATTTACAAAATATGTACAGATGTATCCTTGTAAAAGAACAAATACCAATACAATATTAAAATGCATTAAAAATTATATACAAATTCATGGAAAACCAGAGAAATTAATTTTAGATCATGCCACATATTTTGAGAATTATAAATTTTTATCTGCATGTCAACATTATAATATACAAGTAAATTTTATTAGCATAAGAAATCCATCATCAAATCCAGCTGAAAGATATATCAAAGAAGTAATTAAATATTTGAGAATTTTATGTATACAAGAACACGATCAGTGGGAAAATAACTTGGATAAAGTACAAAGATATGTGAATGAAACACCTCATGGAGTGACGAAAGAATGTCCAGAGCTTTTATTTAAAGGTAGAGTACCAGAAAGAAAGTGGGAATGGAATAGAAGACAAGAAATCCAAGAAATATTTGATAAAGTTAAGAAAAATTTAAAAAGAAACGCAGAACGATATGTCAAGAGACAAGAAAAGAAATTGAAAAAGAAAACTAAATTTGAAAAGGGAGAACTTGTCATAATAAGAGCTTTACAAGTAGCGGATAAAAGGGAAAATTTGTGTGCAAAATTATTAATGCCTTTTGAGGGACCATATGTGGTAGATAATCATAATGCTGAAAACAGCTATCGGTTAGTATATCCGGATACAGGGAGATTAAGGGGAGTTTTTAATATTAAGGATGTGTACAAGTTTATACCAGAAGAGGGGTAGATGATATTAATAGCAAAGTTTTGTAAATAATAGTATTAAGATGTAAATATCAAATTAAGATTGAATGGTTTTATTAAAAAAAGGTTTATACAATCTGTGCAAATAATATTAATTGAGGCTAAAGTTTTTGTAAAATGAGTGTTTATTTATAAAAAAAAAATAGATTAAAATTATAATTTTTAATCCAACATCAATGAAATGTTTGATGTAAAAATTTTAATTGGGGGATTTGAGATGATATTAGTTACTATGTTATATTAAATAAGAATGTAGAAGGAAAATCTAATGGAAAGTAGAGAAAGGAGATTTTCTTATTTCGAGTCAGAGCGCAAATTTAGTAACATTGGGATTGATTATCATCATCTTCTTCATAATTCCTAAAAAAGAAAAAAGAAAATAGAATAATAAGAAAAAAAATATACAAATACATTTCAAAGATTTTTATTTAAAGATTCAAAAATGATTAATCTACATTATATAAAGTTTTGATAATTATGAAATTGATAAATGGGTAAAGTAGATAATTAAAAGTTTATAAAATTGCCAATACGTTAGTAATCAAACATTAATTTTAAATGAATTAGGGGTGTAAGTAAATGAGAAAATTAAATTAAAAAAAAAAGACATCACAAATAGTTAAAATAAATGTTAAAACTTCTACTTACTTTTAAATTATACAAATTTACCAACCATATTCTAATTTATTAATAGTTCAAATGCCAAATGAAATATTCTGAAAAAGAGAAAATTATTAGTTTGTAGTGCTAGTAAATTTCATAAGAATATAAAAAAGAATGATCATTGTTTTAAATTGTAATATTGAATCAAGAATTAGATTTTGTTAATAATTTTATTTGAATAAGAAATTAGTAGGCGATTAGATGGAAAAGATGTATAGATTTAAGTTTGTTGAATTTGTCATTTGTTTTTTTGTTGATTCTGATAGAATCTCTCTTGTTTTTTGGTTGTTGAAATGGAAGTTGTATTAAAAATTTGCTCCGTAGAAATTTTGAGTTTTTTTTGAAAGTATTGAGAATAGAAAGTATTAAAACAGTTTAAAGTATAAAGAATATCCCAAGGTAACCAGAGGAAGTAATTGGTAAGAGAAATTTATATGATTTTATGAAGAAATAGATATTTCAATTTATGGGGCTGAGCACTTTATGGTATAACTGTATTTTAATTGAGTTAAAGAAGATTAAATTAATATTTAACAAGAAAGAAAGTCTTAATTACACTTACCAAAGAAAATAGTAGCCATCCATTGCTTGGTTTTGAAGAGGAATTTATTATTTGATCTTCATAAAGTTTCCTGAAATCTTTGCTGTATTGGAGGAAGAAAGTAGATTTTACTAAGAACAGAATCCTGATTCCAGAAGAGGGTGAAGCTTCACACAAATGGTAACAACTTTGCACTCGTTATAATAAAGAATTTTATATGTGTTTGATTTTTGAAATTTTGATGAACATTTTTATTTCACTGTTTTATGTATTTAACTAAATTATTATTATTATTATTCACCTTTTTGATAAGTTTAATCCAAATTGTTTAGTAACTCAAGTCAGAATATTTCATTTTATATATTTGATGCATATTTGGGTTTATCAACGGTATCTTTGAAGTTTGACACATTTTGAATTAGAAAGGTTAGAAATTTATATGCAATTCAAGCCTGGAAAATATTGTTGGTCTAGGATAGTGCGGTTTTACAGTCATTTTATTGCAAATTTGTGTATTAACTGATTTTGAATCTAGTTTGGTTGAATATTTGAACTCTGACCTTGACATAAGGGAATAGCCGGTAGCATATTTAATTAATCATATTGGAAAATAATTACACTGAGTTAATTCTTACCTATTCACTATTTATATTTAAAATTTAAAATTAATTAAAGGTAAGGAATATTTTATAACATAGTGATTGATATTATCAAAACATATTATTATTATTCATACATGTTATAATATATATATATATATATCGAAATATATTTGAATATTTGTATAACAACCAATAGCGAAAAACCGGATGTTCCTATTTTATGCGATCCTTCCGAGTTTTTATATTTCCATAAAAGGAAATATCCAAAAGCCTACTAAAACATAAATGGCGTCTTTCCGCTGCAAATTGCCCTTTCAATGAATTATTAAAGAGGGGATCAGATATCAAAACGTCAGATATTAATAACTAGTTGGCCGATATGCATTATTTATTACTTGGATAGAGAGGAATGCCATTAGTTATGATGGCGATACCATAGATTCGGTATTCGTTTATATTAAAAAAAAATCAATGTGGCTAAAGTGAGGTAAATATAAAACTTAAAAAAAAGGTTTTAGTTGATAATTAAATTTAAAGTGAAATAGTCTGAATCTGGAGTTAGGATAAAAAATACGTTTGAAATATTTTTTGTGAAAGTAAATAATAACAATAAACAATTGTCTTAGGTTTTAACAGTTTCTTCATTATTAAAAAAATGTCCCATGAGAAGAGTTATCTTGATCGAGTTGTGAATTATTTCTTGAATCATCTCACTACTAGAATAATAGATAACTAATACAATTAAGAATTAAATCAATAGGTTACATAAAGTCAGTTTTTATTTTTATTCTTTCAACCGTATTAAACAATTGAACAGTAGTCAACTAACCGACAGAAATTAGTATTTCTAATGATATAGATATTGATCTCTTATAACGTCTCGTAAGTGTAACGTTTTTTTTAGTACAAAACAGTGGCACTAAAACTCTTATACTTAACGCCTTCCCATTTTACTTCAAACAATTTTGCACCCCTATTGCGAGTATAAAAAACCAAAAAGAATAAAAGAATCCATGGCTAACCTTAACATATCTTTTAAAGAAGCCGAAAAAATTATTGACAATCCACCATATACCAGCATTGTTCAAAGGAATAGATATGCTCCTCTCATCTCATCAAATAGTGAATTCCCTTCATTGGCTCCCAAATCGAACAGTTACAACCACCCTGGTCCCAGTCATACGAGACCTAATTAGCCTTGCAAAAACCCTGTACCCTTACCCAATACACCCAGTAAAAAACGGAAAGCGCAACCCCCGTCTCCTTATTCAATTCCAATCAAAAGGGAAGTCAATTTCTACGCCGGACCTGTTTTCCCGTTTAGCAGCTACAATAAAAACACTACTGGAAATGAAGTGGAAATTTTCAAGAACAAACTTGCCAAGGCCTTGAGTAATTTAATGAATAATCACTTCCTAGGTTCTTATTCGAACAATTCACCCTGTTCTGCACCTTCTACTGAAGATGTTATGAAGAAAATAGTTGATAAAGTTATTAAATATTTTTTAGATAATCCAAAATGACCTTGAATAATTTAAAAATTATTTAATGGAACGCCAGATCGGCGGCGTTTTAAAATAAAAATTCAATTACGCAATTATTAATTTCTGAAACCTGGTATAAATCCAATTTTGATAATCGTCTTCAAAGATTTGATGTTGTCAGAAACGATAAATATAAAAAACGTGGAGGATGTGTTGCTAGATTTGTTTCTAATAACATCCCATATGACATTATAGAATTTGAAAATATATCCAATAAACAAATTGAAGGGTATGGTATCACATTGAATATAAACCGAAAAAAAAATATCGATTATAAATGTCTATTATCCTGGAAATATCAGAGCAAAAGTCAGTGACTATATTTTAACATTTAGACAAGCTTTCCACAATTTCATCGTTGGAGGTGACTTTAACGCTTATCATCGAGCGTGGGGATCTATCCGTGAAGATTAAATGGCAATGTATTAATGGACGCCCTGGAATGCTTCGACAATTATATTATCACTAACGATGGGACACACACCAGAATCTCTCCACCCGGCTCTCCTCCATCCTGTGTTGATCTAACCCTCATTTCTTTAAATTTCAGTTTACAATTTGAATGGTCTGTCAATTAAGACATCTATGGCTCTGATCATTATGCTTTTAAATTATTTCTTCAAGAATTCTCCGTTGAAAATATCCAAATAACTCCTATTCGAAAATAGACTATGTAAGAGGCCAACTGGTCAATTTACCAAAACAACATTATAGATGCTTTTTTGGACATCCCGAATACAGACAGTACAAATAAATTTCTAGTCAATTCAATTCTGCAGGTATTGCTTTTAAAAAAACAAATACCTTTATACCTAAACGTGCCACACACCCTTGTTGGTGAAATAGTGAGTGTCAAGAACAAGTTGGCAAAAGAAAAGGTTCTTATCGCATATACCGGCAAAATATGAATATGTGTAATTTTGTTAATTTAAAAATTTTGCATTATCTAAAAATACATTTAAACTTAAAGCAAGGAAGGCTTGGTCGGATTATTGCAATACTATCAATAGGCAAATTAATCCGTCAGAAATTTGGAATCGCGTGAATAAAATAAAAAAAAAATTGAAATTGTGGGAAAATATTTCAAAAAGAAGATGTTAAAAAGCTTATAGGCAACGTAGCTCCTGACTTTGTTTGTCCACAAATTCCTTGTCCAGCGCTAGATAACACAAGCCACTCTCTTTTTAGTCCAATTTCAGTGCAAGAGTTAGACGTCAATATCAAATCGTCTAAGACAACGGCCCCTGGTATGGACGGAATCTATATATATAAAACTCAAAGGTGAATGACTGACTGATTGATATCTATCAACGCAGAGCCCAAACCGCTCGACGGATGGGGCTGAAATTTGGCATGCAGGTAGATGTTATAACGTAGGCATCCGCTAAGAAAGGATTTTGATTAATTCCACCCCCAACGGGATAAAATAGGGGATGAAAGTTTGTATAATCTATCAACGCACAGCTCAAACCGCTGGACGGATGAGGCTGAAATTTGGCATGCAGGTAGATGTTATGACGTAGGCATCCGGTAAGAAAGGATTTTGATTAATTCCACCCCCAAGAGCATAAAATAGGGGATGAAAGTTTGTATCAAACCTTGTCAATTTCAAACCGTTCGGGCTGAAACTTTGCATGCCTATAGTTACTATGACGAAGGCATCCCCTAAGAAAGGATTTTGATTAATTCCACCCCTAAGGGGATAAAATAGGGGATGAAACTTTATGAAACTCTGTCAATTTTAAACCGATCGGGCTAAGATTTTGCATGCATATAGCTACTATGACGTAGGCATCCCCTAAAAAAGAATTTTGATTAATTCCACCCCTAAGGGGATAAAATAGGGGACAAAAGTTTGTATGAAACTTTGTCAATTTTAAACCGATCGGGCTGAGATTTTGCATACATATAGCTACTATGACGTAGGCATCCCTTAAGAAAGAATTTTGATAATTTCCATCCCTATGGGGATAAAAAGGGAATGAAAGTTTGTATGAAACTTTGTCAATTTTAAACCGATCGGGCTGAGATTTTGCATGAATGTAGCTACTATGACGTAGGCATCCCTTAAGAAAGGATTTTGATAAATTCCACCTATACGGGGATAACATGGGGGATGAAAGTTGGTTTGAAACTGTGTCAGTTTTAAACGATCGGGCTGAGATTTTGCATGCATATAGCTACTATGACTTAGGCATCCCCTAAGAAAGGATTTTGATAAACTTCACCCCTAAGGGATAAAATAGGGATGAAAGTTTGTATAAAACTTTGTCAATTTCAAACCGATCGGGCTGAGATTTTTAAAGTTTTAAAATACTAATAGTCTAATACCACTCGCGCTTTACTGAGCGGGGTGTGTGGAGCGGTGAGACGGTAGCATGCTGCTACTGGCCGACATGACACTATCGATAGACGCGTAGAGTCTTGAAATTTCGAGAATCAATTTGTTTAATTACGTAGTGGTGTACTAAAAAATTACTCAATTCCATCCCTAAGGATTTAAAATAGGGGTTGCAAATTTGTATGAAACTCGGTGGCAAAAAACTAAAGTCCACGCGGATGAAGCCGCGGGTGGCCGCTAGTTAATTATATAATGATAAAAATTCTTCCAGACATTGCAAAAAACTTCTTGTAAAAATTTATAATAAAATTCTCTTGGGTGAAACACACTATCCTTCATTAAAACAAAGTCTAATTATCCCGATTCCTAAGAATAATGATAATAAGTCTCTGAGACCTATTACTCTAATCCCATTTCTTTTCAAAACACTAGAAAAGATCGTTTAAATGGTGGTTGGAAAGTTATAATATTCTTCCTGAATTCCAATTTGGTTTCCGTTGAGGCAGGAGCACTCTGCATTGCGCTGCAAATCTTGCAGTTAATATTCAACTGGCGTTTTCTGAAAATAAATACTGGGCAGCATTATTTCTAGACGTATCGAGCGCCTATGAAATTGGTTTGTTAGATATCTTATATAAAAAATTGTCGTATATAGGGGTACCATAAAGATTACCATATGTTCTTACAAATAGTTTTTGAAGAGGCAGGCATTCGCTAAATGCTATTCCGAGATTGTTGGTTCTAGGGATGTAAACACTGGCCTACCGCAGGGCTTGGTTCTCAGTCCACTTTTATTTAACATGTATACGATAGACGTGCACAGTATTGGTATGGAGGCTCGCATTTTACAATATGCCGATGATTTTTGTATCTACACAACTAATAAAAAATATTCTCAATGTATCTCAAACTTGAAATATATAATGCACTGTTACACAAGATCTTTCTCAGAACAAGAGTTCACGATATCGCCACAAAAATCCACTGTTGTTTTTTTTTTTAGTCGACATCGTCTACCGGACGTTCTTAGCCTGTCACTTTGCACTTCAACAGTTTCCTATTTAGCAATAACATTCGATATCAAACTGACCTGGGATGAACACATCCATACCTGTGTTGCTAAAAGTGAAAAGAGCTTGAATGTCTTGAGGGCAATCAACACATTTGGGAGCAGATCCGAAAATAAATTTGAGTTTCTTTAGGGCCTATACAAGATCAATATTGAATTATGGCAGTATACTCTATGAATCTGCCAACAAGACAAGATTCTCTAAAATCGACAGGATTCGCATAGTTCTGAATGTATCAAATCAACTCCTATAGCTGCTCTTCTTGCTGAATATAAAGAACCCCCAATAAATCGCAGACGTCAACTTCTTGCCGAAAAATTCATGCTCAAGCAAAAGAATTTTCCCCAAAACGATTTAGAGAGGACAGTCTTTATATTGGCAGCCCATAATCTAGCAAACAAATTTTGGCTCAGCAAAACCTCCGCTCCATTAACTGATGCATTTACCGTTGTTTCAGACATAGACACAAAGAAAAATGTAGGAATACCGTTTTTCAATGCCAAATTAATATGTAATATGTTACAACCAAACTTTTTATTTTCCATATATGGTGAAGTAGCTAAACAAAATAAAAATGTTTTACAAATAGAAATAGATAAGTTGGGTAGTTCATACAAAGTACACATAGATGAATCCAAAAGCCCCCTAGGCACAGGTTGGTAAACTTGCCTGAAGTACAAACTTAACTCTGATGCCTCCGTATTTACAGCGGAAATCGTAGCATTGAATAAAGCCGTAGATTGGGCTCTTGATAATATTCCATCGCATTCAAATTTACTTATAATGTCAAACAGTAAATTCGCTCTGATGGCATTGTCTAACCCAATAAACACAATTTATCGTAACAAAAGCACAGTTAGAATTCTGTACGACAGATGAACATTCTGGAATTTTCTAGAAATATTATTTAATCTGGTCAATGTGTTTAGAAGTTTCTAGAATAACCGAAAAACAGTCTTTCAAATTAAGGTCCTTTCCTTTACGGTTATCCCGTTACAATATGTTTCCCAGATTGTAAAGAAGTATTTAGGATTTTCCACTAGAAGAGAATCATGTTAAAAATCATGAAGGGCCATTTAGAAAATCTGAGTACGAATTTCCGTCAATACTATTTTGCAGAAGAAGATATCAAGTTGTCCAATTGGAATTGTGTTTGTAATTCATTTGACAGAAATGGTCTATCACTGAAAGAACAAGAAAAACTAATAGATGTTTTCGCAGCACTTCACTGAAAATGGATTTTAGTACCAAATATAAATATAGAAATAAGCCTTAACTAGAAAAAGAACTCTGAGTCGCCATTTCCAATTTGGAACACAACTTACAAATATTGTGTGCCACAACCGATATCAGCCATTAGTCCTTGCTTTTTAAGAATATCTAAAACATGATAAAATAAGTTTGTAGTTCAATATTTGCGCCCCCTTAGCCCCTTACCATAGTTTGAGAACCACTGTCTTATGGCATAATTAGAGAGTCTCCTAAGTGTAACGGCTTTTGTACTATAAAACATACACAGTCGGATTCACCATAAGTAAGAGTCGTTTTAAATAAATAAATAAATATATATATATATATATATATATATATATATATAATAAACAAAGTGCCAAGAAAATGCGTATTAATATAAACAAAAGGGGAAAATTATTGGGCATGTACGCAAAAAGGATCAATAAGGCCACGAGTAGGAATGGTAACCGCAGACATGCATGTTTCTGGCTCATTAGCCGTCATCAGTGCGGCATAACCAAGTAGGGTATTGCACTTGGCTAGCAAAAGTGTTGGGTACTTGGGAGCAAAGGATGTTTCTTTACACATGTTTCCCCAACATCCTTTGCTCCCAAGTACCCAACACTTTTGCTAGCCAAGTGCAATACCCTACTTGGTTATGCCGCACTGATGACGGCTAATGAGCCAGAAACATGCATGTCTGCGGTTACCATTCCTACTCGTGGCCTTATTGATCCTTTTTGCGTACATGCCCAATAATTTTCCCCTTTTGTTTATATATATATATATATATATATATATATATATATATATATATATATACAACAAAGGGGGATATTATAATACGCGTTTTCTTGGCACCTTGTATATATATATATATATATATATATATATATATATATATATATATATATATACAGGGTGTTTCCAAATTGATGCGAAATATTTCACAGGGTGATTTTTCAGCAAAAATTAAGGGGGGCCTTTCATATAAATTTGTTCAAAATCGCTCTCCCTCCAAGTTACAGCCCCTTAAAGTTGGGGGAAAACAATTGTTTTTATTTAATATCTCCACTATGGAAGAATTTAGAAGAATGAAATTTGGCAGATCATTGATGCTAATAAAAAATGCATTTTTGACAATTTTTGTAACCCTGCAATGTTTATACAAGGGGGTGAAAAAATCAACCCTTATAATATTTTGCCTCTAAACTTTTTAATTCGTCTACATTTTTCTACTTAAAAAATTGATTTAAGAAGACAGACTTAAACTGAAACTTTTTTATGTCTCGACTTTTTCTCCTAAAATTGTTAGTTTGATCACAAAAAAATAAAATAGGTTACAATTCGATATTAGTAATTCCTTTATCACATAAATCCAGAAGCGTTATTGTTTGTTAAAAACAGAGTAAGCACGTGTCAAATAATGTCATAATGGGCAGATAATTATTGCTAATGAAATGGAATTTTTTGACAATTTTTGTAACCCTGCAATGTTTATACAAGGGGGTGAAAAAATCAACCCTTATGATATTTTGCCTCAGAACTTTTTAATTCGTCTACATTTTACTACTTAAAAAATTGATTTATGAAGGCGGACTTAAACTGCAACTTTTTTACGTCTTGACTATTTCTCAGTAAGTTGTTTCGTTGACCATAAAAAAAATAAAATATTACTCATTCCTTTTGCACATACATCCAGAGGGGTTATCGTTTGTTAAAAAAAAATAAAGTATGCCAGTATTGAATGATATCATAATGACAAACAGTTAATGATTATTTAATTGGACCATATTTTCTACCAATAAGATTAAATGGAAACGACTACGGCCATTTCCTCGAAGAAGTGTTGCCCACTCTTCTTGAAGATGTTCCTATACAAATTAGGCAAGAATTATGGTAATGAGTACCTAATATTTAATTTTTTTATGGTCAAAGAAACAACTTACTGAGAAATAGTCAAGACGTAAAAAAGTTGCAGTTTAAGTCCGCCTTCTTAAATCAATTTTTTAACTAGGAAAATCTGAGGCAAAATATTATAAGGGATGATTTTTTCACCCCCTCGTATAAACATTGCGGGCTACAAAAACCGTCAAACAATGTCATTTTATTAGCAATAATTATCTGCCAATTGTGACATTATTTGACACCTGCTTACTCTATTTTTAACAAACAATAACGCTTCTGGATTTATGTGAAAAAGGTATAAGTAATATCGAATTGTAACTTATTTTATTTTTTTGTGATCAAACTAACAATTTTACGAGGAATAGTCAAGACATAAAAAAGTTGCAGTTTAAGTCCGTCTTTTTAAATCAATTTTTTAAGTAGGAAAATGTAGACGAATAAAAAAGTTCTGGTGCAAAATATCATAAGGGTTGACTTTTTCACCCCCTTGTATAAACATTGCAGGGTTACAAAAATTGTCAAAAAATGCCACTTTATTAGCATCAATTATCTGCTACATTTCATTCTTCTAAATTCTTCCATATTGGAGATATTAAATAAAAACAATTTTTTTCCCTCAACTTTAAGGGGCTGTAACTTGGAGGGAGAGCGATTTTGAACAAAAATTTATATCAAAGACCCCCCTTAATTTTTGCTGAAAAATCACCCTGTAAAATATTTCGCATCAATTTAGAAACACCCTGTATATATATATATATATATATATATATATATATATATATATATATATATATTGTAATTTTTTTTTTCTCTATGATGTTAAATGCTCGTTTATAGAGTTATAGAGGCTAACCAATGCGAACGGCACTCAGGGGGTAGGAGGAGAGCGAGCGTGGATTCGAACGAGCTAGATGATATCGTGTTGGAAAGATATACGGGGATATATTTACTAGAAAAAATAAAAGATAAAAGAATTTAAAAGGGACTAAAGAGAAAATGAGAGAAATGATGGAAAAGGGAAAGGTAAATGGGCGCCACTTATTTTTTTATCTTAAGGATGGGAAAATATAAGAAACCCAGATGGAAAAAATATTAAATATAGATGTTGGATAAAATGATTTATCTGATGTTGTAGATAAAGTTAAAATAAGAAAGATATGAGAGATATAAGATAAGATAAGGTAAAATTAGATAACCCGGCAGATGTTCTTGCTAAAAATTTAAATTACACACTCTTATTTAAGATACTAAAAAATGATACTTACACTTTTCTTTTACTCATCCTTATGGTTATCAATCTAATCGGTAAGATAAAGATAGATTCAAAAAAAACACAATCTTTTGCTTTAATAAAATATTATATGTTTAAGAAACAAAATCTATTACTTTGGTAAAGTATAGATTAGAGAAACTGAAGGTATTGATCAGAGTAGCAGGCTCTAGCTAGGAAAAGAAAATCTATGTAAATAATAAACAGACTTTATTACCTGGTTTGATAATAAGTAAGAGATACAATAAACAAAATAAAATAAAGAAAATATCGGTGTTATAAACAGTAAATCATATATCGGTATCATAAACAATAAATAATATTTTTAAACACATTTGTGTTTAAATTTAAAAACATAACTTTTACAACCATAAAACAACAGCTAAGTATAATTCTATTGTTATTTTTGGTATGTCCAAAACTAAAAGTGAGAGAGAAAAATTTAGATAAAAAAATCAAAAATATCACTTTTGGTTTTTTAATTATCTCGAGATAAAACGTACCCATATAGAAAAATATAGAGAGATCTTAATTAAATAAGGCGAGATAATAAATAAAAGATAAAAAAAATATGTAAAACAGTTTACAAATAGCAGGTACAAAAATATGAGCAAAAAAATTACAGATAAGCTAAAACACAAAAAAAATCACATCCCGGATATTACGGCACTGATCACTATATTTATGGATGTTACAGATAAGTACAATTACGATAAAATGATCCGTAGAAATAAATGGTACTTCTGGCTCGATACAGATATAAAAAATTGTTAAAAACTTACATTGTCTCCTAAATGTTTCTGAGAGATATTTATAGTAGATGGTTTCTTTCTCTCGGTAAATGGTGTTAACGATACGATATAATCTAAACCCCTTCTTGTTTAGATTAAAAGATATTTAGAGAAAACCATAAACTCATCCTTCGAAGCGTGGCTTTCGAAAAAGGAAGCGGTAAACGTATAACAATGGCGTCTTGCTGTTGTTACATCGAACACCCAGGAAAACATAAAAAAACACTGTCTGGAATATTTCATGTGGTTCCTCGGTACAATATACGGTAAACGAAAATAGAAACACTTAATTGAAAGTAATTTTTAACTGTTTTAAGAAAATTTGCCGGTAAATTGAAACTAGTGGTTGTACGTAGATGTTCACAGTACTAAAATCCCAACTAGAATGATTAAAAGTCGTTAATCTGGGGTGACGCGATGCTTTTTTCGCGCCTAACCAGCTGATCATAAACTCAAGCTCTTATTGGTCGTTACGTTAAGAAAATCGATATTTTAGTACTCAAGACGGCCGTTCGCTTCAGCGTCTAATAAGTTGAGAATACTGTATAAAATAAAATTTTTCTTAGAGTTTTTTGAACACGCTACAATATATATATATATATATATATATATATATATATATTGATATGGATTTTTCTTCATGGTGCATGTTCCTTCAATGGAATGTTGGAACGTGACCGATTATTTTTAAATTGGTTGTCTAGATTAAGGATTTTTTGTTGAGTTTTGATTTTTTTGTTTAGATAATAACTTGTTTTGGAATTTTTGTTATTATTGAAAAGATTGTCATTAATGAATTTGAAAAAAATGTCAGCGAATAAATTGAATTAGAAAAAAGAATTTGAATTTAAATTAAATTAAAAAGAAATTAATAACCAAATAAACAAAAAGGTACTGATCAAAAGATCTAATTACATAAAATAGAAATAAACCAGATATTGGAAGATACAGAAAAGCAGTGAGGTCAGGGCTGGAAAGTGGTAGGAGGAGATAAAAACAACAGCAAGAAGGAGTTTGAAAGTAGTAGGAAGAGGAAGATATGGAGAACGAATTGAACAATGGAAGAAGAAAGATTTAGAAAGAAGATAATTTTTTTTATATATTCATAAAATTTATGTTTAAAGACAACTAATTTGGAAATCTTGGAATCCACGACTGATAATTACATTAAAGAAGGGTGTTCCGGACGGAGAATATATATATATATATATATATATATATATATATATTTATATATATATATATATATATAATCCAAATACACTAGATACATTTTGTATCATTTTTTTTTATCATTTTGTATAAGACTGTCAAAAACGCTCCGTTCGTTTATTCACTTACCTTGCCTAAGCTTTAATATTGCTTGCAAAGCGACCACCTAGCCATTTTTGGAGTAGAGATGGCGCCAGTTTCGATCGTTTTATACTTTCGTAAACTTATATAACAAATTTTGACCAGTCTATATACATCATTCCAAGCTTAAATATATTAAAGTAAGCCTTGTTAGGGTGATGAATTTCGCCCTGTATATTTAATCTTAGTTTCAGTTGTAAATGCGCTGTTGTCACGTCCTCAATAAAATCATAATGTTAGTGATAATAAATAAAATAACAATTGTGTACTCCATTTCAGCGCCATCAAATCATTAAAACTTAGTACTTCCACAAAAAAATATATATTTAGATATAATGAACACATTTACAAAACAATAATAATAAAATGAAAGCAAACAATGAAAACATTTACAAAAAAGTCTTCATTTACAATTTAGAACAAATTTTCTATGTCTATATAACGGTATTATAAAATAAGTTTTACAACAAACATTTAAATTGGACCAGCTATAAATGAGAAAATACAAAATATTTCATTTTGTAGATAAGTATTACAGCAGCTATACCTATATTAAAGAATTTTTCGTGGAGCTTTCCAGGTAGTGCGGCATTATGACATACCAATTGGTTTCAGCTATTTTGATGAGTAAAACAAAGAAAAAAATAATGGAAATCCGTTTAATATGTGCTTAATAGTAACAGTGCAATAATTCAGCAGAAAAGCAGATACACTAATGGTAAAATAAGCAAAGTAAAAACAATAAAACATACAACATTAAAAAAACATATAAACAACAAAAATTGAAGTAACAGATTCGGTGTTATCGAAATGCCTCCCGTTTTTTCAGGTACCTATTTTCATAGATGAAATGCCTCCCGGGTACAATCGAAATGCCTCCGGGTCCTTAATCATTTATGGTAATATTTTGTGTGCTTAATCTTTGTATAATGACACAATGTTGCCAAATTATAATTTGAATAGGTAAATATATATCTATTTTTATTTTTCTAATTCTTATGCACTGTACATAAAATCTGTTAACAAAATATTTCAGAGTACGACATTTTTGTTTAGAAAATAAAATTGTTTACAATTAAAAACAAAGCCGAAGTACACTTAGTATTCCAATTGTTTTGATCTAACACGATTCTAATCTCTAATCTATTCCATGAATAGGGTAGTTTGCACCTACTAAATCTGGTAATTAGTTGTTTATAATAAATATCCTTTCTATAATGATGTGATTACTTAATCAGTGTACATTTTTGTTTAGAAAATAAAATTGTTTACCATTAAAAATAAAGCCGATGTACCTACACTAAGTATTCTAATTGTTTTGATCTAACACGATTCTAATCTCTAATCTATTCCATGAATAGGGTAGTTTGCACCTACTAAATCTGGTAATTAGTTGTTTATAATAAATATTCTTTCTATAATTATGTGATCACTGAATTTTTGTATAAATACTTCAAGTTTATTAGTTCTTGTCTCAGTTTTGTCGATTTAAAGCTTGTATCAGTTTGTCAATTTTAAGTTCAAATTGTGTTTAAGTGGATTAAGTTATAATATTCGAAATAATGGAATCAACGATGTGTTCGAGTCAAAAGGGCAAACCTTTAATATCAATTGATGGTTTCACATTCGGTTTTCAAAAAATGTTGGCCAAAGATACGGTAAAGCGATGGACATGTACTAAGAAAACCTGCAAAGCATTTGTGAAAACGCAGGGATGTGACAATTCGATAATTGAGTCGATATTAGATCACAATCACGAGAAGTTGTCTGCCGAAGTGTCCAATAGGAAAGCCGTAAGCAATTCGATAAAAAGAGCAGCCGTGGAAGATATCAACGAAAAACCAATGAAGCTCATATGTAAAGAACTTAAGAAGACGAATATAGAGACATTTACTACCAACGATATCTATAGGGTGAGACAGAATTTATATTACGCTAGAACAACTAATTCTTTAATTAAACTTCCTAAAAGTATATCTGAATTTCATATTGCTATCGATTCAACTTCGATTATTACAAATAGGAACGAAAATTTTATAATTAAAAATGACAAAGATAATCACATTGTTATATTATCCTGTTCTTCAAATCTTTCTTTTCTTTCGACTGTTTCCAATTGGTATGTCGACGGAACTTTTGAGTACTGTCCTCGCTTTTTCACCCAATTGTTCACTATACATGGCTTAAAAAATGGACATTATATTCCTCTCGTCTTCTGTTTACTTGAAGATAAA
This sequence comes from Altica lythri, assembly GCA_964028335.1. Classification (NCBI taxonomy): domain Eukaryota; kingdom Metazoa; phylum Arthropoda; class Insecta; order Coleoptera; family Chrysomelidae; genus Altica; species Altica lythri. Next base: position 35,322,994 of record OZ034806.1, on the reverse strand, counting down.
AAGTCATCTTCTTATTATCTCGTGTTTAAATATATCATAGAAGAATGTATTAAACTCAATTGCCCTGTATCCCCTAAAGTAATAACTTCAGACTTTGAAATTTCTATACATAATGGTATCCGTAAGGCATTCCCTGAAGCAGATCTTCGTGGATGTCGTTTTCATTTGGGTCAGGCTTGGTATAGAAAGCTTCAAGCACTGGGCTTAGCTCCAGAATACCAGAAAAAAGGTGCTGACTCAAGTGAAATTACCCATTTTCTGTCATATATTTTTGGCCTATCATTCTTAGATCCTGAAGAAGTTGGCGATTTTTTTGCAATAGATTTGTCCGAAATTAAACCAGTCGATGAAAGGGTCACTCAGTTTTGTGATTATCTTGTGGATAATTATATATCGGAAAATTCGAAATTTCCGCCACATCTCTGGGCTGAGCACTCTTCATCTTTAGAAAGAACCACAAACCCATGTGAAAGTTTCCATTCCAAGTATAACTCGTCTTTCTACTGCCCTCATCCAAATATAAATAATTTTATTGAGATTATTTTACAATTTCAAATAAATACCTATATTAAAATAAATTCTGTCTCGGTACCAAAAAGAATTGTTGAGGAAAGTACAGCAAAAATCAATTTTGTAAATGAAAAAATATTACAATTAAGAGAAGGTACAATAAATAAATTAGAATTTGTGAAACTAGTGTCATACAAATTTAGGAAAAATAATTTGTAAGTTTGTAAATTTCTTCTGATGATTTGTATATAAAATTGAATAGTTCAGTCTGCAGACTGAATTTTATTGTTTGAGTCGTAATTTTCTTAAAAATTGGTGTTTTTAAATTTTCTGCGATGATAATATTATGTAATTTTGTAAGTTTCTGCTGATGATTTGTTTTAATAAATGTATAAAATACTTATCATGTCTTTATGTTTTTGATCAAAATAATCAAAATATTAAAACCAAAAAATAATGGTTAATATTGAGTTATTAACGAAATTCTATAAAAGGACGAAAGTTTGGCAACGTCTCACCTTCGTACAAAGATTAGAAGCTGGTAATTTATTTAGAGCTTAGGAGGCAATTCGTATGTGACCCTTTTAGCGACAGGTAAGAAACCCTTTTTCGGGAGGCATTTCGTATCCGGCCAACAGATTTGGTTAAAACTATTGTCACGTTCATCTATTTGTTATGTATTTTCAATTCACCTCCAGTATCAAAGGTAAAATGTTGTCAAGTGAACAGTTTTTTATGTAATAAGTCCAATCCGTCAAAATAATATCTTCTGTATGTCTACAAAATTTTTTCCACATGTCTAGTGTACATTGTCTTAACGCTTCTGTAAAAGTTTTGTCCAAATATAAAAATGCAAAATGGAGGTAATCGAAGTAAATCATGTCTATGTTGGTTTAATATTTCATCTACTACATATGTCTTATCGTTGCTTTTGTATTGTGTAAGTATAATTGTCTTTTTTTTTCATTTTTTTATCAAATTCGATGTCATTGCTGCTTAACCATCTATGTAATATCTATTTTGTTGCTGAAAATGTGGGTGGTCTGTTTTGTTGTACAGAATAAAATGAAGCATTATCCATGTTTACTACACATTTCTCTGGGAAATTGGATAAAGCAGGAATAAGTTAATTAACAATCCAGTTTTTGAAAATATCACTATTTATAGTTTTGTGATAGTCAATGTCAGTATTTGAAGAGTCTAAAAAACAAATCACATCCTTCTATTGAGCCACCATTTGCTCCTGCGAGTAAAATTGTAAATCGATTTTCTTCTGATTACACATGCAATGGATTACTTTTTAAATCACATTACTGTACCCATCGGCACGTAGGAGTACCATTTTTTATATCCACGTCTATGTACACGAATCTGATAATTTCACTGCGCTTTTTTAATTTCATAAATTTCTGAAGGAAAGAGATTTTGCTATGTCTTCGCTTACTTAAAATTTGTCGTCAGTTTACGTTTTTAAATTTATATATCTTTAATTTTGTATAAATAAGTTCGTTAACCGTTTAAATCTTAGTTTTGTTTTGCGTCAGTCAAAAGTTTATCTAAAGTAAAATATTCGTTTTTGTAATTGTACGTCCAAATCTGCCGCTGCAATTTTTTTTAAATGAAGTTCTTAATTCTAAAACTTAAAAAACAACCATCAGATATTAATTTTCTTAAGCCGTATACGAGTTGTGTCAAAAAATATGAATTTTACTCAAGATTAAAGTTCCTTTAAATACCTGATAATAGCGACAATTATTATTATTAAGAAAAGTTGATCGTAATTAAAAACTATTGTCAGATATCCAATATTATCCATCCGCCATGAGAAAACAGATTTTGTTATTTTTTTTATCATGTCAAAATTTGCATAATTTATACCGAAAATTATTAAAGATCGTTTTTCATGGCGAAGGATAATATTGGATATCTGACAATAGTTTTTAATTATAATCAACTTTTCTTAATAACAATTGTTGCTATTTTCAGGTATTTAAAAGTACTTTATTCTTCAGTAAAATTTATATTTTTTGACAAGTAACGCATACACTTTTTTCAGCTTACTTCTCTCCACAGAATCTAAAAACACAAAAAACTTTACTTTAAAAGGAATTAATTTAAAACTACTTATAATTTTCAGGATATTAAAATTGTCACGTCTATTACATTTTTATGCAATATTAGTAAAATTTTTATTAAAAGTTACAAAGAAACAAGAAAAAAAAGTATTAAAAATTAAACAAAGAGTAGACGATAATAATTAAACCGGATTCCTTTTTGGCCATATTCATTTTGCACAATATTCCAAATTATTAACCAACTACCCTATTTTATCAAATGATAGCTGGGAGTTTAAATAAGCACTGAAATATACACAGCTATAACTAAACAAAAAATGCCGTTAATATTTTCTATAAGCTCGGGCCTTTGAAGTCCTTGGGTAAATAGGTACTCGTTTTCAATTGAAAATTTCGATTGGGGTTCAGTTTTCCAAAAACAAAGATCTCATAAAGCTTTGATCTCGTAAAGAAATATAAAATAAGCATTGTAGTAAGGGCGCTTTGATAATAAGTCGTAATTATTGATAAAAGTATTAATTAAGTTACTAAATTATTTTTAGTAGATAACGCTAATACATAATTAAATCTTCGCAAAAAAACAAAAAAATATCTCGAATCACAGATTTTAATCAGTGTATACTTTTGTTTCTCGTTTATTCTAAACTGCTCAAAAAGAATTAAGGAACACTTGCTAAAATGCTTATATTTTTAGTACTTTTTAAAATCCCAAGGTAATATTTTATAGGCATGTACAATACAATGTGGAAATGAGTTGAAAACAAAAACTGTTTTTTTTTTCGTAAATTTAAAAATTTAATTGCCATCCACCCCTATGGGGAGACTCAAATAGTATCACTAGATATCTCAAAAGCATTTGATCAACTGTGGCTTGCAGCTCTTTTGAACAAACTGCCTTCATACGGACTCTCGCAAAATCTTTGCAGATGAATATCCAACTTTTTTTTCAACAGGCACATCCAAGTTGCTGTAGTTGAACATTCTTCCAACCTCTACAAGATACACGCTGGAGTTCCCCAAGGATCGGCTCTAGCTTCTACTCTATTCTTATTACACATTAATGATCTAATAGAAGCCACTAATAACCCGATACATGCTTTTGCAGATGATAGCAACCTACACTGTAGCAAAGCACACAACCGTCCCATACCACTAGATATTCTGGAAGAGGACAGACGATCCATAATGGCTTCTCTCAATCAAGATTTAAGAATTGTAGACGAGTGGGAAAGAAAGAATCTTGTTAATTTCGACGCTTCCAAGACAATGATTTTAAAACAAGAGGCAAACATGCGACTCATCGATTACAATTAACAATCAGACACTGGTAGCGGGCGACTCCATTACGCTGGTTGGTATAACGATATCCCAGGACTTACTATGGAACGAACATATTGCGTCTATAGCAACTGCAGAAGGAATAAATTGGGCTTTCTGTTTAGAGCACGGAAATATTTTTCTTCATCTACCCTTTACAAAGCCCAAATACGACCTAATCTTGAATACTGCTCGCATGTATAGGGTTTCGGCGGCTCCGTCAAGGCTCGGAGTTCTTGATGCAATACAGTTCAACTAATAAATGACACCAGTATAACCAAAAACCTAGCCCCATTGTCCCACCGAAGAGCAGTGTCTGATCTTTCCTTGTTAAAAGCATTTTGCTCAGAAGAACTCCGCTCTATAATGCCTCCGCTTGTCAGACCAGCCAAAGCAACGCGACGTGCCAACTCCATGCACCATTATACTGTTCAATGCCCGACATCGACAACGGGTCGATTCGATCGTTTCTTCATCCTCAGGGTCTCCAGATTGTGGAACTTCTTACCTTCCCACGTCTTTCCCACTGGTCCTAACTTGCAGGCCTTTAAATCCCAAATTAATAAATTGTCTCTTCTGCCCCAATAGATGTTCTCGGTACATTTGTATTTAGGTCTATAACTACGAGGACATCCTGTTAACAATGCTTTGTTAAAGAACACGTCGAATTTTTTATGGGCAAATCATATTTATAATAAATAACTTTTCATTTTTAATTAGCAATTTTTAACAACTTATTCCTTGTCTTTAATTTTATTACAATTGTAGGCTGTATGACCAATCATTTCGTAGTCTTTGAGCAGTCATGATAGAATCTATGGCATAAAGATAAAAACAGTGGGTTCCGCATAAAGTATACTGGTTATGTGTTGAAGTGTAAAAGCAGAGGATCCACTGAAAATCAAAGTCATTGTCATTTGGTAAGCCTATCCTGATGTTTCATCCGTAGCAAAACCAATTACTTAAAGATCCATATTAATTTCTTCTAACAATAAGAGTTTTGATATAAGTACTTATATCTCAGAATTCAGAACATAGTGATGTTCCTAGCAGTGGTAGAATTTTTAACCTTACAAATGATCCTCGACCATTCAGACAGCAAGAACCTAATGATTTGTTGCGGGATCTTGGATTACCCTAAGATGCTGCAGAATTACTTGGCTCACGCTTAAGAAAACAATTTATTAGATGATGACGACATGTTTTTGGAATCGAAAAAAATAACAATTTTTTTACAGTATTTTAAGAAAAAAAAATAGTTTGGTATTGTGATTTGAAGTAGCGGTTTAATACCAAAATTTGACATCAAGTACAAAGCAGAAGAGTGACGAGTTTTTATAGATTCTTTAAAAAAAAGTTTAAAGTTTAAAGTTTAAAGTTTTTTATATATTGGAAAAAAATTTACATCAATACCTGTAGTTCACTCAATACGTCTAAATAAAAGTTGCGCAAAATTCCCGTGTTATATTTGTGAATGGGATGGTAGATCAAGAAACTTAGGTACGTTCGGAAAAATCTGATTGGCTTATTATACCAACATTGGAGTTTGGAGTAAAAAATATCATCAATCCAACTTTGATAGATCCCAAGAAAGTATTGTTGCCACCACTTTAAATCCAACTTGGTCTATTCAAATAGTTTGTTAAGGCATTACCACAGGATGGAAATATTGTCAAGTTTCCCTCCCTTATCTAATGCTAAGTTGAAAAAAGGAATATTCACGGGACCTGACTTCAGAAACCTGTTCAAAAAGGCAGAATTAAAAAAAATATATGACAACCTCAGAACAACCTTAGGAAATAAAAAGGATACTAATTATAAAAATATTGTCGAAGAAACGCTAAATGCCTATAAAAACTTTATCAGAAAATTTAGGCGATTATAGTAAGGAGCCAGGCGAAAGGTTCCATCAAAACATAAAAGAGATAAAAAAAAGTTATCAAGGCCGTTGGGACCTTAATCTGATGGCGGACTATTACTGGATAATATGCAGAGATAGAGTAAAAACTCTGTTTCATTTTATTTAAACCCAATATAACTTAGAAATTGTAAAAAGCCTTTATATTGATTTTAGTCATTTATAAATAAATAAATAAATAAATAAATAAATAAGGCCTTTATTTAATTAACATATAAACATTACAAGATTCACCATGAAAAAAAAAACATATTAGGTGTAAACCTGGCGAAGTCTAGCAAATAAATGCTATTCTACTTAACCAGACGTATATACACCATTTTAGCTTTAAATAGTATAAACGTACAATTTTAAGGAATACAAAAAAATACTATACCAATCTAAGAAATGTGACTTGATATATACCAAATAAATGCTTTTTTTATTATTTTTAACATAATCATAACGAATATAAACGGTTTATCAAAAAAACTTTATCTTTTCTGCTTATAAATTTTGGCACTCTTTTAAATGTTTTTCTGCAACTTTTAAAAGATCTGCAAAGCATTTTAACTTAAACTCAAATCTTCCTACATTTCTTCTCACATTCTCTATATTATCTAAAAAAAGTTTTGGGTAAATAGTCACAACTCAATAGACTCAGCAGTTGACCGATTTCCATGGAACGCAATGGACTGGAACGTAGCTATTTAAATCAAAATAAGAATAGACCGAAAAAAACTTAGTACATAGTTTGTTACGGTTTACTATAATGGTGTCCTGAATAGAGAATAGAGTCAAAAACAGAAATTTTTCATTTACACAAAACTACCTTACAGGTATACCTCTTTGTAAAACCTTTAATGGCATCACAATACATGCCCTCATAGATATTACTTACTAAGGGTGGTGTGTTTTATTGAAGCAAAGAAAAATCATTGTAAAAATTATTAAACTGGTACAAAAAAAATTATATGTACCGGTTAGCGCATTTTATGCATATCCTACTAATATTATATAGGCGAAAGTTTGTTTGGATGGATGTATGGATGTTTGTTCCTCTTTCACGCAAAAACTACTAAACGGATTTTAATGAAACTTTACAGTAATGTAGCTTATAGATCAGAATAACATATAGGCTATAATTTATAAAGATATTGTGTGAATTGTCCAAAATATAACGATAAATGTCATTTAAGTCTGAAAAAATTCTGCAATCTGCGAGCTACTCAGGCGTGTGCTTACATAAAGACCTTGATTTTATTCGAATTACACGCAGACGACGTCGCGGGCAACAGCTAGTTTTAAAATATTTTTGTATTTTTGGAGTTTTTGACTTATTTTAGATGTTTATATATAATCATATTTGATAAAAAATGACATTTTTTTGGACATCAACATTAAATTGCCTGATAAAATTGACTTAAATCTAAAATATATTGTAACACTACGGTAGGTATAACAATTTATACAACCAAATAAAAATAACACAAAAACTTAACAAGCGAAGAATCAAAATTAAACTCGTCATTTATCCTCCGCTAAATGTATATTATGCTGTTCAGGTATTATAAATCTAGAGTTTTTAGATCACCATGAAATAGTCTGGCAATTCTTTTTGAGTCTATGACAACTATAGTTGGGTTGAGTTGTCAGATAGATGATCTCGATCTTGGTTACATAATCCTTTGATTTGACTCTATGCTTTCGACAATCAGATTCTTAAAGCATTTACTTTTAAGCATGCGATGTGCGTAAATCGTGATGCATACTAGAAAAAGAGAAGTAAAGACAGTGGCTGCCATTTCACTCTTGCACTCAAAGTTGGTCTGGGAATGCATAGGCAAATAAAATGAACTAGGACAAAATAACACTGTTATTCTCCTATGGGTACCAGGAGACATAGAAATGAAACAGCAGACAAGCTGGCAAAAGAAGGACCTGAAACCCCATACCTGAGACTAGAACCATCCTGTGGAATCAGCAGTAGTACAACCTTAGAAAAACTAAGAAAAAAATGAATAGCGAAAAATCTGGAATGATCTAGAAGGATTAAGACAATCGAAGACGCTACTGGGAAACTATAACCAAAAGAGATCTCACAGCTGTCTTAACATTAGTTAGAAGAACTTCCAAATTATAACAGGAATACTAACCGGACACTGCCGATTAAGAGAACACATAAAGAAACTAGGAGTGGTAGATTAAGCAAATGGCTGATTCTGTGAGGTAGAGGATGAAACCTCAATACACATACTCTCAGAATGCATCGCATGAAGTAATTTTAGGGTCAAATACCTAAGGTCATACGAAATAGAAAAAAAAAAGAACTACCTAACTTGAAACCCAACGATATCCTAAACTTGCTAAACAAGAGCTGAGAAGTTTGAGAAATCATCAGAAATATAGCAATAGATCTTGCTCATACATACATACATACTCCTGCACTCACCTAATTTTCTGGAAGTAGCGGAAGGATAAATTAAAAAAGAAGTGATGTTAATAAATTTAGACAACCATGATACACAAGTGAAAGTTTTTCGTTAATTAACGTGGACAATCTTTAACAAAAATAGAACAACGTATATATTGCTAGTGTATTATATATGACCGGTGTTTCTGCTGCTTGTGTTTATTATGACAATGTTTGAATTATTTTAAAGATATGTTGTGATTGCAGCATTTTAGTTGCCTCAATTAAAGCCTCCTTTAAAGAACTAAATTTGTAGAAAGCGAAGAACCACCAAGAAATCACAAGTTATAACACCTGGTTAACAAATTGGCCCACCAAAATAACACTGAGTATGTTTTATGAATCCAATATCCTATATTTTGCAATTCATTATAAGGTTTTTCAATCAAATTTATTTATTATACTTTTAACAAAATGTAAAACTTAAAAACAAAAAAAAGATATAACTAAATAAAAACAATTGCACAGATTGGTTAAAAAGCTCAACATGTATTTCTAAAAGCCTTTCTTGATTTTCAAGGCCTCTAACGAGGTTCTGGAAAAATCCATCGGCATAAGAAACACTGGAATAGGAACTAAGAAAAAGAACTAATATTTATTGCCAGTTTAAAAATAATTTATTTAAGGCCGTATGTAGAATCAATATCATAAACTACTATTATTAGTATTTTATGTAAAATTTCATTACAGCTATTCCGGTATAAGCATAGGAACGCTAAAAAGAAGGACGCGATGCCAGGAATTTCAAAAACATACTTGAGGAACAAAATGGATAGGGCTGAAAGAGACAAAAAGAAGCATAGATTTTATTATGAAAATTAACATAAGAAAACGATCAATTTTGCGCGTGAACTGGCCCATCTAGGAGGATTTCAAGGATTAGTTACGGTCTTAGGTATTAGGCCTCCAATGCACTTAACAACGTCCTATGTGAAAAAAATCATCGTTACCTACCTTCTTTTACAAGCCCTTACAAAAAGAGGTTGAAACAGGAGCATAAACATAACTCAATGAAGAGGATTTCGAAGATTGATGAAAAAAAGATTAACTTGTAGAACGAATTATAAAGGTCTAGACACAATATGACTTACAGTATATAAAAGGAACTGTTTTACAGCCAGATAAAACAAATTAACAGTTTTTTACAAGAGCTATTAGCGGACTGGTAATATAAAGAAATACCTTTTTTTTCATATACAATATGTTTTAAAATATTTTACATTTAATACCTAAGTTGTTTATTCCTCCTGACTATATTTTAATGCGGCATTTTAAAGAATAAGTCTACCTTTATACTACAGATATGTCCATACCAGCCTATTGATAATAACAAGCAATTCAAAAATCAAAAGGATGCCAGCGTAATAAACGAACATAAAAAGCAAAAGCGAAAAATCGTTATCAAGTCAAGGACTTTCAGAAAATAAAACCACATAATATATCTACGTATATTCAAAGGCTTTATACTTATTAACTCTTTATTTACATTCAATTAAGGTTAAAAATAAAAGTATGTGTATTCAATAGTCGATTTGCCAAAATCTGCCTCTAACTATTTTTTATATGTGCTTTATTAAAAAGTGAGTAAGTGTTACATGTGACAAGAATTAAATTTAATGATCAAAAAGCGAATAATTACTAAGCATTCATAGCTTTGATGTTAGAGCGTTGCCGCTTAGAGGCAAAGGTTGCGGATTCAAGTTCCGCCGGATGCGACATTTTTTTAATTTCTCTTTAATGCCATTCAATGTATTCTTGTTTATATAATTTCTAAGATTCTAAAAAACTTGTTATATACTTTTGGAGTGGTACTTTTTAAAAAGAATCCGTTTAATTTCAAGTATTAATATAAGAGGATTTTGTGTGATGACACACTTGTAATGGTGAAGCCTTTACTTTAGAACTCTACAGCATTTAAATACAATGAATTATATATAGGATCAACTTGGGAAATAATTTACTAAGACGTCATTCTTCGAAGCTAGAAATACATTCTGTAACGTTAAAACGTCCTAAAGGGCGTTAATTGCATAGCTAGATCCCTAAGTTGTGGGTTACCTTTTATGAGTATTACCTGTCTCCCCAAACATATAATTAAGGGAGCCAAAGTACAAACTCTACAAATTAAACTTAAACACCGTTATAAATAGTTTATTAATATTAACTAATAAAAAATATTGAAAATTGAATATTATATTAATAATTAGGTTATTTAAAAAATAATTATTATCTCATTTATAAAAGTCTTTGGAAACCCTTTGAGTTGATTCACATGCATCGGTATCTACTGTGTAGGAATAATTTTACTTTCAATTTCCGAAAGTCGTGATGAAATTCGGAATTTAAATTCTTTTATCCAATTTAAATATAGTTTAGTAACTTGGGTGGACCTCTTCAAATTAATTTTGATGAACCCCTTATAAAAACGAATAATCCAAAATAAAACTGCTAATAAATTTACAACCACGTAAAATCAGTTTCTAGACAAATCAGATTTTTTCATTTTATTGAGAGTAAATTAGTCCTTAAAGCACATGTAAAAATCGGCCCTGACTTTGATGATAACAAAACTGATGTTTAACTAATTTAAAACTTACACTTACAATAAATAAAGAAAACAAAGAAAATATTAGTTAAATCGACTTACTTGTATTTTAAAGAGATTTAACACAAAATAACCCGATTGTTTCACGTACCAATCATAATGGGCCAAGATTTAATAATCACGACTAGAAAGAGTCGATAATTTTAGTGTAACACTGCCCACGGCTCATTTTTGAACTACTATTAAACTAAGTAATTCTCGATATAAGCACGGTAACAATGGTCTAATAAAATTATTTTTAATTCTTCCAAGCGTGATATCAATTTTTAAAATCAGTTCTCAATGTTAATTTTAAAATCTCGATGTCATTTTTAAATCTCGATTTTATTCCAGATGGTTTTGAAAGCGCAATATTGTTCTTTAAAGCTCGAAATGATTTGTGAAAGCTGTTTGTTATTTTCACATCATGCTCAAAAACTTTAGGTTGATCTTAAAAGCTTAAAGTTATCCACAAAAGCTAAATGTTAATCTTAAAACGAAGTTATTATCGAAAGCTTAATATCATTTTTAAAACTTGATGCTATTTATGAAAGCTTGTTGTTCTCAAAAGTTCTTTGTGATTTTTGAATGCTCAATATTATTTTAACAACTTGTAACAATAATAATCAATTAAAAAATAAATAGGCAGGTTGGGCGCCAATTTGTAACAGTAGAAATTCCCTATATAGGGCTTAAATCCCCTAGCTAGCTCAATAGAGTCGTGGCTTCTTTTTAGATTTTTACCAGTCCTCCCCAAACATAAAATATAAGAGCGCCAGAGTACAAACTAAGGAAATAACACACCAACACCCGTTTAAATTTATTTTTAAAAATATCAGTGAAAATAAAAAGTTAAATATGCAATTAATATTTTGGTTTTAGTTACGCAAATAATGTAATCTCTTATCTTTTGTGTCGTTGCTTCTTAGGATAACATTCCCTTGGGACTAATTTCTTCCTGGGATGAACTCTCGATGATTGTTAGGAATGGAATTTTCTTCGGAAATTTCTAATTAGACCAAAACTGGGTTCTTAGTTGAAATTCGGCTTTTCTTAAACAAAAGTGTGGACCTCTTGATCTCGCCTCAGAAAAATATAAGCTTCTACGTGGTTTTTCTCACAAATGTGGATTAACCCTAATAATGAAATTAATAATCAGAATTCCATCCCTTAATAAAACTACAATCAAGTAGAATCAGTTTCTGTTTTTCCATATTATTGAAAATAATTTAATTTTAAATACACGTGTAAAAGCAGGACTAAAATATATTCAAGATCACAACAGCTGATGCTTGGCGACAGTGAAACTACTTGAAATTAGATGTTAGTAATAATAAAAAAATCACATGAATTTGATAACTTCTATAAATAAAATAATTAAATGAAATAATAAAATCAACTTACTTGTATTGTAGAGGAGATAGGAGATAGGAAAATGAATTCGAGAATATTTCGTAGCGAAAAAGAAATTTCGGTTATCAGTCAAAAACACTATCGGAACAAGTTATAATTACGGCGATTAAAATAAATTTCACCGAATAAAGTCTGGTGGATTCTAATACTAAAACGATCCAATAGATCGTTACAAACTTAGGTTATATAATTCTCGATACCTAAATGTTATTTTTAAGTGCTCAACGTCATTCTTTTAATTTTAAAAACTTAATTTGATTGTTCAAAGTCATTCTTGATACCTCAATATCCTTGGTATCATTTTTGCAATTTTATTTAATTTTAAACTAGAAATCATTTTTGAAAGTGTAATGTCATTTTTTAAACATCGATTGTACTTTTTATAGTGCTTTGTTATTCTTAAAAGCTTAGTAACATTTTTAACAGCTCAATTGGTGAAAGAACGAGGCCATTCAACAAATTCTTAAAAGCTCAATATAATTCCCAAAATTCAATGTGATTCTCAAAAAATTAATGTTATTTTTATATAGCTTCTTAAATGTTTTTGACATATTCTGATGCTTTAAAGCTGGATTTATAAACTTGACGTCGCCGTTGCTGTTCCCGTTGCCGTTTGCAGTTGACGTTGCGTTTGCATTTTGCTGTGCACAGTTCAAGTTGGTGTATTTATAAACCTAACGGTGGTCTAGTGCGAATGTCAAAATGCTTGACAACATGACAACTGACTTTACTAAATTTTGTTTGTTTTTGGTTTATTTGTTATATGTTAAGTTATTGGACATTTGTTACAGACATTTATTTAGTTAGTTTTGAAGTTATTTGGACATTTATATATTTGACAGTGTATTGATAGTGATAATAATAATAATAATAATCTCAGATACAACAACAGTATATAGATAACATAATTTTCTTAGGTAAAACAAAAAAATTGTCCTGTTACAGTTAAATTTGGGCGGTTCTTCACTAAAATAGTAGATTCTGCAAACAAGGTGGTAAACTAAAAGGCTCAAAACATATCCATATCCTCTGATTTAACACCACTGCAAAGACAAGATAAATAGATATTCATTGTTGAGCTGTATCTCTGCGACCTTACAGAACACCCATCATCTCTTTGCCCTCTTAATGAGACTTAATATCCTTGAAACTAACCTCCTCTCCCATTACTGGATACCCCGTCCTTGTAAGGCCTTCACATTGGCATAGGATATGAAATGCGGTTTCCTCCTCCTCTTGGCTGTATCGACAGATGTCTTCATCTGCTAAGTTCAGCTGACTCAGGTATTTTCTGAGCCGACAATGTCCTGTCAAGAGACTGACAATCATTCTGACATTGTTTCGCCTTTGTGATATCAGCTCTGCAATAAATTTCGCCGGGTGTCTTTTAAAGGACACTTTGGCTTGTCGCTTGCCTGGTTATTCTTCTCCTTACGCTTGAGCTTTTTCTAACCTCGATTTCTTAAGCGCTGCCTTTCTGAACGTGTCGGCAACCCCTCCGAATGGTTCTGGGAAAATCACTTGGATACTAGTTTTCACTCGGGCTAATTCATCAACTTTCTCATTGCTCCCAAACCCTAAGTGTTCTGGTACCTATGGCAGTGTCAAAGAATTCTGACTTGCGGCATGTGGCAGGGTCCTAACGCAGTCTTACATTACCTGTAAGCTTATTTTTGCCAAGAGCATCGCCTTTAGAGCTGTCCGAGTATATGACTACTACCCTTACTTATCACCTTGTTGTACAGTGTTGTATGAGCATTACTTCAGACTGAAACACTGTAGTATACGCACCTAGACTTAATTGGACTTGTGTCTTCTACTATACAGGTATATCCCCGAACCTGTGCTTTTCTCAGTCTTTGAGCAATCGTTGTACCAGATTGACCCGTCTTCAATTTAAGGGCCATTGTTACATGAATCCTTTTCCAGTAATACATAAAAGGCAATTGATTTGATGATTATATTGTGAATGAGCTATTAGAATTTGATTCAAATGTTTCGGTGATTGCTGGTTCGATAATATTAGTGGACTGTATAAAAAATGTAGTTTTTTAAAGATAAGATACTTTGTTAAATTGAAAATAAAATTAGCAACCTTATCTTTTCAAATTGTTTAATTGAATGACAAAATAATGCAATAACAAAAGGTCTTGGTTAAAAAAAAAAACAAAAAATTTCAATAATAAAAACAAAAGTTCAAAAACTCTAACATTAGCTCCCCCTTTGAAGGGAACCTTAAAAAATTAAATATTAATTTAAAGTTTCACTTTGTAATGGTAAAGGAAACAAGTGTCCAACACCTCTGGTTATAGTTCCATGTGAAGTTAGGATTTCTGCTACTCGCTTTTTTTCATCTCGACCAGGACACAGTTTTATTATATTTTTTTTTATTAAGGATGTCCTCGTAGGTATAGACCTAAATACAAATGTACCGAGAACATCTATTGGGGCAGAAAGGTAATTTATTAATTTGTGATTTAAAGGCCTGCAAGTTAGGACGAGTGGGGAAGACGTGGGGAGGTAAGGAGTTCCACAATCTGGAGACCCTGGGGATGAAGGAACGATTGAATCGATCCGTCCTCGATGACGGGCACTGAACAGTATAAGGGTGCATGGAGTTGGCACGTCGCATTGCTCTGGCTGGTCTGGCAAATAAAGGCATTATAGAGCGGAGTTCTTCTGAGCAAAATCCGTTTATGTATCGGTAAAACAAGGAAAGTTTAGCCACTGCTCTTCGGTGGGATAATGGGGCTAGGTTTTTGGTTATACTGGTGTCGTTTATTAGTCGAACTGCCCTTCTCTGTATTGCATCAAGAACTCCGAGCCTTGACGGAGCCGCCGAACCCTATACATGCGAGCAGTATTCAAGACTAGGCCGTATTTGGGCTTTGTAAAGAGTAGCCAAGTCGGATAAAGAAAAATATTTTCGTGCTCTAACTAGAAAGCCTAATTTCTTTCCTGCTGCAGTTGCTATGGATGCAATATGTTCATTCCAGAGTAAGTCCTGGGAGATCGTTATACCAACCAGCGTAATGGAGTCACCCTCTACCAGTGTCTGATCGTTGATTGTAATGGATGAGTCGCATGTTTGCCTCTTGTTGGATAGGCAACATGTCTTTGTCTTAGAAGCGTTGAAATTAACACGATTCTTTCTTCCCCATCGTCTACAATTCTCAAATCTTCATTGAGAGAAGCCGTTGTGGATCTTCTGTCCTCTTCCAGAATATCTAGAGGTATGGGACGGTTGTGCGCTTTGCTACAGTGTAGGTTGCTATCATCTGCAAAACCATGTATCGGGTTATTAGTGGCTTCTAGTAGATCATTAATGTGTAATAAGAATAGAGTAGGAGCTAGGGCCGATCCTTGGGGAACTCCAGCGTTGATGTGGTAGAGGTTGAAACAGCAACTTGGATGTGCCTGTTGGAGAGAAAGTTGGATATCCATCTGCAAAGGTTTTGCGAGAGTCCGTATGAAGGCAGTTCAAGAGAGCTGCTAACACACTTGATCAAATGCTTTTGAGGTGTCTAGTGATACTATTTGAGTCTCCCCATAGCGGTGGATGGCATCACTTCAGCCATGAGTTACATATGCTAGTAGATCGGCTGTTGACCTTTGTTGGCGAAAACCATATTGCCTGTCACTTAAAAGATTGTGTGTCTCAAGGTAGCTCAGGATCTCGTGATTGACGTATTTCTCCATAGTTTTGCTAATAACATATAGAAGAGCTGTGGGCCTGTAGTTAGAAGGCTGGGTTTTAGAGCCTTTCTTGGGGACTCGTTGTACTCGAGCAGTTTTCCAGGATTCTGGAAAAATACCAGTATCATATGATAGTTGAAATAGCTTAGTGAAAACTGGCGCTAGTTCTGGAGCACAACATTTTAAGAGTAAAGCAGGTATTTCATCGAGGCCGCTTGTTTTGTTGGTATTTAGAGTAGCAAGGACTCTCTGCACCCGCTTAACCCTAAATATGATATTTTTCATTGTGTGGGGAGCCCGTGGAATAGAAGGTAGCTCTATGTTGTCCGGTGGGTTAAGTTCGAAGAGAATATTTTGGCAAAGATTTCTGCCTTTTCTGTGGAGGACGTAACTATTCTACCAATAGACCATTTGCAAGGTGGTACAGAATCATTTTTTATTAATACTAATGTATTTTCTTTTATTTTACTTGGAGCCTCTTTCCACTTGTATTGTTGGTGTAATTAAATGTACATTTTTGAAAAATTGACGCCAAAATTGTTGGTACAATTGTTGGACGTATTAAAGTCTTGAAAGGCGATTAGAAGGAGTATTTGTCAAGTCATAGTCTGATATAGATGTTAAAGTGCGACCGATTAAAAAATGAGAAGGTGTTATAGGAGAAAGATCATTAGGATTATTTGACATTTTGAAAAGAGGGCGAAAATTTAATATCCCTTTGATTTGTATTAGAAGGGTATTAAATTCCTCAAAAGTGACATTGTTATTAATTAGAACTCTTTTTAAGTGAGGTTTTGTAGCTTTAACAGCAGCTTCCCATAACCCTCCAAAATTAGGGGTATAGGGAGGAATAAAAACCCATTTTATACCAAATTGACTAGTCTGATCAGCAATTGAATTATAAAATTTGTTTAAAAAATGTCCCAATCGTTTTAAATGGTTATTAGCACCAACGAATGTGGCACCATTATCCGAATATATTGTTGAAGGAATGCCTCGTCTAGAAGTAAACCATTTTAGACTTGCTAAAAAGTTATCAGTAGTTAAACTTTTAAATGGACAGCTTTTGTGCAGAAACAAATAAAAAGAGCAATGTAACATTTATTTAATTTTGCTCCTCCACCTTTTTTATTTAGACTGTTAAAAGGCCCTACATAATCAATACCTGTGGTTTCAAATGGAAAAGCGGGTTTTATTCGTTCATTAGGTAAATTTGACATTGGACTATTAAATGCAACAGGTTTAAATCGAAAACAGGTAAGACAATTTTTTACAACTTTTTTGGCTAAGATGATACCTCCTATTGGCCAATAAAATTGTCTTACTGATGATAATAACAACTGAGAGCCTGGATGCAAAAGCAATTTATGTTTGTGTTCAAAAATTAATATTGTAATATGTTTGATAGGGAGGTGTTTATCTTTTTGTAAAATGGATAATTCTTCACAAAATAATTCTAATTGTACTTGTTTAATTAAAACATGATTAGCATTATTAATTTCTAAAACAGATAAAAGTCCTGTCCTTTTTGCATTTTTATTTTTACCTTCCGAACAGCAACGCTGTTATAGGAAGGTATTGTGATCGCGAAAAATTTCGATCTCGGGTTTTTAGCGGAAATACGCGTTTTAGGGTTCCCTGAGCCTAAAAAACCCAAAAATAAAAAATGTCTGTCTGTCTGTCTGTCTGTGTGTCTGTCTGTGTGTCTGTGAACACATTTGCGGCTAAACGGCTAATCGGATCGGAATGAAACTATAAAACCTTACTTATAATCACCATCGGAGGAATCTGATAGAATTTGAGTAAAATCGGCCGACCGGAAGTGGACGTTTACTCTTATCAAAAAATGGAATTTTTTGAAAATATTGGGTTTTTATATAGTTATTGGCAAAATATTTATACTTTGTGGAAAGAACATGTAATTTCCGACATTTTTGAAAGAATACATTTTTTTGATATTTTCATTAGTTTTCGAGATATTGACACTTTTATCAAAAACTGGAAATATGTGAAATAAAAATTGTGGATTCGCTTTTTTTAAACAAAAATTGGTAGTTATTATATTTTCCACATCTGACAGCTGTCAAATTATGTTTTGGCGTATTTCAACATTTAATTTTCTATATTTTGACATCTGACAGCTGTCAAATTATGTTTTTTGAGAGTATCAACTTTTGACTAGTGTCAAATTATTTTTTTTTATATTTTTGACATCTGACTACTAACTAATTAGTTTTTTCGATATTTTTGACATCTCCATAGTATGGCCACTCCAATTCTACCACCCACTACTTGTTAATATCAGTCAGATTAGCTCCTTCTATATTTTGACATCTGACAGCTGTCAAATTATGTTTTTTGAGAGTATCAACTTTTGACTAGTGTCAAATTATTTTTTATATTTTTGACATCTGACTACTAACTAATTAGTTTTTTCGATATTTTTTTCCGAACAGCAACGCTGTTATAGGAAGGTATTGTGATCGCGAAAAATTTCGATCTCGGGTTTTTAGCGGAAATACGCGTTTTAGGGTTCCCTGAGCCTAAAAAACCCAAAAATAAAAAATGTCTGTGTGTCTGTGAACACATTTGCGGCTAAACAGCTAATCGGATCGGAATGAAACTATAAAACCTTACTTATAATCACCATCGGAGGAATCTAATAGAATTTGAGTAAAATCGGCCGACCGGAAGTGGACGTTTACTCTTATCAAAAAATGGAATTTTTTGAAAATATTGGGTTTTTATATCGTTATTGGCAAAATATTTATACTTTGTGGAAAGAACATGTAATTTCAGTCATTTTTGAAAGAATACATTTTTTTGATATTTTTATTAGTTTTCGAGATATTGACACTTTTATCAAAAACTACCACTACTTGTTAGTGTTCGGAAGGTCGTGTGGTGCCCACACCAGATTTTTTATATTATAAAAATAGCGTAGGCAATATCCTACTACCCGTTGCAGTCTGTTTAAATCTGAAAACCTAGTGATTATATCTGATATTAAAATTAGATTTAAATATATTAATTTGGAAGTTTTTCTTAATTCTATTAAATCTAATTTGTTTATGATAAATTCAGTTTTTGGCCAATTTGAATGAGGTAGTTTTAAAAAGTCAGGTCCATGCCACCATAATCGATTGGAAATTAATAAATTTGGTAAGATGCCTCTGGAAGCTACATCTGCTGGATTATTTGACCACATAAAAATCGGTACATTAATATTAAGAATATTAAGAACAACTTTTGTTAATTGTGAGCCTAATAAACATAGTAAATTTATTTTGAAATTGCCAAGATCGTCAGAACTTCTAATATAAATGCATGCAGCATATGCATTTTGTGATGCGTCACAAAAACAATGGATATCACAAATTCATTTTGAAACAGTGTTTCTAACAATAGCTAATTAAATAAAATGAATGAGACTATTTTTAAATTTTATCCAATCTTCACCTTCTGAAGGAATAGGATCATCCCAAGAAATACGAAGAGACCAAAGTTTTTTAATTAAAATCTTAGCTATAATAATAGAAGGGCTCAAAAGACCTAATAGGTCGTATATTTGTGCAATTATTAAGAGCATAAATCTTTTCGTAATTACATTGGGCCCTAAGGGTAAATTTATTGAATATGTAAAAAATCAGAACTAGTTACCCATTGAATTCCCAATGTTTTAAATTGGTCTTGATCTCCTAATTTTATAAAGAATTTGATATATCGGAAGTTGCAAAATATGTAATTATTTCAGGAACATTGGAGGTCCATTTTCTCAGTATAAAATAAGCAGATTTTAAAATAGAGTAAATATTATTACATCTGGTTTTTAACTCGTGCAAATTATCAGAACCTGTTAATAAATCGTCCACATACATGTCTTTTAGAATAGCCTGTGATGCTGTTGGGTAATTGGTAGAATGTTCTTTTACTACTTGTTGAACACATTTAATGGCTAAATATGGTGCTGACCTAGTACCATAAGTTACGGTATTAAGTTGATAAACCATAAATTCGTTTCCAGGGTTTTTGCGCCATAAAATTTGCTGCAATGGCCTATGCTCAGGATTCATAAGTATTTGCCTATACATTCTAGAAACATCTGCAGAGACTACAAATGGATAAATCCTAAATCTAAGTAAAATATCAAAAATATCATTTTGTACTTTAGGGCCAGCATACTGGATAACATTAAGTGCTTATCCAATTTTATAGTCTTTCAATAACACTAGATCTGCCAGCCAAAAAATGCCAGAAAATTACTGTCACACCTGATTCAAAGTAGTGACATGTAACAATTTTTTACCATTATCACTTACAAACTTTTTAACCACATCATTTTGTTCATTTTTTTATGCTCTTTAAAATTACGGGGGTCTGCCTGCTTGAAAATGCCAGAAAATTACTGTCACACCTGATTCAAAGTTGTGACATGTAACAATTTTTTACCATTAACACTTACAAATTTTTTAACCACATCATTTTGTTCATTTTTTTTATGCTCTTTAAAATTACCGTGGTCTGCCTGCTTGAAAAAGCCAGAAAATTACTGTCACTCCTGATTCAAAGTTGTGACATGTAACAATTGTTTACCATTATAACTTACAAACTTTTTAACCACATCATTTTGTTCATTTTTTTACGCTCTTTAAAATTACCGTGCTCTGCCTGCTTAAAAATGCCAGAAAATTACTGTCACGCCTGATTCAAAATCCGGTAGTCAATAAGAAAATTTTTATGAAGAATATTTTTTTAAATTTTTAAGATAATTTTACTAAAAATGAAATATGATTTTAATAAATTTTGATACATAATTTATAGCATTTATCTGAATCTGAAAGCCTGATTTTTCATATCTCCTAAAATAAAATTTGTAGCAATAAAGTTGTCATTCTGTCTTATCATGTGTGATTGTTGAGTATGTATTTATATTTTTATTCATTTCTGGTCCACGTGTTGATGCGTTTTATATTTGTATTTTAACAATATCCCTTATAGCATCAAAATTTAATGTTCATATTAATCTAAACATATATTAATACATTTCTACTAAATATTTTCATTATATACTATTATAACATTGTGAATCATTTGAGTGACTATAATAATTTTAATTTTCTAGAACTATTGTAGAATGAAGTTTTTTATTTGTGGTCAGGGTGGTAGCGAAGGTAAAAAAATTCATTTAATGGACAAAATATCTTTTGATAAGTGTCGCAAGTTTTTTGTATATTAACAAAATAATTAGCCCCGAAAAAAAATAAGAATACATTTTTGTATAAATGTTTTGGGGACAAAAATAATTGATTCAGTTCAGTCAGAAGGAGAAAATTTTCTTTATTTTTACAATGAAAATTCGAAAAATAATTTATTAACCATTCTCATCCCTTTTCTGTCACACCCCACAAAATGACATATGCATTTATATATCGACCTTTTCATTTTGTAGACGCTGGTAAATTAAAAATACTTTAGTTTCAGTTTACTTCTTCACAACCACTCTTCCCCCAACTACTCACCCACCTATATTTGCACCCACTTACGTTAAATATTTATTTTTATATCTATTCTGCATTAATCTTAACAAACCAGGCACAAAAAAATAGTAATAAAATTATAAATAAATACATTATTAATATAAACTAAATTCCTTAATTAAAACAAAAAGTATTCAATACACTTATAAAATACGCTTCTACAAATATTTTAAGACCAAAACGGAGTGTATCAGACTGTTATTTTAATTTTTTATTGTTCATCACTATTCGACACTGAATGCTCACAAAATGCTATAAAAAATATACCGCCTGTTACAACTTTGAATCAGGTGTGACAGTAATTTTCTGTCATTTTCAAGCAGGCAGACCACGGTAATTTTAAAGAGTGTAAAAAATGAACAAAATGATGTGGTTAAAAAGTTTTGTAAGTGATAATGGTAAAAAATTGTTACATGTCACTACTTTGAATCAGGTGTGACAGTAATTTTCTGACATTTTCAAGTAGGCAGACCACGGTAATTTTAAAGAGTGTAAAAAATGAACAAAATGATGTCGTTAAAAAGTTTGTAAGTGATAATGGTAAAAAATTGTTACATGTCACTACTTTGAATCAGGTGTGACAGTAATTTTTTGGCATTTTCAACCAGGCAGACGACGGATATTTTAAAGACCGTAAAAAAATGAACAAAAAAATGCTGTTAAAAAGTTTGTAAGTGATAATGGTAAAATTTTTTTATATATCACTACTTTGAGTCAGGCGTGACAGTAATTTTCTGGCATTTTCAAGCAGACAAACCACGATAATTTTAAAGAGCATAAAAAATGAACAAAATGACGTAGTTAAAAAGTTTGTAAGTGATAATGGTAAAAAATTGTTACATGTCACTACTTTGAATCAGGTGTGACAGTAATTTTCTGACATTTTCAAGCAGGCAAACCACGGTAATTTTAAAGAGTGT
The DNA here is from genome assembly GCA_964028335.1 of Altica lythri. NCBI lineage: Eukaryota > Metazoa > Arthropoda > Insecta > Coleoptera > Chrysomelidae > Altica > Altica lythri. Next base: position 35,300,572 of record OZ034806.1, on the reverse strand, counting down.
AAAAAATGAACAAAATGATGTGGTTAAAAAGTTTGTAAGTGATAATGGTAAATTTTTTTTACATGTCACTACTTTGAGTCAGGCGTGACAGTAATTTTCTGGCATTTTCAAGCAGGCAGACCACGGTAATTTTAAAGAGCAAAAAAAATGAACAAAATGATGTGGTTAAAAAGTTTTTAAGTGATAATGGTAAAAAAATTTTACATGTCACTACTTTGAGTCAGGTGTGACACTAATTTTGACATTTTTTGGTTGGCAGATCTAGTGTTATTGAAAGACTATAAAACTTGCAATCAAACCATTTACTTATCATTTATATTTGTGACTAGCGGCCGCCCGCGACTTCATCCGCGTGGACTTTAGTTTTTTGCCACCGAGTTTCATACAAATTTGCAACCCCTATTTTAAATCTTTAGGGATGGAATTTAAAAAAGTTATTTCTTTGTACACCACTACGTAATAAAACAAATTTATTCTCGAATTTTCAAGACTCTACGCGTCTATCGACAGTGCCATGTCGGCCAGCAGCAGCGTGCTACCATCTCACCGCTCCTCAGACCCCGCTCAGTAAAGCGCGAATGGTATTAGACTATTATTATTTTAAAACTTTAGAAACGTGCATGCTATATGCATGCAAAATCTCAGCCCGATCGGTTTAAAATCGACAAAATTTCATACAAATTTTCATCCCTATTTTATCCCTTAGGGGTGGAGTTTATCAAAATCCTTTCTTAGGGGATGCGTAAGTCATAGTAGCTATATGCATCCAAAATCTCAGCCCGATCGGTTTAAAACTGACACAGTTTCATACCAACTTTCATCCCCTATTTTATCCCCGTAGGGCTGGAAATTATTAAAACTCTTTCTTAAGGTATGCCTACGTCATAGTAGCTATATGCATGCAAAATCTCAGCCCGATCGGTTTAAAATTGAAAAAGTTTCATACAATCTTTTATCCCCTATTTTATCCCCTTAGGGCTGGAAATAATTAAAATTCTTCTTTAGGGGATGCCTACGTCATAGTAGCTATATGCATGGAAAATCTCAACCTAATCGGTTTAAAATTAACAAAGTTTTATACAAACTTTAATCCCCTATTTGATCCCCTTAGGGGTGGAATTTATCAAAATTTTTTTTAGGGGATGCCTACGTCATATTATCTATATGCATGCAAAATCTCAGCCTGATCAGTTTAAAATTTACAAAGTTTCATACAAATTTTCATCCCCTATTTTATACCCTTAGGGGTGGAATTAATCAAAATCCTTTCTTAGGGGATGCCTTCGTCATAGTAACTATAAGCATGCAAAGTTTCAGCCCGAACGGTTTAAAATTGACAAAGTTTCATACAAACTTTCATTCGCTATTTTATGCCCTTGGGGGTGGAATTAATCAAAATCCTTTCTAAGCGGATGCCTACGTCATAACATCTACCTGCATGCCAAATTTCAGCCCCATCCACTTAGCGGTTTGAGCTGTGCGTTGATAGATCATACAAACTTTCATCCCCTATTTTATCCCGTTGGGGTGGAATTAATCAAAATCCTTTCTTAGCGGATGCCTACGTTATAACATCTACCTGCATGCAAAATTTCAGCCCCATCTGTCCAGCGGTTTGGGCTCTGCGTTGATAGATCACTATGTCAGTCAGTCAATCAGTCAGTCAGTCACCTTTGAGTTTTATATATATAGATGACGACAAAACTCTGTTGCTTTTTTATTATGATTAAATAATTGACCATGCCCATTCTGTTCGTATTGTTTTTTACAATTAGTTACCTAAAAATATCGACAACAGTGATGACGTCACTTTCGGTGTCACCGGCTCCCGACCTAACATGTAGCGTTGCAAAAAAAAAACGATTTTTTTGCAAGTGTATGACGTGTTGCATCATGTTTTGCAGTTGCAAAAAATTATTTTTTATAATTCACGTGCACAAAGTTTCTATTTCGACACTAAAAACAGTATCGAAATAGATTCATTGTAACACTGTTTTTGGTAACTTTTTAATTTACACAATTGGTTGCACTGCACTGATTATCAACGAAAGATGAAAGAGTTCAGGTTGTAAATCAAGAATTATGTCGTATTAACTACATTATCAGCGATATTGCGAAATTCAGAATATTTTATTCAAATTTGACAAACATTCAAATTTAAAATCATTAAAACTGTCAAGTGTCAAAAGTGTCAAGATCGCCAACATAAATAAATATTTCGAAAAACTCTCATTTTATTTATTTTTTTATACTTTTAAAAGTTCATTATAAAAAATAGTATGTAAAACTCGAATTACAATGACGGTTTGTAGTACTCGTTCTTTGCGAAACTTACCGCACTTCACTCGTACTACGAAACCTGTCATTGTAACACTTGTATTACAATATACTATATAGTAACTCCTGCGGCGCAATTTGCTGCCTTAAATCTATTCTGTATTTTACCTGACCAAAGGGTTGATGCGCACAAGCAAGGTGTTACTACCGCTATTAACCTACATTAAAGTAGCGATATGTCTAATAATTTTCATGTTACAGTAAAAGAAAAAAAATTGTCAAAAACAACATACATTTTTGTACTAAATCATTTTTTTCGTATCCCCTATTTTTTTTTAATTACACGGAGAAAAAAAGCAGATTAAAAAAAGACTTTTTTAAAAAAATTGAACCGTCTTTAAAAAATGCTCTAAAAGGGCTGAAATAAAATCTTTATTCTTAAAAAAATTGGAAGCAACCAGATATCTGATATTTCGATCTCTTTAAAGTCGGCTCCAATGGATTATATCTGTGTAAAAGATTTGAGTTGCTTACATTTGAAATCTAGATTTATTAGATAAAATAGGGGGATATTAGCCATTAAAGAAGACTTCAAGAAAATTGAAATCAGATGCCTAGTTGCTTCCAATTTTTTTAAGAAATAAAGATTTTTTTTCATTATTTCTGCCATTTTGGGGCATTTTTTTATTGAAGGTGGTTCAATTTTTAAAAAAAGTTTTTATTTTATCCTTTTTAGTTGATATTTGGCTTTGTCAGATGTGACCACAAATTCAAGCTTCAAAACTTTCCTAATACGGTGCAAGAGGTTTTGGGTTCAATCCCCAACAGTCCCGACATGTACCAATGGACTTTTTGGAAACATAAGTAATTTCTCCAACACCTAAAGACACCATAAACGTACGGTAAAGAAACACATCGTGATGAAACGTGGGCTTTATTATCTGAAATTACCAACCCGCAGTGAGCAAGCGTGGTGATTAAATGCTCATTCCTTCCCCTTGTAAGAAGAGGCCTTTGGCTTTAGAGTGGGGTAGGTCCGAGCTAATTATTATGTTTTTATGTTATACATCATTATTAACATATTAACGCGCCCTACAATTTGATCTCACTTTTTTTCAAAGCCATGCTTTTTAAAAATTTCAACTTTTTGAGCATAGAAATAACACTAAAATAAAAAGAAATGTAGAGGAAAAACGATGTATTTGCATTCTGGTGGATGCGGAGTTAATTATACTGCTCATTTCTTCTTAAAATATATGAGTGATATATGATATATGAGTGATTAATTTGGCAGCATATCTCGGTTAGTTTAAATGTAATTAACATTTAACAGTCCTCATTGTAAAGGTCTTTTCAAGCTCTACAAAGAGAGTTTTTAGTAAAATCGATCATTTTCTGTTTTTTCAAGTTGAATGCACCGATTCAAGCATTTACAAAAAAAGTATCTTTTCACCTACCAGATTTCGCTTTGTATAACAACTAGAAAATTTCTAAACAAACAAATCTTCTTATTTTTTTAACTTCCCGCTGAAAAATTAAAAAAAATTTTAAATCGGGAAACTATTGTTTTTACCGTGTTTTTCGAAAATCGAGTTTTCTTTGGATTTCAACGTTTAAAGGTCTTTGGAACCTCCTCTGACTATTTTTACGAGGGTGTCTGTATGTCTGTATGTATGTGTGGATGTATGTTTGTGTGTGTGTGTGTGTGTGTGTGTGTGTGTGTGTGTGTGTGTGTGTGTGTGTGTGTGTGGATGTATGTAAACCTCTTATAACTTTTGAACTGCTTGACCGTTTAAAATGAACTGAAAAGCGTTTGAAAGAGTTCCATCTAACTTAGATTCCCTGTAAGTTTGAGCGAATTCGGACCAGTAGATTTTGAGAAATTTTTAAAAACCAGAAATTTTTCTTTTGTAAAAATGCTGTATTTTGGGCATATCTTCTTGGCTATTACATTGATCAATTTCATATCCTAATCAGCTCTCAAGCTTAAAAAACACGTCAAATGCTATTTTGCAAATTAAAATCGGTTGATTTGTTCGTGAGATATCGTTGTCGAAAAATTTCAAAAAAAGTGTTTTTTCTTTAATAACTCGACTAATTTTGCACCCTAAGTAACATTTTTAAGTTTCAAAAAACTGCGTCGAATGAGGTCTTAAACATCAAAATCGAATAACGCGTTAAAAAATTATGGCTTTTTAAACATTTAAAAAAAGTTAAAAACGTCAAAATACGTTCCATTACTGTAGCTTTGCGGTTAGAATAAGCCGGAAGTTGCGAGGATGGCCTTTAAGGTCAACCTCTTTTTATAATATAGATTTATGTTTGCTACATTTTTTTTTCGTTAGATGTATAGTTTTTAAATTATTTGCAAAAATCGTCCGAAAAGGTTCATTTTTTACGGCAAGTTTTCAATTACGAATAATTAAAAAAGTATTAAATTTACAAAAAAAAAAAATTTGAGAAGAGGTTGACCTTAAAGGCCATCCTTGCAACTTCCCGCTAGTTTTAACCGCAAAGCTATAGTAACGTGACGTATTTTGAAGTTTTTGACTTTTTTTGCCATAACTTTTTAACGCGTTATTCGATTTTGATGTTCAAGATGGCATTCGACGCAGTTTTTTAAGACCTAAAAACGTTACTAGGAGTGCAAAATCGATTAGTTAAAAAATCTCTAAGTTATTGAAAAAAAAAACACTTTTTTTGAAATTTCTCGACAACGATATCTCACGAATGAATCCACCGATTTTAATTTGCAAAACGGCATTCGACGTGGTTTTTTAAGCTTGAGAGCTGATTAGGTTATGAAATTGATCGATTTAATGGCCAAAAAGATATGCCCAAAAAACATAATTTTTACCAATTGTTTTTTTCGGTTATTTTAAAATTTCTCGAAATCTACTTGTTCGAATCGGTTCAAACTTACAGGGAATCTAAGTTAGGTGGAACTCTTTTAAACGCTTTTTATTTGATTTCAATCGGTCAAGATGTTCAAAAGTTATAAGAGGTTTACATACATCCACACACACACACATCCACACGTACATACAGACACCCTCGTAAAAATAGTCAGGGGAGGTTCCAAATACCTCAAAACGTTGAGATCCGATAAAAACTCGATTTTCGAAAAACGGGGTAAAACCAATAACTTCCCGATTTTAAAAAAAAAATTAATTTTTTTAGCGGAAAGTTAAAAACTTAAACGACTTCTGGGGTTATTTTTATCAAACAATTTCTACCCCCCGAGAAGGGGTGGGAACCACTTCTAGTTAGAATTGTATTTTGGATTTTGGCATAGAGTAGCCTTTTTCCTTGAGCTACCTACTGTGAAAATTTTAAATAAATTGAAGCATTAGGACGGAATTCAGAGCCAAATATCCTCATTGATTGAACTTTCTTAAATTTGACAGGCCTACAACACAAAAGCAACTATGTATTCCTGAAATCAATAAATTCATTAGACAAAGAACCTATAGCTGTATAGGGCCAAGAATTTAAAATAAACTTTCCTTAGAATTAAAAACTTATTATTATATACCTAAATCTACATCTGTAAATGGAAGATAAGGCCTTACTACCATGTACATTTTTTGATCATTGATCAAGTTTTGTATATTCTGATTTAAGCTGATTCAAATGTATTTATCCGTATTTCATTGTTTTTATATAAGTTAAATAAAAAAGAAAGTAGTTGTGGATCTCAGCAACAGACAGTTTATCCTGCGTGGTATTATTTTCTATATATAGGTAAATGTTCTAAATCTCTAACTGTAATTTTATGTGTGCTTTTTTTACAATGTACCTGGGGATGTAAATAATGATTATATTATATTAAAGATTATATATTGCATATTGGACAAAAAATTCGTATAAACTACTTTTAGTTAAAATACATATTCAAAAGATTTCGATATAGATTTAACTGTATTTTTATACAAAGAATTTACTATATACAGAAAAATCGCTTGGACTTTGGCATTTATACAATTGTTTCTGACAAGTTCTCGCAATCCTTTTTCCTGCTAAAATTGAAAATAATAAAGCTTGATGGATGACGACAGAAAAGAATTGTCTTTCCTGGGATATGGCAATCGGAGTTAACAAAAAAGAACCGTTTGGAAGTTGAAAATTCAATTATTTGATAAGAATTACTATACCTGCACTGCACCTCCATATATTGAAACTTCAACAAAACATAAACGTTTCAATACAAAAATCTAATCCTCAATAAGGGACCGTTCAGTGTTTCGGGTCTATATATAAATCTATGTTCAATATAAAAAATAAATCAAAATGAGATGAGGTATATACACAGTTGTGTGATTTAATATAGAATTGACTATATCAATCATGAAATGGAATAGAATTATTGACTAAGGAACGGTTTAAACATTTTTCTCATTTCTGACAGTATTTGTACAAGAAGATATTTTTATAAACCTTTTTTTATTTTATTTTTGTTTTTATATACAAAAATTATTTTGCTGCAACTACAGACTTCTTAAATTTAACCATTAACTGGTCTGATAGACGATTCGATATTTTTAATTGTGTCTTATTGGCGACTGGCCCCACTCGTGCAAATGGATCTATCTAATCCTCTAGCTATTGGAGCTATTGGGCTTATTTGAGACAACTTTTATTTAATTCCTAAAGAGTTTTGTTACTTATTTAGAAATTATTACCATGTTATCAAAACGAGTGCATTTTGCCGACGACGATGAAGACAAAATTCTTTAAAAGTGGTACAATGACAAATGTGATAATGCTAGTGACATAGAGAATATTTCGGAATTTGTTGGGTCTAATGAGCCTGCAAATTGTGATGAATTAGCAGTTTGTGATAAAGAAGACAACTATGTTTATGTAAAAAATCGGCGCAGGTGTTGTACGTCACAAGTTCTTATTCTTTCTTCATCTAAAATACGAAAACACAATAATTTAATAAAAATACCCGTTCTAAAAACAAGGGCAAAAATACTGGGCGGTGTTGCAACACCCTTGTGTGTTTGGAATATGTTGTTCAGTAATAACACAACAGTAGGAAAGGCTACAGTACGTATATTTTCAACATGCCTCTACTAACAAACCAAAAATTTTTTTTCGCATATTGGACATTTCCTTAGTAAATTTTATATATTTTACACCAGTGTTACAGAAACCATCCAGCTACGCAGTTAGTGCAAAGATCACATAACAAGACAAATGACAACGACGAACATTCCACGACAATTAGCCAGATACTTGGAGTGCAAGAAGGAAAAGGTACAGTAAGACAAAAAAATTTTTTTTAGAAAAACGTAAGATTTGCTGTTTATGTCCTAGAAAAAAACGCACGATGACAAAATACCTGTGTTAGCATTTCAAAAGGTTTGTTTGTTTAGAATATACAAAACCAGTATGAAAAAATTGCATATACAAATAGTAAATTTTGACTGACATTGAAAACAAACCTTTTTGAACGATTTTTAATTTTTTGTTTAGTTTGATCCTTTATCCTAGCAATTTGTTTTCATGTTGTGTTTTATATTTTTTTAATTTAATTGAAAAAACTATCTACTTTTTAGCAAATATTTGTACGGGATTCAGTTTTATTTAATATTTTTTTAACCTGAATCTAATGCGTTTAATTTTATATAAATGCATATGGGTATGTTTATAATATGTATGTTTAAAAATAGTAGTTTGTGCAACAAGTGCGCAAAGGGACACTTTTTCCACGAGCTTAGAAGTTAGACAAATCAAGCGAATGGGAAAAGTGTTTTGCGCACGTGTTGCACACAATACTTTTTCTACAACCACAGATTTAAAAATTAAATTTTTTATTTCATGGATAACAAAAAACTAACTATAACTAAATTTTAACATATTTTTAAATAAATTAAATAAAACTTAAATGAAATTGTATAATTTCCAATGCCACAAAAGTAAAAAAAAAATGAACTGTACTATACTGTTTTGTTAATGTGGTAATTAATTGTAAAATTCGAACATTTTTGAATGGTTATTTGAGGGGTTTTATTTTTTTTATGGAATCATTAACTGTTAATTAGTTTTATTGTGTAGTTTGTTCGTCGTTTATTAATATACCACGTGGGAAAAATAACCTACTTTTCCAACAGAAACGTCACTTTGCCGCACAGAAACGTCAAATTGTTTATATACATTAAAAATCGCCTACTTTGCTAATGAGAATTGATGCGAAAAAGAGTACTTTGGATAGTCGTCGTAGAAAAACTTTTGTGTTTTTTAATTTCTTGGATACAGTGTCCCGTAGACTACGCCGGACCTGTTACGAACTACAGCGCCTGGCCAGTAAAGGGATAATAATATACGTCTTTTAAACCATTTGTAAAAAACTTTGTATTTTGTAGCGCTCAATGCGCTCAAGTTTTGGAGAAAAGGTTTAATCTATTTTTATTATTTTTTATCGTTTCTTGTTAATTATTAACATAAAACATACGATACATGTATGTCTTATAAGCATATATTGTAAAAGCATTTGAGTTGCCTTTAAAATGTGTCCTACAAAGGTTAGTTATTTAGACAGTCGTGAATAAATCAAAAGAGATAATATATAAAAGAATAGTCTTTCGGTTAATGTTGCTAAAATTTTGCAGAGCTAGGTTTCAGCTTGCTGATTAAAAGTCTCAATGGCAGCATGTCAAAAAAGCACATTCAAGGTCATTCCACGGCCAAATAGAGAACTGATCGTCAAAAAAAATCATGAGCACATTTTCGATGTCTCTGATCACGAATCCGTATTTCGATCGACCTAGAAATTCCAGCCACAGGTTATTTAAGGTTATTCCAAGTTTATTCGACAGTCAAGTAAAGAACACATCGTCAAAATTACAAATTTGATTTTCGCTTGATGTACATTCAGTTTTTGAGATCGTTCTAACATTCTTCTGGTTATATTTTTAGTTACATTAATCGTGGAAATCGAGGGATGGTATTTGTTTATCAAAGCAACAGCTATGTTAAAAGAAGCAGCGGAGCGTAGTCACATGAGCTGTTTCAATACCTCCATCGAAAAACTTTTAAAATGATCGTTTCGTAATTCAGTTACCTATTTTGACTTGGTAATTAAACGTGTTTGGTTGGCCTCTTCTGTAGATAACTAAGCTATTCCTTGTTCTAAAAAGTGTGACATTTAGTAATTCCCAGCCTCTCTGTATCCACGATCAACCAGTAATATATCGCCTTCTAGAAACCATGCCCTCATGCCATTATTACCATTTTCTATTTCATTAATTACCATTTGTGCATCATTGTTTTGACTATCAAAGAAGCAACAGTAAGAGACAGTTTAACTAAATCATAAAATAATTGTCCGAAACTTTCGAACGTTTGTGCTTTTTTCTATAAACGAATAAGTTTCATCTATAATAGCAACAACTTTTGGGATTTAAGGTTCACTATTAAGTTGATTTGCTAGCAATATACTCTTCGCGGTTGATTGCCAGAAATCCTATGGTCTGTGGGACAAACCATTGATTAAGTGATTTTTTTACTGTTGCAACAGCCATGCTAACATATAATATGTATGAGGTTTTTTGTTTTATTATTTTTTTAGCGATCAGAGATTTCCAAAATGTATGCAAGAATTTTTCCAAAGGTCAAATCCCTATTTAACCTTGGAACGACCTTGAATTAAGTTTTTTGATCTGACTGCTCTTGAGACTTTAAAGACAATTTTCCATTTATTATGTGCGGGGTCTTTTATGTTTGATACATTCTTTTTATAACTGGGCATATGTGTTTTTTAATTAATAAGGAAATATTTTTTTAATTTATTTATATTAGACATAAATATTAGTCAATATTGTACGCCACTGTTTTAAAGAGAACTCAATGCGAGCAGGCAGTTGACTTTATATCCATTTATCGAAGTAATCGTTTGGAAATTGGAAAAATAGTCTCCGTACGAAATCCGCGTACAACTTCATTTGGAGTACTAAAGAATTGCTTACTGCGAATAAGTGTACTTCAATAGTAGGAATAGAAGTTTTTTACTAAAACTTTTGCAAATAACTGTTTCGACAGTTAGATATCTGGATTTATATCGACGTTTTTATTTGATAAGTTTTAGTATAAAGGAACCTTTATTAAAAGATTTAGAACATTAAATTTGAGAAAAGTCTTTACTTTATTGTTACAAAGTTTGAAAGTAGAATTCTTAGATAGATTTATTTACTAGATACTTACAATGTATACTTCTAAAATAAGAATACAATTAGAAATTAATAAAATACAAAAAAATACTATATGATATATATTTATAAAAAAATAACATTACCTGCACATATCCGGATTCCTCATAATATACAATATCAATTCAACGCCATACATACATCTATATATATATATATATATATATATATATATATATATATATATAAGTCGTGTTAATTAGACTCTTTATAACTCAAGAACGGCTGAACCGATTGGGCTCAATATCGGTTGGGAAGTAGCTCCGAAGTAGGAGATGGATATAAGATACCTTTTACCGTTCGAACATGTTCCCATAAAGTCACTATAAAACAGAGTATAACAAAAAACGCATCTTACATGGAATAACAACACGCAATTGACAACACCGTCAGATGGCGTAGTTTTTATTTAATTAAATAGCAATTATTACTTAACAAAGTAGTTACTATGATGCCACTATCAGGTGGCGCAGTTTATATCTTTAAACGGACAATTATTTACTATAACGCCACTGTAATGTGGAAACTAATGAGAAAAAATGATAAAAACAACAAAAGAAAAACACATTGAAAAGAAAATCAAACGATACAAAACCGTATAAATTTAAAAAAAAAACAGGAAATTAGAAAAAAATATCAGTGTTAAGCGGTGCGAAGTTCGCCGGGTCCGTAGAATGTATAAAAAGTATAATATTAAAACAGTTTTTTTTATACCATAGCATATACCACATACGGTATTTATTTATTTATTTATTATTAAATACATATCTGTATCTATATATGTATGTTTACGTAAACATATAAGTTCTGGTTATGGTACTACATATTAAAATAATTACCTACACAAAAAAACGGTTATACTATTTATTATAATACTAGGTGTACCCGCGACGTCGTTCGCGTGGCGTGTTAATTGTTGTATAAAAATTTCTTCCCTCACCCCGTTAAACAAATGGGACAAAAATTTTTATACACCAGATGTTAAGTTAAAAGAAGACAAATACATATGTGAAAACCGCATTCGAATCGGATCAGTAGTTTTCATGTGATGTGCGCACAAACATATAGATAGACAGACAGACGTACAACAAAAAATCTAACCACATTTTTAGGTTCTATATCGATGTACCCGCGACGTCGTTCGCGTGACGTATAGATTGTTGTATACAAATTTCTCCCCCCACACCGTAAAAGTGGTTTTCCCAACATTTACCTTCCCTGCTCTGCTCCTATTGATTGTAGCGTGATGTAAAGTATCCTATAACCAGCTCAGGAGTATGAAAAATAATTGTACCAAGTTTCGTTAAAATCTGTCGAATAGTTTTTGTTTCTATAACGGTTATACAGACAGACAGGCAGACAGACAGACATAAATTTTACTAATTTCATTTTTGGCATCAGTATCGATCCCTAATCACCCCTGATAGTTATTTTGGAAATATATTTCATGTACAGAATTGACCTCTCTACAGATTTATTATAAGTATAGATAATTGTGTGAAAAATATTAGAAAATTGGGAAGAATTTTAAATGTTTAGAAAATTCATAGGCAGTGTATGTAATCGTAAAAAATAAAAATAATGTTAAAAATATGACAGAGTACCTTATTCCAACTGCTATCAAAGACATTGTGGGAAAATGTTTGGTAAAAGCTATGTTAAACAACTTCAGAATATTGTTTTGTCAAATGATACAATCTATCGAAGAATTTCGAATTTATCTGTTGACATTCAGGAGCAGCTTGAATCTCAGCTAATTGGAAAATTATTTGCTATTCAACTTGATGAAGCAATTAACTCCAATAATAAATCCCATTTAATTTGTTACATCAGATTCTGTAAAAGTATCACAATATATAAAGAATTACTGTTTTGCAATTTTATTGAAGGGAGAACTACAGGCAACGAATTATTCAGGATTACAAATAATGCTTTCATTGCGGCGAATTTGTAATAGAAAAATTGTGTTAGTTGCACAATAGTTTGCAAGAAGGAATCCTCAGATGTTATTTGGACGAATTGCATGATTCATCGAGAAGTTTTAGCGTCTAGTCTCTAAGACAAGGTCTAAATATTGTTTTGAAAGTAGCTATTGAAGTAGTTAACTGTATAAAGACCAGGCCATTAAGGTCAAAGATTTGCTGGGCGCTTTGTAAAGATATGGGATTTGAGCATAAATCTTTGTTGTTTTATTCTTCATCCAATTGGTTATTACGATGAAAGATTGCCAATTGTATCCACTAACTGAGAAGTGACACAGGGTGATTTCAAAGGAAGAAGGTAATAAACATTTGACAAAATTTTGTGATAAGTTATTTTCAATGAAACTTTCTTATTTGGTAGATACATTTATAAAACCCAATTTTCTTACTCTTCAACGTCATGGAAAAAAACTTAAATGTATTTGCATTTATGAGAAAACAAGTTAAAAGTTAACTGTTTTGATATGTTTCCTGCATTTTGGAGAAGTATTTTGGATTTTTCCTAAAAAAAATCATGTTAAAAACCATAGAGGACCATTTAGAAAACCTGAGCACGCATTTTTGACGATACGTTGTGGCACAAAAAGACATCAATTTGTCCAATTGATATTGGGTTTGTAATTGCCTATCACTTAAAAAGAAGAATAGCTAACTTTCCTTTCAGCACTTCATTGAAAATGAACTTCAGTCCAAACGACTTCTCAGTAATAAAACCTAAAGCGAGACGGATTTTGTTTTCTCTACGTCCTATCTTTGTGAAACAGGATTTTTTGCTCTTGCTTTGTTAAAATCTAAATATGAAAATAAACTTTAACTAGAATAATAACTCAGAGTCGCCATTTTCAATGTGAAACCCAACTTACAGAGATTGTGTGCCACAAAGCAAGCGCATGTCAGCCATTAATCCTTGCCTTCTAAGAATATTTCAAACTTGTTAGGCTAAGAATAAGTTTCTAGTTCAATATCTGACTAAAAAAAGTTTTATAAATTTGTTATTAGTTCGATCGATGTGCTTTAAAAGCCCTTGGTGGTGTAGACAATTGTGTAGCAAAAACTAGGATCTGAACCCCAAAATGAATTTCTGTTTGTACACACAGGTCATTAGGCCAATGTTAACCTATGGTTCGGTGGTGTGGTGGAGTAGAACGGAAAATTCTGAGGCGATCAGGCAACTAGGAAGAATTTAAAGGCACTTGCCTACATGTCACACAGGCATTGAGGACCGCCATCACCGGTTTCGGATGGGTCAAAGATTAAGAAAGGCACCATGGCTCCCTAATTCAAGAGAAGTCAATCTGGTATACCGATGGCTCAAATACTGAGAAAGGCACAGGTTCGGATATATATAGTAGAAAGCACTGGATGCAAGTCTAATTAAGTCTAAGTGCGTATGCTACAGTGTTTCAGGCTGAAGTAATGGCCATACAACTCTGTGCAATGGACAATATAACAAGTAAAACCAGACAGCCAAGCAGGGAACAGACCACCCAATCAATAGTTATGACACATTAACTGGTAACAATGAACGAGAAATACTATTTTTATATTCTAAAGTCGCTTACGATGGCTATAATTACCTATTTAAATTGGAGTGGAGTGTGTGTCCATATGTTTGATATGAAACTGTCTTGAATTGAGAGTTTAAGTCCATGTAAAAAAATTCAATTATATTTATTATTAAGTAAAACATATCTCCTATATATGTAACGAATTTATTTTAGTTATAAAAAGAATAGTCTAAATATATTATATAAAAAAAAAACTGACCGATGTCTGATGCCGATATGTCAACGAAATTCTAATAGGTGATTAATGTTTTATATTATTTCTCCTTTTAAATACGCGATAAATTATACCACAGCTAACAGACTACTTTTAAGACATTTAAAGGTTCATAGTAGTATTCGCGATTGTATAGACATGATAAATTATTTGTGTTTATTTTTCGTTATACTTAATACAACTTACTCAAAAATATCCTATGTATCCAATAAAAATGTGGAAATAGAAAATTGTGTAAATAAATTGTTATTCTATAATTTGGAACTTGGTGAATTTTTATACGCAGTAAACACGAATATTAAAATTGTGCATCCTGTTGTACATTACAATTTCAATACCACGTTTAAAACTTTGATATTGAGTTCTAAACCAAAGTTTTATTTTATTGCTGGTAATGTAATTGAAGTTTTTAATACACTCAACAAAAATTTACTTTTACATAATAAAAGTTACTTTATAATTTTGATTCAACATGAAGATTTTGCTTTAAGTAAAGTTTTGAATAAATACTTTATAACTAAAGGGATAATACTTTATGAATCATCAAGCCGCCAGGTTTTAAATAAAAAACTTAATTTTATATCTATATCTCAATGCTGCAATAGGAATTATTTTAATTTTTCCTTAAATAAGAGAACAAAAATTACGAAGTTAAATGTTATGTACAATTTATCACCTCCTTATATTGTCAGCCCTACAAGCGGTATAATTCCAGAAGTCATCAATGCAGTTGCTTTAAATCTTAAACTAAAAATAAAATACACAGATTCTAGAGAAATTAGTGGTTATGCACTTATTTCAAAAAAATTTAAAACAGGATTATTTGATTTGTACGCAGCAAAAATTCCTATACACTATGGAAATGATACATTTTGTGAACAAAGTTATCCTATATTTGCAGATTATCCTGTGTATGTTGCAGCCCCTTTGCTAAAAGTAAATTATTGGGTTACATTTCGAGATGAATACCAAAAAACTGTTTGGTTCTACTTTTTTGCTGTATTAATATTACTGTATATACTTTTTTGTATATTTTTTGCACCTAACAGATCTGTTCTGATTTTAATATTGAGTATTGTATTTAAAGGGGTATATTATTATAGACATTATAGAGTTAGCTTTAAAATACTTTTTATAAATTTCGTAATATTTTCTTTCATTTTTACTACTGCGTATAAAGGTAAAATGTTTGATATAATAAAAAGTGATGTACCTCAATTATTAATAAAGAGTACAAACGATATTTTAGATACCAATTTCAATATTGGTGTAACCAATCGAATTTATTTTAATTATTGGAAGAGTTCTCCATTACATTTTGAAGCACAACTTTATCGGAATAATCGACTTGTAGTATGTAAAGGTGTAGAAGTGTGCTTTAATAAAACAGCCTATGAAAAAGACATAATAACAATTAAACAATTTAAATCATTTCAATATGAAGTAATAAAAACATTTATTGATTCAAATGGGAATTCTCTACTGTATCCTATAGCAACATCTACTTATGACCATTATTATCCAATATATTTTTTGAGAGGACATCCTTTCAAAAAAAAATTTGATCTAAAGGTATCGCAATTAAAATCAGCGGGGTTGGTTGATTACTTTTTTAGAACGTTTGATGAAACATATAAAAAAGCTATGTCTAATCAAGATAAGAAACATACAAATATGTCTAAATTAAACTTACATAGTTTAAAAAGCACTTTTTTGGTCTATTTAGTTTGTAACGCTGTCTGTGTCGTTGTGTTTTGCTTGGAAGTAATGCTTTTTCCACTCCAAATTTATTTAAAACGTTAGTAAAAACCAATATCTGAAGCGAATATTGTGACATGCGATGATTTTAGGCTTACTAAATTTTATTTTGCATTATATTCAGTTAGGTCAAAATTAGTAGGTAAGTTATATCTCGAAGTGTGGTTAACTAAATTTTAAATTAGAATATTAAATTTGCTATAAAAAGCGTCGCTAAAATAGGATAGAGTCTCTGTTGTTTTTGAAATTTTTTTAACTTCTTAAACAGTATACAAACAAGAATATATTATATGACATTAAGGAGAAATTAAAAAAATGTCGCATCCAGCAAGACTCAAACCCGAAACCTGAAAGCTACATTTTTTTAATTTTTCCTTAATATCATTAAATAAAAATTTCAAAAAACCCATAAGAGATATCTCAAATAATCTTTTACTAGTCCTATGTTGCGTTTGTGGGTGGTTTGGTTTTATAAAATGTCTTTAGGCAAGCTCTTTCCAAGTCTTGTGCCCTTCTGATGTATTGACGTAAGTGCAAGTAGGTAACATGCAATAATGTAGGTTAGGTCTAATTTCTAATTTAGATTAATGCTCTATTATTTATTTTAATATTTGTTTATTAATTCATATTGTTAATATTTTATACTTTTATCACTTTCTTAATATGCTGGAAAGAAAAAGTAAGTTCTTAGCAGAAAGTGTGCGAATAACCATGTAGCATCACTTTTGTTGTGTTATATTTGGTGCATGTATTTTTTTGTATATTATCTACATCTAAAACATCTAGTCTGATTTAAATCTTGTATTTAAAGACATAAAAAAATAAATTTTCACAAACTTATTTTAAAATCCTGTTTATATATCCCTTTATATTTCCTTTTGATTTTATTGCTGCGTCTGAATTAAAAATCTTTAATATATAGAAAATTGATGGACCCAAATTATTATTAAAAAACAATACCGATATTTGTAAAAGCTACTTTATAACGTTTGGTTGGAAAACCCTATACGAGTGTTGTGTTGTCTTTTTTGTTTTGCATATAGATATTAAGACAAAAGATATATAAACTTAAAGCAATTGCTTTTCAAAATATGTCCCACCAAGATCGATACATTTTTGCATATGTTAAACCAATTGAGATAACAGTTATTCCAGTCTTCAGTTGACACCGGTAACATCGATGTTTAAAGGACATCGATGGCTTCTTCTCGGGACTGGAATCGCTGCACATGCATTGAATTCTTGATCTTTGAGAACGTGAAAAAATCATTGTGACTTAGGTTAGAACTACATGTTAGATTGTCTAATTGTCTTTTGGAAAATGTGAGCACTTGCATTGTCCTGATATAGGATGATTCGCCGTTGTGTTTTACTTTTTCGGAGTTTTGCGATAACTTTTGGTAAACAAACGTTTATATACCAATCGGAAGTAACCGTTCTTCGATCTTCTAAAGCAATTGTTAAACCATGACCAAATATTGACACAAAAGTTGCAACAATTATCTTTGATACACTTCGAGAACGGATCACTTTTGTTGGTTTTCCTCATCGTGAAACACCCACAAAAGGGATAGGCGGTTGCGGATTGGCGTTTACTTTTTAAATCGTAAAAGTGAATCCAACATTCAGCGCCATTAACTTTTTTTAAACTTCCTTTATTAAACCGTTTCAATGTTTTTTGACACCAATTGACGGAAAACGTTTTTGCTTTTCTGTTAGCAAATGAAGGATCCAAAGGGAAACCAACTTCTTAACACCAAGTTCTTCATGTAGCATCTTTTAGATCGAGGTCTTTGAAATGCCTAAAGATGCCTTTATCGCCCGGTATGTTACACGATGGTGACTTTAATTAATTGACGAATCGCATCAATGTTTTGCTGTGTGACTGCTGTTTTAGTCGGAGCAAACTAATTTTGAGCACGGCAAAATTAAATCCTTCATTAGCCCAACGGAAAATGGTTGGGGGTATTACAAACAGCAAAAAAAAACCCACGGACCTTGGAGACTTACTTAGGGAGAAGAGGTTAAGTGAAAAAAATCCCCGAGCAATAGTTTGGTCGCGTTTTCTTAGAAAATTTGATGCCGGAGACAAAAATGTTCAACAGAAAAGTTGTAGGTATACTAAAAAAAATCTTTAATTTTTGTTAGAGGTACTTTTTAACATAACCTCAAAATTATCGAGAAATTTGCAAATTTTCCAAAAAATAAAATTTTCATTTTTCAATGAATCATTATGAAACTTGGTGAAAAGATACCCTTATATATTTAAAATAAAAAAAAATAATTAAAAGAAAATAATAAAAAATGTTTAAAGGTTTAAAAAAAATAACCCATTTTCCAGACAAAAATTGTCCGGTGAAAAATCATCGTAAATAGATTTTTCAAAGCTCGTTTACAATATAGCTTCTATCTAATAATATGCTAAAAAATGCAATAAACTCAAAAATATTTTTTTCAGTAATTGTTTATAATTTTGTTTAAATTTCAAAGTTTCATAATAATTCATTAATTTTTACAAAAATGAACATTTTGTTATTTTTTGGAAAATTTGCTAATTTCTCGATAATTTTGAGGTTATGTTAAAAAGTACCTCTAACAAAAATTAAAGATCTTTTTATTACCTACTACTTTGCTGTTGAACATTTTTGTCTCCGGCGTCAAATTTTCTCAGAAAATGCGACCAAACTATTGCCCATGGATTTTTTTCACTTAACTCCCCCCTTCCCAATTAAGTCCCTAAGGTCCGTGGGTTCATTAATTTTTTTTTATGTTAGTATCCCCCAACCATTTGCTGTTGGGCTAGTCCAGGTATTAATTTTTCCGAATATCGATTAAAATTATGGTAGTTTGCCCCGCCTATTTTGGGTGAACTTAGCCTGGATTCGTCGCTGATACTGGAAATTCACAATACTAGCAAGAAATATTTGCTGTTGTGGTGCTTCATTCCCAAACACAGAAACCATGTTAGCGAGCCATTGCTGTTAATATAATGCTCTCTGAAAATTGTAAAAAATACATTATTTAAAAACTTTCTCGACTAACATCCATTTTTTGATAGACTTGTAAATTCAAAAATTCACTGCGCCTACACTACTTGTATTGCAATGAAACTCTAGATTTAGGTTAACAAAAGATTGAGGTTAGACTTATGTCCGAAGGTTCCACAGGTGGCGCTTTCTAAGCGGCTATAAAAGAACAACTCTCGATGTTACCTTTTAAAGAACTAGTTTTTCAAAATATTGATATTAAAATAAACAAATAAGGAGACGGCTGAACATTATTTGTTTGGATGGGAATTTAGTGTCTGTATTATCCTGTATTTTACACTCTTCTAAAGAGAAATATCTTATACTCATTTTTATTACAAACTGCTTATTGCAACATCACTTTAATACGATATCTAATAATTAAAAAAATAAACGATAGCTCTGTTGGTATATATTAAATACAAAAACACACAACTTCTACATAAATGTACTTAGTTTAAATTATAATATAATGGGTCTTACTGAAACTCGGATTCGTGATGTTTTTTTTTAGTAGTGAACTTTTTCCTAAAAATTTTATCGTATATTGCAAACATCGAGTCTTGGGCACGCGTGATGGTGGAGTTATTTTGACAATAGACAAGATTAAACAAGATGAGACTCTTGTCGTTTTTAGATTGAAATCGACAGTTTCGTTTGGTGACCTTAAACGAACCGATCAGAACGTTTCTTCATAAGAGTTATGCTATTTCTTGACGTCCTAGTCATTTCTAAATTTCCGATACAAATACATAGAATTTTTGACATATCAAAGTGAGAGCTTTTGAATGGTTGAGAGCAGTAACTCTCCCAATAGGGGTGCCTTTTGCTAGTTTTGCTTACATTCTATAAGCAACAATCTCCGAAATTAAATTAAAACTAAATAAAGTTAATAATAATCCATTGAAAAAAGACCGTAAACGAGAAAGGGACGTTCATATTTTCGACCCTTAGAAATCTGAATTTGAAGTTGTTGTTTTGTATATATTAAAGTAACGGCGCTAGAGCCAAAAAAAGTCGCACACCAGCAGCGTTGCCAACCTAAAATTTCTGAAATCGGTAGATTAATACAAAAAATGGAGAAATCGGTAGATTTAAAAAAATGGCGGCAAATTTAAAAAAGTGTTTTTTTTAAGGAAATTTAAATTAAGATACTAAAAAGTTAAAAAATAATAAAAGTAAATTACAACAATATATCGGTAGTTTAGTTCCTAAATCTGGATATCTACCAAAAAAATCGGTGGAGTTGGTATCGCTGCTCAGCACAACGTCGGCAAACCGAAGCAAAATATAAATAAGACTAAATCAAAAGTAAGTAAAAAAACAGTGGAATGGGTGTTTATAAGGAAAGTTACCACGTATGTTACTTGGTAAATAACGAAGCGAGAAAATGAGTCTGATTGGACAATCATAGAGTGGCACCCGAAAAGCACATGATATATGTATTTGTCTTTTAGCATGTAGGCTATCTAGATATTGCGTTGTTTTAAAAAATTATGGAAAATTTAGAGCCACAGGGCCGTATTATATTTCAAATAGAATTTTATTAAATAAAATTAACGTAAGTTTTTTGAAAATGCTACAAGGTTGGTAGATAAATAAAACCAACGGTTGATTTAAACAATAATGAAAATAAATATTTCTATTTAGAAAATTTTGTATAGTTGGGATTATAACTATTAAACAAAAACAAAAATAGTTGTAAGAGAGAAAAAATGTGATTAGTTTTAATGACTAAAAAAGTAATATAGTAAAGTACTATTATGGAATATAAACATTATTTTATAGGCGTAACTGACAAAAAATAGCTTTTTAAATAATGAACCACCAATAAGTAATTATTGCCTTTTATCTTTATTAACGGCACATAAGTAACCAAAGAAATCAAACGTTATTTGATGGCATCATTTCTTTTTGAATAATACAAGTGTGTTGAAAATATGAAACTCCACTTGATTCTTTTAATGACTATTTGCAACAACATATCTTGTAGAATACATGCAGAAAAAGATAAAAACATAATGGAATCATGTGTACAGAAAATTTTACAATTAACATCGAAAGAAAATGATGTTTTATTTGTAAACATTTACTTTAAAGTTAGTCATGCAGTAATGTATTTTAATACTGATAATCCATTTGTAGTCATGAATGCAGTAGATCCACATTATTACTTTATCTACGGAAATATTAGTAAGATTCTGAAGAAACTAACCAGAAATACTATTTTGAAAAATACATCTAAATTTATATTTTTTGTAGATACTTTTACTGATCATTTATTACGAGATTTACAAAACTATTTTATACAAGATGCCTTATTTATAATAAAAGAAAATATATCAACCAGAGTAGCAGAAGAAAATAATATTATACATCTGAATCATTGCACAAGTATATCTGATTTTAATATATTTAATAAACAATCAAATCAAACGAATACGACAGAATTCAAAGTTTTGTATGCTATAGCACCTCCATTTGTAGAAAATATCACAAATGGACTAATTGTTCAACTTTTTAATATCGCAATTTCAAATTTAAACTATAAAGTTCGTTATGAATTATCTAAACTCCCCCTGAATACAATGGATATAGATCCAATATTTTTCAAAAAAAATTATGATATGTACCTAGGAAAAGTAGCAATCGCTAATGCTGATATTACTAAATGTGATTATACTTATATTTTAATTGAAGATTATGCTGTTTATGTTGCACCAGTATTGATGCAAATTAACTACTGGGAGATATTTAAAGGAGAATTTAATCTAAATTTATGGTACGCAGTCGGAATATTATTTGCGATATTTTTTTGTATGTTTTATATAATACACAAAATATTTCCTGTAAGAAATAACTTTTCAATTGTTACTATGTTGATTAGTATTACTTTTGAGAATTCATATACTATTCGTAATTCGCGCATAAGTTTTAGACTAATATATATTAACTTTACCTTATTAGTTTTAATATTATCAACAGTATATAAATCTAAAATGTATAACAAAATGAGTAGAGATCTATCGTTTCAACTATTACGGACCCCAGACGATATTTTGATTAATAATTTCAAATTTGGAGTCCCATCTCCAATATTATTAGACAGATACAGAACATCTCCACTGGAATTTGAGAAGCAACTAGTTAAAAATGGTCAACTTATAGCATGTGGAAGCTCGTATTCTTGTATTAATAGAACCGCTTATAAGAAAGATTTGGTAATTGTAAGGTTATATAAAAATCTTCAATATGATATACCAAGTAAATTTGTGGATTCGAATGGTAAATCAATTTTGTATGTTATACGAAGAAATTATAATATGCCATTCTTATTTCCTCTCTATTTTTTGAAAGGACATCCTCAATTCAAAAAAATCAATAAAAAACTATCTGTGCTAAAAGAGGCTGGATTCGCTAATTATTTTATTAATCAATTTGAAATTAAATATCAAAAAGGAATGAAATTGCAAGAAAACAACGCACCAAAAGTATCAAGATTATCAATATTAACTTTGAAATGTACTTTTCAAATTTATTTATTATGCATGCTTGCTAGCTTTGTGTTATTTTGTATAGAAATTATTATATATAAACTAAAAGAAAATCCACATAACAGGATCAGAAGTAGATCTCGGAATTTAATACAAAAAATCAAACGTATAATCTTTTAAATGTACATTCAATGAGGGTATAATGGTAGATATTATTCACAAAGATGAAGTTTACAACACGAGCCATAGGCGAGTAATGCAAATCATCTTAAATCATCATAAATAGCCATTATACACGAGTGGAATACTATAGTTTGTCCACGACAAAATTGCTAAATACACAACTTTAAAATGCTAAAATATATATGACTTACGCTTAGTACGAACTAAATTTAAAAAAATAAAGTGTGTTGCCTAGATAATATAGTGGTAAAATGTATGTCTATTCTTTATACAGTTTGTCCGTCGGATCTTTGAAGATACGTCATTCTTATTTATATTCGACCAAAGCAAGTTGAACCACGAGATGCGAATAAATCAATACATTTACGTTAAACGTAGGTCCATGATAAGTATAATCGATGAAAGGATTCGAAAATGGTTAATATCACAACGATCGTTTTTTTTTTTGAGTTGCATCTATTACCAAGCAAAAATACCTAATACCTATTCAATAAATTCCTAAAAATTGTGTTATTTTATTTAAAACATTTTTCAGGAAATTTCGATCTTGAGACTTCTGTTTACCGATTGTAAATTATGAGAATTAACAGCATTTGTTTTATTATTATTTTTGACTAAATTAATGGACTATATAATATACAAAATATATAATAATTAGCGACTGCCCGCGACTTCATCCGCGTGGACCGAGTTTCATACAAATTTGCAACCCCCATTTTAAATCCTTAGGGATGGAATTTAAAAAAGTAATTTTTTAGTACACCACTACGTAATAAAACAAATTTATTCTCGAATTTTCAAGACTCTACGCGTCTATCGACAGTGTCATGTCGGCCAGCAGCAGCGTGCTACCGTCTCACCGCTCCACACACCCCGCTCAGTAAAGCGCGAGTGGTATTAGACTATTATTATTTTAAAACTTTAAAAACTTGCATGCTATATGCATGCAAAATCTCAGCCAGATCGGTTTGAAATTGACAAAGTTTCATACAAACTTTCAACCCTATTTTATCCCTTAGGGGTGGAGTTTATCAAAATCCTTTCTTAGGGGATGCCTAAGTCATAGTAGCTATATGCATGCAAAATCTCAGCTCGATCGGTTTAAAACTGACAAAGTTTCATACAAACTTTTATCCCCTATTTTATCCCCTTAGGGGTGGAATTAATCAAAATTCTTTTTTGGGGGATGCCTACGTCATAGTAACTATATGCATGTAAAATCTCAGCCTGATCGGTTTAAAATTGACAAAGTTTTATACAAACTTTCATCCCCTATTTTATGCCCTTGGGGGTGGAATTAATCAAAATTCTTTCTTAGCGGATGCCTAAGTCATAACATCTACCTGCATGCCAAATTTCAGCCCCATCTGTCCAGCGGTTTGGCTGTGCGTTGATAGATCATATAAACTTTCATGCCCTATTTTATCCTGTTGGGGTGGAATTAATCAAAATCCTTTCTTAGCGGATGCCTACGTTACAACATCTACCTGCGTGCCAAATTTCAGCCCCACCCGTCCAGCGGTTTGGGCTCTGCGTTGATAGATCACTATATCAGTCAGTCAGTCAGTCACCTTTGAGTTTTATATATATATATATATATATATATATATATATATATATATATTTTTTTTTCAAATAACAGGCTTAGGAAACGTCTGGCTTGGGCAATTGATGGAAAAACGCCAGTAGTAGGAACTTTATTCTTAAATTGCGAAATTTTCGGTTAGTTTTTAACCTTCATCAGCGCCTAACGGGAATTACAATAATAATATTAAAAGGGTGCAATAATGTTAAAAATTAAAACTTACAAAAAAATATGTTCTTGTTACACCTCATATATGAGAACAACCCTTGCATAAAGCATGACCAACGTGAGTTGTTAAAATATAAAACATAAAACAGGTCCAATTATAAAACCAATTCAAAGATAAAATATTAAAATGTTAAATAAAATTAAACAAAACACAACAGTTAACAATTACGACAAATAACAAAATTTTTTGATATACTGGCTAAATGTCTTATAGAGTAAAAGACGGAACATTGACTCTGTCAAGTAAGTCATCTATCAACAAATAAATATTTAAATAAAAACATAACCTATTTGTTGTTGTTAAAATGATTGGTTTTCGTCATATTTTGGCACAAAAGAAAGGTGTAGATCGAACTCAACCCTTCCACATCCTTTTTAAAGTTCATAGACTCGGGAGACGAATGGATGTAACACATTTCAATGAAGTTCCTTTTAAACTGGTTAGTTGCTTCTTCTAAGATACTGACGCTATCGTAATCGATATTATGTGTACTGGAACATACATGCTGACTCAAGGCAGTTGCAGTTGGTTTTTTAACTGTATCACTTTTGTGTAGAGCGATCCGTTTAGCCAGTTTTTGAGATGTTTGCCCTATGTACATCCATTCGTCTCCCGAGTCTATGAACTTTAAAAAGGATGTGGAAGGGTTGAGTTCGATCTACACCTTTCTTTTGTGCCAAAATATGACGAAAACCAATCATTTTAACAACAACAAATAGGTTATGTTTTTATTTAAATATTTATTTGTTGATAGATGACTTACTTGACAGAGTCAATGTTCCGTCTTTTACTCTATAAGACATTTAGCCAGTATATCAAAAAATTTTGTTATTTGTCGTAATTGTTAACTGTTGTGTTTTGTTTAATTTTATTTAACATTTTAATATTTTATCTTTGAATTGGTTTTATAATTGGACCTGTTTTATGTTTTATATTTTAACAACTCACGTTGGTCATGTTTTATGCAAGGGTTGTTCTCATATATGAGGTGTAACAAGAACATATTTTTTTGTAAGTTTTAATTTTTAACATTATTGCACCCTTTTAATATTATTATTGTAATTCCCGTTAGGCGCTGATGAAGGTTAAAAACTAACCGAAAATTTCGCAATTTAAGAATAAAGTTCCTACTACTGGCGTTTTTCCATCAATTGCCCAAGCCAGACGTTTCCTAAGCCTGTTATTTGAAAAAATAATAAAAATTATACGTCGTTATAGTAATTTTATATATATATATATATATATATATATATATATATATATATAAGTTAGATAGTTAGATAAAAAGAAGAGTGGAACTCACAGAATTTTGAGGAAAGCAAAGCTTTTAATGTTATCTTCTGAACTTAAAGATTGCGATATATGAAAGCGGATCCCTCATGGGCCCCAATGGTTTGGAGTCCTGAGGCGTGATGGACTTGCTTGAGTAACGCAAAAATTGTTACGTACGATTATAAAAATTTGACTCGTCAAGTCCAGGAAGCCAAGATAAAAAGCTTTCCTTTAAAAATAATAAAACAAAATGTTATTAAATTAAATGGATAAATAAAGAACATTGTCTTAACAATAGCTTATAGAAACAATATATTGTATATCAATCTAGGTTTGTAAAAAATAGCCAATTTTAAGCTTTGTTCAAAATTATTGTAAGTTTTAAAATCACTGTCAGACTCTGAGCTATCAGCAATATCTCTTCTGATTGTTGGAATATCAATATCAACTATATTATTTTCTTGGTCATACCACTTTTAATGATTTGATGAGTATGTCTCACACATTTCTCCCAAATATTTGCATTACATTGGTTAAGTGCCTCTTTCCACATATTGGCCCATCCCCTACCAATGTACTTATTGTAATATGGTTTACAATTTCCCCAAACTAATTCAATAGCATTAAATTCACAATGATATGGAGGTAATCTCAACAGTTTATGACCATATTCTCGTAGTAACTCATTAATGACGTACACCTTTTCTATTCCATTCATTTTTACAATTTGTAATAATTCAGGTTTGGTCAGTTTTGCGTTTTGATATTCTTTGTTGTTAACTAGGTAACAATTTCATCTTTTTTTAAAGCAGTGAAAGGTTGTTTCTCTAAAAGAACACTGTGGTATGGAGGATTATCCATCAGAATCAATCATTGCTGTTCTAAATTGGAAATTAATTGTGAAGTGATCCATTTCGTAAACAAATCGTTGTTCATATCTTTATGATAATCAGCTACTTTAGACTTTTAACAGAATAATAAACCTGCTGGAGAGACAAATTTGTTGGAAGAACCAGCGTGGACTACTATAAAACGTTTACCATCATAACCTTATTCTGATTTTCGGACATTTTTAACACATTCATCTTACCAAGAATTTGTTTTATTTCCCTTTGAATAAATCCATGTTTTATCCAAAAAAATAACTTCTCTTGAATGCGCACTGTCAAGATTTTTCAAATATTCACGAAGAAATTTCCAAGCATACTCCAATAATAAAAACGCATGAAATAGTATTCATATAATTATGTTTGTCGGAGTTTTAGTTAGAATCAAATAATTAAATGTCAATTTAGAGGTTATAAATAATATATACTTACATCAAGAATTCGAATACTAAAATAACAGTTATATATAGTCTTTATAACAACTCTTTTTGAAAAAAGCGTCTCAATTTTATGGTTCTGTAAGTAGTAGAGAAGAGACGTAATATAAAAAATAGTTCGTGAATAATTTCATGTTTGTGCAAAGATCTGCCGGACAAACTCACGTGTTTCGTTTGTTTACACCATTGACATTCAATTATGTACCAATATGTCAAAGGAAAATATACAATTTGACTAATTTCGACTTATTCTTTTATAAGTATTGTGTTTAATTTTAAATACAAGCAATTTTTCGTCCAGTGATAAAATTCTTTGTTTTCGAAGGTTTATCAGCAACTAAAATTTATACAAAAATAGTGACAGTTTTAAAGGAATCTGGTCCTTCATTTCCAACTTTGCATTGATGGGTTGCAGAGTTCAAGCGTGGTTGTACAAACCTTAAAGATAAACCACGCAGTGGACGTCCAAAAAGTGCAACAATCCAGAAATCATTCAAAAAGTTTATGATATTGTTTGTAAAGATCCAAATTTTACCAAGAGTGAAATTGCTTATATCATAGGCAATTTTAAAGAAGCAGATTCTAAGCAGAATCTTTATTAGTGTTGACTGATAAGGCAACAATATTTAGTTCTTGAGAATTACTAGTTTCAATATTTTCTGACAATTTACTTAAAATTTTTTAAATGATTAGTTGTCTCCGCTTTTTTTCTGCAGCTTGTCTAGGAATTACTGAAGTACTTTGTCGTTTACAACTGGGATGACTTTCAAACTTGTGTAATTACATATTAATTTTAATCTTTGCTTTACCTCCCATAGTAGTGCACTATATAAAAATTTTTTTGTACAACTGTCATTAAAAGTGACACTTTTAATGATAGCAAACAATGTTAAAAACGATTGTTTACATAGCAGCGTGTTAAAAATACTTTTAACACGTTGCCATGTAAACAAGTTTACTTTTAACACGGTTTAGTTTACTTTTAACACGGTTTGGTTCATTGTTATTGAAAATTCGCTCGTTTCATTATCAAAATAGGGAAGTTGTACAAAAAACATTGTATGGTATTTGTGTTAAAAGTGATTTTATTTTGTTCGTGAAATTGTTCAATTCGCTCCGCTCATTTCACAAACGTTTTCACTCACAAAATAAAACCTCACTTTTAACACTCATATCATAAATAACTATTATATTATATTTTAGCTAAAAAACATAAACCATAAGAATTATTCAAATGTTATAACAACAAAAAAAACATATTAACATATATTTTAAAATTTTTAATCTAGTCTGATACATAACTTAGAATGTTACAAGATTATAATTATATCAAATTAGATTCCAATTATAAAATAAAAACAAATGAATTTTTTATAATTATTTGAAAACCAGTTAAAAAAAAAATCTGAACCCGATATGTATACTAACATAAATAATAAATAATGATTCATACTATTATTATTATGAAATACTACACCACACAAACATCTCTTCAGATTTGGAAACACAATACCATAATTAAAAGAACGCCAAAGGAATTTATTATTTATTTATTTTTTATTTATTTATTATTTTTTATTATTTATTTCTGATTTATTTATTAAATTTAGAAAAAGGTAGAGAAAAAACTCTATCAACCTAGCAACACACAATTACAATAAAATAAGTGACTAGTATAGAAACGAAATATGGTAGTTAGTAAAACAAAAATTCATCCTGTCTGTTTGTAAAGTATTTAATAACATATAATAACCATTCCATTCATCAAAGCTTCTGTTACAGCCCGTTCAGACGGAACGGTCCGGGTAGTTTGCCGGATGTCGGATTGCTTAGTAGCGCATAGTTTTAAAATCTACAGAAAGAGTCTTCTTTTAAGAGCCCCACGGCTGGTGCATGGCTTAGAAGGAATCCTCTAATGACTTGTAGTGTTTCAGTTTTTCTGGCATACGTCTGTTCAATATACATTCAGTTGTGTGATTGGTCAAACATGTGTTGCCAGTGTTGATTGTGTTGTCTACGGATTCAGGCTTTCAATCGGCTCGGAACCGACCTATAAGATAGGTAGTCCTGGAGCTGGCTCTGGATCTAGAATATTGCGGCTAATCCTTTCTTGCAAGTTTATCAATCAGTTCGTTGCTTTCTATACATTTATGTACTGCACCTAAATTTACAAGCCCTTAAATTATTCTCTTGCGCATTGCAAGATTGCATATATTTCGGTTTGAAATATAGTTTATATGTTTGCAGAGGGACAAAAATATTTTGAAAAGTCTAAACTAAATGATGGTTGCTTATAATTTATTATTTTATTTGCCAAATTTGTAACTTTTATTAAATCCTTAAGAATTTTCACTAATACAGCTGTATTTCACTTTTTGTTAAAGAAACTTATATGTTTTTTACTACATATTAGAAAATATAATAATACCTTTAATTAAATTCATTATTTCGACATATATAAACAAACAAACAATATGTAAATTAAGATAATGGTGAGGTGTTAATAATTGACCAACATCTATTCGTTAAAAAATTACGTACAAATTTTTGTAACGTATACCAAATATATGTATTATCTCTTTCAAGATCAATATTCGGTAGGTGTATATAAGAAAATAGATTCATTAAGTCTTGTATACCAATTTGTTATTCATTAAGATGAAAATCAAGGATACCGCCGTACGGCTGGAGGTATTATTAATTGTTTCTTAATGCTTACACACCTACGAAATGTGTTGAGTCACTGGTATCTAACGTATGGAATGAAATATTTTTAGAAGATTTTAAAAGTTCCATTGTCTTAAATTCAAGGTTTGGTGGTATACATTAACATTTTACGACGCCCAATAAAAATATGTTGCTTTTTCTACATGTTGTTAGAAATAACTATTGTTACTGCTAACATAAAAAACAATTAAAACAAAACTATTAAGTTTTAAAAAAATCTTGGCTCATAACATTAAATATTAATAGAAAAATATAAATAATTTATTATTACATACGAAAGGATAACGATTGATTGGAAACAAACTAATAAAATACCAAAATTAACTTGTCAATTAGTCCCTACACTAACAATGGTTTTATATAGGCCAAATATAGAAAATTAGTCATTATTACTCCAAAACCAATAACTAATATTTATCTTAAAACTTAATTTTTATACTAATAGGAATAGAAAATATCAACATTACTGATATTCTTAAATTGTAAAAAATTAACGACATTTTATACAATATACCAAATATTTTTCTACGCTTTCTAAGGTGTGATAAATTATAAAGAATACGGTTCAATAAATAAAATAGCTAGATTAATTTATCTAATGATGAATACACAGGAACAGAAACGGAGAGTTAAAAGGTCACCATTTGCGGACGGCATTTAGGGGTAGATGGACAGCGAGTGTTGGATCAAGATGTTATATGAGTTAACGGACGGATAAACTAAATTACGCTAATTAAAAAAAGGAAATTACCTTACTTTTTTAAAAACAAGGACAAATGAAAGTACTAATATGGATGTAAAATATATACTTATAAAGCAAATATCATGTTGTCAAAAGTTTTGTAAGACTGATAGCCACATACTTACCTACCGATTACTTGTTAGACTAAAAATTCTAAGAGAGATGTTAATAGTATAATGGTCGATCCGATAACTAAAAGAAAAAACTTTAAGATTCTAGATAGGTAGGTAAAAAAAGCACAAAAAAAAAATACAACAAGTAATAATCTTTGTTAAAGATTGAATGCCAAAAAAATGTAACGAAAACAAAACTACAATGAATTTAGTAAGAAAATCACCTGGTTCTCTTGTTTCATTTCTGTAATAATAAAAAGAATCGTTTCTTAAGAAATCATGTTCTAACTCGAAACTGATTTAATATACATCCTCTTGTGTGCCCAACTAGAGATCTGTTTCCACTAATGATTTTATTGTCTACGAATCCCTAGTTCTGCTCTTGGCCTTGGAATATTTTGGGGGATCCTTGCTCGTTGCCTTATAAAAAATGGTGCTTCGATTTTTTTTTAGCCTGTAGAAGCATATCTGTCCCAAAATGATGTGAAGAGAAAATGCATCAAAGAAAACTGCTAAAGATGCTGTTTGAGTACTTTTGAGATTTCTAGTTATGCCAAGCCAAGTAAATCTTTAATTATTATTTAAAGTTCAAATATGGTCAGTTTGTAAAATTGGTCAATATAAAAGAGCAAGTATTATAGTTCCCTATTAGACCAAAATTTGTATAAACACATTTTAAAAAGCATTTTTAAAAAATGTTTAACTGTCACAAGTTTACCAGTAAAACAATATTGCCATTTTTTTAAATAAATAAAAAAATAAATATTATTAGAATCAGTATAAAAACACAATTTCGTCAATATTGTCTGCAACTGCTAATTTTTGGGTTTATCATGTTTCTGGGAAAGAAAATTAACCTATAAAAGTATCTTATTCTTTGCACTTTATATAATAAACCATTTTCTCATTTTTTGCTCCACACTGTTCCTTTACGGATGAGATAATTCTTTACTATCTGTTTTTGGAAATAGCAAAACTTAATATTTTTTTATTATGTAAAAATGTTATTATTCTTGAAAAATACTCTAAACACTTTTAAAAATTTTACCATATGGAATAAGTATTTCGATTTCGATTTCATGCTTGCCAATGCACAAAAATTGTAATTTCACGCTGTGGTCGAATCGCTCTAAAAATATTTGCGATAAGCAAAGATATTTAATGTTACACATGGTTTTCTTGAAAAAGATCGGTGCTTTGCGAGGCTTGAAATTATTATTTTAGAGCCATTTAAACTTCCATATTTGCTTTCGAACCCTCTAGTAATATAATGAAGAAATTATTGTTTGTGATCATTGAGCAAAAAATATTAAGACTGTTCCTGATTTATGTTTGTACCGAACTAACTATAAAGAAAATTAAATCTAAAAGTTCGATCTCTCAAGTTTTTGGTTGAAAATTTATGCGTTAGGAAATTAATATATTTACTACACTTAAAATTTTTTAAGATATTACAATTATAACATCTAGCATAACTTTTGAACAATACAGCACTTTTATGAAAAAAAAGCGGCCAAGTGCAAGTCTGACTCGCCCATGAAGGGTTCCGTAGCAGCAAGTAAAATAATATAAAAGTTCTTGTAGTTCGTTATAACTTTGATCGATGTTCAAACCAATTTTCGGTGGAACTTTACATGCTAGTGTACATCATATATTATTTTTAGTTTCATAATTCTCTTATTCCAGAAGTTTCAGGAAGGGACACACATTTTACCACTTTGGAAGTGTCTCTCGCGCAAACTATTTAGTTTAACAAAATTATATTAGAGACCTAAATATCATTTTTAAAGACTTATTCATAGATACCCCACACGTACCTATGTGTTTGATGAAAAAGAAAATGGTAAGAGCAAATGACTGCGATCACAAAAGCATCACTTGTGGGGTACAGAAAGATTCAGTGCTAATTTCTCTACTTTTTCTTTTCTTTAATAATGACATTTCTATTTGCAGATGATACCAGAATAACCTGGAGCAACTCTAATTTTGCAACTCTTTATGAAACTAAAACTTTTAATAATTTACTTAAAATAAAATCCTGGTCTGACTCTAATTTACTCTCTTTTAGCATAGATAAAGGATCTCTTCAACCTTTGGTTTTAAATAATGGCCATATCAGAACGGTTTATTCTTAACTGGCCCCTTCATACCGAGTCGTTGAGGAAAAAACAGCCTCAACGTGTTATGCAATCAGGTCTGTTTCTAAAGAAATCAATGTTTCATATCTGTTTGGCCTCAAATAAACAACTCATTGCAGAAGCTATTTCAAAAGTCATAGAATTTCAACGCTCCATTTTTTGTTTATCTCGGAAACTGTTGCCTAATTCGTAAACACCTACATCTCTTTCCGGCAAAACCTAATCATGGCTACTTCAACAGAAATTAAAATTATGATGTTTATTTACCGACACCATGGAATAAGTTAACATAGACACATATATTATAATTCTGCAAAAAAACTTTATAACCATCTTCCTCTGGAAATAAAATTCGCTACATCTTTTCTGAAATGTTGCAAAATGACGAAAACCTATCTATCTGTAAGACCATATTATTCAGTAATTGATTTTTTTAATAAGTAACTAAATAAGAAATTACATTAATTTTAGAAATTCACGTACATTCATCTACAAGTAGCTTATGCAACAGTCTCAACTTGTTAGATCCTGGAGCTTATTTTGCAATTTATTTAAATTTTGCAATAGTTGGTGTTCCTTTTATGGTTATTATTTTTTGTTTTTTATCTAGTTGATATTTACATAGGAAATTTTGTATAAAACTTTATGCATTTTAAAATTTTTGATTGTAACTAAATATTTTTTTTTATAAGCTTTGTTCATAAAATTGAACAATTTTTAGTGGCATATATTTTTTTATTCTTTAAAAGAAAATTAGTAACTGCTTTCTGTTTTCAGCTTTCTTTTACAAACTCTATTTGGAACAATTTTCGCAGGGTATTCTTAAAAATTCGATGGTTTTAGTTGTCGTCTCACAGATCTTCCTTGTGTGTTGTTTTATACAATGTATCGGTACTCATTGAATTAACACAGTGGTTCCATTCTTTTTTTTTCTCCATATGAATATGTCGCTATCTTCTTTATGTATGTGATTTTTTGTATGTCGTTAGTCTATTCCATCTGATTATTCGTAGGGTCTTTATGTCCGCTGTTTTTAGAATTCTCTTTGTTTTCTATCTTTCAGTTTTTGTTGCCGTAACGTATTGTAACGGGATAACCGTGAAGGGACCTTAATTTGAAAGATTGTTATTGACAGTTGATTTTTAGAAACGTCTAAAAACACTGACTAGATTAAATAATGTTTCTAGAAAATTCTAGAAACTTCTAAACACACTGACTAGATGAAATAATATTTCTAGAAAATTCTAAAAAGATCTAAACACACTGACTAGATTAAATAAAGTTGTATATAAGGGGATGTATGGGCAGTTAACGCCATTTCAAGTTCAAATATTAACAAGAGTTCATTGTATTGTCAAGCAGTTTAGACGTTATCCAGCAGAGTTCTGTGTATCTTAACAATTTTGTAAATAAAATTGTGTTAAAGTCCCCATAAGTGTTTCAGTATGTTATCAATAGGTGTACGCATGTTTTGTATAATCTAGATGTTTTTTTAGGTTGGGTTTCTAAGATGTCCTGATATTGTGGCATTTCTGTTGCTTTGCTTTTTATACGTTATCATTTAAAGTATTTAATTAACATAGCTTTGTCGGAATTGTTGTTTTGTATTGTCTATATTTAAAGCAGGTTTCTTTTCTATGGTCATCAATTTGTTCTAGTTTATTGAAACCTACTGGTAAAGTTTTTCTGCTTGTTTATTAAAAGCTCGTAAAATTCTTCTAAATCTGCGACTAATACGTCAGCATAACCGTATAAATTATTTTTTATAGGTACTTTTATTCGTTAAACTATTATATTCCGACTGTTTTTAACAGCTTATATCTTCGAAACGGTAATCGAGTAAACTAGAATAGGCCATTTATATGAATGTGTCACAACAAAACTAACGGTAATTTTAAACCTAACTGTGAAGCTCTTAAAAACAGTCACAATATAATCTTTACGGCTTCTAATGATTCGTCATCTTGGCGAATAAGTGTTATTTTTGGGGGTATTGTGCTAGGGTAACGTTTGCTTTTATCTGCGTTGTTGTGTTGTTAATAAGTTCAGTACATTCTTTGGGTGTATTACTGTTAGCCAAAATCGCTATAATGTTTTTTAGGTTCACTCTATCAAAGTTCTTAGTTTTTTCTACAAACAAGGGGTTAGGAAGGTGTAATACTCTAGGCATTTGACTAAGTTTAAATTATACGCCAACAGTAAATCCGTTTTTTTTTCGAAATTTCTGTTGCTATCCACTTATTGGTATTCATAAGGTAATTTTGTTCGCAATTATTTGGTAAAGATTTTTAGAGAGATTTTTAATAATGTTATTTCTTGATGGTGTTCCCTTCTGGTACTTTTCTATGTCGTTCTAATTAAACAATTTCTAATTTTTGTCTATGATAACGGTTCCTTAATTTTGGTTTATTGCAACATTCTGTGAAATTGAAGAAATATCTTTTTCAACGAAAGCTGCCATTGTATGAATGAGTGGTTTAAATTAACTGATTAAAAAATCAATTAAAAAAGATTTTTGTTATTTTTGTTTTTGAAACTCGACAATGCGGGCTTGATAAGAAAGTAACAATAATTTTCTTGCTGATATTCTTTGCACAGTAAATAAAAAACCTGAACATAATTTAGTGCTTATTAGGCTTATTTTTTCAAAACCCAACAGGCTTGATGTTAACTAAACAGTTAACCATAAATTTTTGATGATATTTGGTACACAGCAAATAAAAAACCTAATCATAATTTACTGCTCATTAAATGCATCTAAAGAAGAACAAGCACCTGAAAAAAATCTTGTTTTTAGAAGTAGACATTTTCAAAGACAAATATTTATTCTACAATTTTTTAACACATATGAAACACATGTGAATAATTTGAGAAATTTACAGTCATTCCAGCATTTCTTAGAGACATTTGTCATTTTTAGGTCAACTAAACGTAAATTGTGCTTGTAATATAATTTATAACACTCTTTTTTGCGTAACACGGTATTACATTCACACCATTTGCGACATACGATCCAAACAGGTACGGATTTATATGCAAATCTAGTGGTGAGTGTATAATATGAACTATTGTTTAAATCTTTTCGTGATGCGCAAAATATTTTCTACAAACTTGTCTGTAAATATTACATAAGTTCTACACATTTTGATTTTTTTTACACTTAAATTTTAATAAAAGTCGATATGTGGCGCTTGATTACTCATACTTTTTATCAGGAAAGAAAAATTCCGTAGATAAAACTTGGAAATAATTTTTCATATACAGGGGTCTAGTACAATTCGGCGTAAAGGTTCTACATCTAGTACCAATTGTTTAATGATTTCAAACATTTTTTTGTACGTAGCTTCTTGCTTGTTTGGTAATAGGGAATAAAATTGACATTACTGTAAACTTGGGAAAATAATGGAGGTGTTATAGAAAATGTGCCGTAGAAGTTGTAGAAGTTTGCAAATGTTGCAGCCAACTTTGTCTCCCAAAAATCAAAATTCTAATGGATCCATCTGAGGAATCGGATAGTTTTCTACTACATCAGGTTGGGTGTAATACAATCGGTACGAATCTGGCAAAACCAAGTTGTCGAGGTTTAAAGAATTTGAAGGTGCTGCATTTATTTTATTTCGTTTTCGCCTAACTACCTTTCTTAGGCGCAGTTTTTAGGTAATTTAGCATGACAAGCTTGTGAAACATTGATAACGCATTCGTTGATAACCTGAAACCAGAAACCATTTAGAGCAAGTAATAGTATATTGTACAACAAGTGTAGAAACAACATCGGTTTTATATGAGGTAGCAGTAGATTGGAAATTAAAAAAACTAATTTTCTGAACTAGCACGTTTCTTTAATTTGGTCACTTCTTCAGCTACTTCAGCAGATTTTGCGCCAGAGTCGTGTGTGTGCCCATTGATCGCTCCAATAATTTTAATATCTTTCGTATGAATTCTTGCGTTACAAGTATCTTTTTGTTCACATCTTCAAAATTTAATATTTCTGTCTCTTTTGCATTATGTATCAAATACGTAAAAATTGCCATTTGCCGACAACTTCTCCTTTCCTCTTTGTGTGAAAATCGACTTCTCCATTTTTTTTGTACAGTCTAATCTTTGACACTACTAATGTTGTATAGCTAATGCCGTTATTTATATCACTTTTACTTATACCAAAATATTAACCACTTTAGAAGATAATCCACCTTAAATATTTTCTTTAACAAAAAAAAAAAAAAGGTCCAAAACTAAGAATTACAGTAATTTTGTCCCTACGCCGATCAGCGATGCCGGATTGTCCAATCTTCATATACAGAAAAGCGGACAAAATTGTAAAGTAAAACTTACTATTTTTAGAGTGCATTCTTTGTAAAAAGATTATAGTGTTAGTTAAATCTCTCCAGACTGATTCCCAGACTGATAATTTCATAACACATACACACCTCGTGATTACAATAGCTAAAATAATCTTTATGTGCTTCAAAATAATTTCTCATTTAAATACAAAGCAAGCGGTCTGAGATATAATTTTATGTTTATTTATTAGAGGGATGAGATGACGACGCAACAAATTTAAATCCTTCAAAATAAGGTAAAGCGTTTTCGCTTTGATAATCCTAGCGAATTTAGAATTGTATTTGAATCTTAGAATAATAATTACTTTCCAGGAGGTATTAAAGTTTAGTTTGTCTACATATAGTACTATATTTAAGTAAATAAACAGATTTCTAGTCTATAAAACTTGAGTTTGTATTGTTATAAAAAAGCGGCCAAGTGCGAGTCGGAGTTTCGTAGTTTAGTAGTAGTACTTTGATCGATGTTTAAAAAAACTACCAACAAGATCTCGGTAAAATGATCGGTGGAAGTTTACATGGTAATTTACATCATATATTTTATTTAGTTTTACAATTCTCCTTTTTCAGAAGTTCCAGGGGAAGGGGACACCGATTCTATTACTTTAGAAGTATCAACCTCTCGAGCAAACTATTCAGTTAAAAAAAAATGATATCATTTTTGAAGACTTATGCATAGATACCCACACGTACCTATGGTTTTTTTTGAGCATCAGTTTTAAGTATGGGAAACCCCCATTTTTTTTCTATTTTTGTGTAAAATCTTAAGGCATGCCAGACTCATTGTTACTGAGGACAAAGTTAAATGAGCAATATCTAGCTTCTCCCCCTTTAAATCACCGGGACTGGACGGAGTTTATCCAGCCCTGCTGCAGTGGGGTCTGGAGGAGCTTCTTCCTCACCTAGTGCAAATATTCAGAGATTCCCTAGCTCTGAATTATATACCGGAGATGTGGAGAGAAGTAAAGGTTGTCTTTATACGAAAACCTGGAAGAATGGATTACTCCATTCGATAAGCTTACCGACCTATTAGCCTTAAAAACGGTAGAGAGACTAAATAAAAGGTACATAAGGGATAAAGTGATACACCATATCCGTGCATCCCAATCAACATGCATACACAACAAGGAAATCCACCGATACGGCCCTACATCATGTGGTTGGTCAGATCGACCAATCATTGGACAGGAAAGAGTCCACCCTGGGCATATTCATAGATATCAAGGGAGCTTTCAATAAAACCACGTTCCCTAAAATAATGCACTCGCTTACTAATAATTTAAGGCATTGACCAGACAAAATCTCCGAACAGCTGTAAGAATCTTAAGAGGTCACTGCCAATTGCGACAACATCTCTTTAGGCTAAAATTAGCAGAATCGCCGCTATGCAGAGGCTGCGAACAAGAAGAGGAAACAGTAGAACATATAACATATAACTGCTCTGCTTTTTCTGAAATTAGAAGATCCGTGTTGGGCGAGTACTGGCGTGCACCAGCCGATGTCAAGGAGATCCCCCTCGGGAGCCATTTTTAAATCTCTAAGCCTGGTGAAAGCCTGAGGTGAGGATGGGCCATATGTGGCCTTAGTGCTAGCAGAGCACTCGCTCGCCCCTTCCCAGATTTCCAGATCCAGATCCAGAATCTTAAGGCAGTTCACAGAACACATCTACTTACCAAGTTTTAACAGTATCGTCCTTAAAGTTTCGGAAAAAGTGTGACATACGGACGTACAGACAGACAGACAGACATGACGAATCTATAAGGGTTCTGTTTTTGCCATTTGGCTACGGAACTCTAAAAAGCACTTTAAACTTAATCGAAGTGTTACCGTTTGACATGCACGGATATCCGTCTTTACATCTTAATATATATAAATTACGTGTCACGTTGTTTGTCCGCAATGGACTCCTAAACTACTAAACCGATTTTAATCAAATTTGCACACCGTGTGCAGTTTGATTCAACTTGAAAGATAGGATAGCTTACATTTTAATTTATAGTCGCAATATTATTTTATTGCAAATTATTTGTTTATTGGATTGTTATTATATTAAATATCATATTATCATTTTGAAAGTCTTCATGTAAGGTCTTAGTAGCTAATTTGGATCAGCGGCTGATTATGACATTTCGGTTGGGTTATCGTAATGGGATCGATTACGCCAGAGGGAAGTTTTTTTTTTTTGTTTTTACATGTGAAAACAGTAATTATTATTTTAATTTTAACTGTTAATACAATAAACAATTTTAGAAAGTTTTTAGATTCAACTACCCTTGATTTTGTTAACAAGGAAACAATCTTCTCTATGATCAATTACAGCGTTGTATGATTTAATATTTTTGCAATATCAAGGATGCTGTGCATTGTTGAGATGACACTTAAATTCAGTTTTAATTATTGAAAAGTTATAACATAAAAAGTTGTGGTACGTGCTTTGAAACTATACAGTTTAATAAACAGTGATTAGTGTTAGTGTGTTATCAAGTAAACGTTACCTAAGTGTTAGTTACCATTTAATATAATTAACTTACATTTCATTCAAATTTCACTGTATTCATTAATTAACTTATTCTTTAATTTAATTGTAATCGATGTTAATAAACGCCATTTTGATAATGAAATATTTATAGAATAGTAATATGACCATAGACAAACTATTATTTCTGAATATGACCTATACATCAGTAAAAAAAAAGAGTGTACGTGTAACCTTTACGCGCGATTGAAGTAAAACTTGTTGATGTACGTATCGGAAAATAAATATTTAATTACAATTCAATCATATTTATTGTCTATATACTTTACAAAAAATGAGATGTTATATTTATATTATTCATTAGAAATAGGAATTTGAAAGTTATCATTATTTTTTATATATGAAATAATAGGTTTATGATAACTAAAATGTGAAACATAGGTTTCACTCTCTAAAAACCATTAATGTATTTGAAACCGTTTAAAAATTTCATAAATAAATTTCGAAAATTTAAGCTCCTCCCATAGCTGAAATTACACAGTTACTTCCATCAGAATCTTCCGTTAGAATCTAACGTTAGAGTTACCCCTAGTCGCGCCTAAAGAAGTTTTGCTTCAATAATAGGTAAACAATATTAAAAATATACACACATTACGTTTAGAATGTGTGATTTTGTAGCTGTATCTACCTTATTGTAATACAACACAAAAGCCTTCGATAGTTAGATAACCATTTCATTTTGTAGCATTTTATAGCATATTTCATAAAATTTAAAATCCTGAGTTGAGTTTGTTTTCTTCACGTCTACGAAGGATCTGTTATTGCTGGAAAAAGATCAGCCATCCTGACTAGTGGTTTTATGGCCTTTATGGCTACCTAACCAAACCTAAAATAAGTATAAGAAAGTGTTAAAACATTTCGAATATTATTATCTTATGAACAAAAACGTGCAACATGCTTTTTTACTTAACGTAAAGCTTCCGTATAAACAATTATTTACTATCATAATATGTATGTATGTATATAAACTTACTTAATCAAATCATACTGAATGTCGCTGTCTCGTCTTTTTTTATTTTCATTTTTCTTCAAATCTTTCTGGCGCTTATAATATGCCCTTTGACGTTCACAATTTCTTTTTCTTTTTAGCTCTTTAAGTCTATAAACGAAAATAGCTAGGTATAAATAATAGGTATAAATAATTAGGTATTAATAGTGTAATTACACACCAAAAATAAAATGTATGCATATAGAGTAGGTACTCACTATTTTCATTGAATATTTTTTCATCACTTCATTCATTAATAAATCCACTTTGTTTATTCATATTTAATACAAACACTTTATACACAAATTTAAACTATTTAACAGCAATGTATTTTGGTTGACAAGCTGTCACTTTATACAATTACAGATTTAATTTTATTTAATATAGTAGGCAGAATCGCATGAGCGCTGCCAGGATTATTTTCAGGGAGCTGCATCTGCATCTACACACTATTATGATCTAATTTATATAGAATGTAGAATGATTTGGACAGCAACCGCGACGCCTTTAGTTTTTATTCAAACAATAATTTAATAAAAAAATTAAAAAAATATATAATTTGCTGGTAAATTCAGGTATTTTCTTTCATAGCAGGGGGGTGCAAGCGCACCCTCTTGCACCCTGCTGCCGGCGCCCATGCAGAATCGTGTTAGGTATTTTGAATCAG
Organism: Altica lythri; assembly: GCA_964028335.1. NCBI lineage: Eukaryota > Metazoa > Arthropoda > Insecta > Coleoptera > Chrysomelidae > Altica > Altica lythri. Next base: position 35,259,199 of record OZ034806.1, on the reverse strand, counting down.
GTTTTGTTTCCGGTACGCGGTACATTAGAATGACGTCACGTCCGTTAGATTTACTGAGTTACCCATAGTGTCGCTAAAGAAGTTTTACTTCAAAAAACTTTCTACTATAAAAAGTTCTTTTTATAAATTGTGATTATTAATTATTTGTGCTTCATTGTTTAAAACTCTTTAATTAAAATTAAAATATATACATGTAAGTATTATCACATATAGTTATAAAAGTTAATTAATATTATCTATGAGAAAATGGTACAAAGCTCCCTACACTTTTCCAATAATTGTGCAAATATTTTTTGAAGTGATAACTTCTTATGGGAGGGTAAACTGATTCCTAACGTGTTACGGCGCCACTATGTCTCTCTCATGCATACGGCAGCAGTGGGCAGGCTACTCCTCTCTCACCTTAACCCACAGTTTGAACAGACGCTTCCCTCTATCTTTGAATTTTTCAAAATTTTCAATATTTTCAAAATTTTCAGTGTTTGAATTTTTCAAAATTTTCTAAATTTTTAAATTTTTCAAAATTTTTGAATTTTTCAAAATTTTCAAAATTTTTGTTTTTTTCAAAATTTTTGAAGTTTTTCAAAATTTTTGAATTTTTCAAAATTTTTGAATTTTTCAAAATTTTTGAATGCTCCAAAATTTTAAATTTACCATATTAATGTTCATAAAATTTAAACAAAGTTTTTCTCAAGTTAAACAATTTTAATATTAAATAGTTAAACTTGGATCACTTCTGTCGCGCGTCCTGAGACGCACACATTTTTTTTTCATTATTTTTATTTAACCTCTATTAAAAATTATTTTGCACTTTTTCAGTTTTTTTTTCTAATGCTTTCTTTTTTTCTTTGCTCAACAACGCGAGGAGCAAAGTATTGCTTATTTATTCGTTAACATATTTGTTGTTTGTTTCCTGTTGTTTATCTCATCTTTCCCTTGGTTAGTTTTCTGCCTTCAGCAGGATACCTAGCCGGGCAGTGCCTTTAGTAACCTACCCCTCATCCTATAACACTAAGGCACATTCTCCCAAATCCCTCCAGGCGTGACAGTAATATACTCATTTGTTAGAAACTTGAATAGAAATAATAATAAATTTTAAAATTCTTATGAAAGTATTGATTTTTGCTTAATATCAAGCCAGTGAATTTTTATACCAGCTCTAACATTTTCGTTTTCATTCGTAAATAATAATTTCATTGTATTAAAGGATTGCAGTAGTAAAAAATCTGTCATGGAGGACGCCATATTTTTTACAAATGGCATCTATGTAAACAAGCATGGTGGCTCCATGACTGATGTTCTCCTACTGTTCCTCTTAAATAGATTACTACAATGTAATATAACAAAAACCTTAGCCACAGCAACGCGTGGCCGGGTCAGCTAGTTAATCTATATATTTAATAGAAAGTCGTGTTAGTCACTATTTATAACTCAAGAACCGCATCAGTGATTTGGCTGAAAATTGGTGGAGAGATAGCTTAGAACCAGGAGACGAACATACTTTATATCCTGTTTGATCGCGATCATTTGATACTCAAATACATATTAAGCATTTATTATATAGTTCAATGACTTTCTATAAGAAGACGATGTAAATTAATTTGTTTGCATATACCTGACACCCGGTATTGCAATTTGTAAATAAATGGAATAACGAGAAACTAAAGTAAAGCAGGTATTATCTATATAACGAGAAATTCTTACGTAATTAAGTACCAATACGCCACCGTAAGATGGCGCTTTTGATATCTCACATATTTAAACGAGCAATTGTTACTTATTAAAGTACTGTGACAGCACCGTAACGTGGCGCAGTTAATATTTCGTATATTTAAACAAGCACTTTTTTTAAACTAAGTACTAAAATCTCATATATTTAGACAGAGTTTTTAGAAATTAAGTAGGCACTATGACTTCACCGTAGGTGGCGCAGTTGATATCTAATATATTTAAACGAACAAAACTTACTTAATTAGGACTATGACGTTACAGTAAGATGACGCAGTTAATATCTAATATATTTAATCGATAAATTACCAAATACAACGAAAAAAACAGTAAAAACCTGAAAACTGATAAGAGAATATGATAAAAATGACAAAACCATAAAAAAAGCGTAAAAATTTGAAATTAATCAGAAAATGAGAAAAAGACATTAGTGTTGGGCGGTTCGAAGTTTGCCGTGTCAGCTAGGATTATTTATATATTTTTCTTCTATAAATCAATATAAATTTTTAAACTTGTAGTTTTGATTCTATTAGACTCACACTAACTAAATTGAGCAACCCAGACAAGGAATAAACTCAAATTTGAAAATGTCTTATTAAAACTCTTTGCGAAGATTTTTGCTGTCTTGCCTTAAACAATTTAGTTTCTTTTATCCCCTTTACACGCTTGTGTTTGTAGAAGTTTACCGAGAGTTGCCAATCATGTTAACGTACCATAATATGAAATAGCAGCGTTTTTTATAGTCTGTAGATTCTTCAGAATATGGTTCTGCAATTTTTCAACTCGGGAATACATGTTTGGTAAGTATTAATTCACTTTACCAGTGGATAGAAAATGTCTGTATGACATATAGAGAATAGATTAATTTTATTTATAATACAATGAGTTAACAAAAAACAATACAAAACAGTTATAATACAATTTAAGTTTAGGAACACTCCTATAAACAAAATAACTTTTAAATATTTTTAAAATATTAAGAGATTGTGTAGGTGTGAGAACAAAAGGTCTTTTAATACACTACTTACTTCATTTTAAAGATCGTTATCACTTTCAATTAGAGGTCGTATATTCTTTTGTCACTGATTGGACTTACCCAGTATAACAAGAACTGATTTATAGCTAGATTATATGATTCCTTTAATTTCAAATAAACATTGTTGTGACATTGGTCGATTGTGGGAACAGTTGTTTACTCGATTTGCTGTTTTTCTGTAGGCCAACATAGACACGTTATTGAACTCGTGAACTTTAGGCTGGGTCTACATTACCTGGCATTTAGTTCCAACAGAAAAGCAGTGAGATATTTTTTACACAATTATAGTGTGAATAAATATTTAAACCTTTCAGTCGTACTATAGGTTAAAATTAAAATAAACTGAGAAACAACTTTAAATAATCTTATTTAAATCTCTAAGAACGGATAAATTAGAAGATCTTTAGGTATCAGAAGAGGAGTTAAAATAACTTTTATGAATATATACAATAAATTAAATATGTTTTCGTTGTTTATTAAAATTTTGAGAGATCGTCTATAATTATTTAGAAGATTTATGTTAACTTACACATATCGGACAGGTAAAAAGGGTAACCAGTGTTACCAATAATAAATAAGTTACAATAAAAGTACATAGGTAATTATTGTCCTTCTAGAAAGTATCCGGAATTCATTATTTTTATATATTTTAAATATAATTTTATCTACTCTACCTCATATTATGTATCAATTTTTAGTTCGTGAAAACTGCCATTATAGACAGAAGTGCGTGAAGGATTGAAAGTGTGCGTGAAGTAACAATGTATTTTAAATGGGATTTACTTTTTCGAACTGTTTTTGACACACCTTCATATAATCAAATATCCTTAGCATTCTCGTTGCCATGGTGTTGCACTTACGCGATATATAGCACTCGCTTCGCTCGTGCTCTAAACATCGCGTGCGTGCGCAAAAAGCATACTTCACGAACTGTTTCATAAATAACTATTTTGCACCAAAGTACCTATAATGCTAATAGTAGGCAATAGCCTAAATTAAATGGGAACACTAATTGACAAATATTGTTAATTGTCAACAGGTTTACAATTTATAAAATAATGTCACAACTAGAAACAAGAAAACAGGTAGAATATTTGTATAGGAAAGGTTTTCGAAATGTTGAAAAAATGATGCAACTGACTGAACTTGGAAAAAGTGCAGAACTTGAGACAATAAAGAGGATAAAAATGCCGTAGTATAACATATAGACCAGTTTAAGAAAGTTCGCGTAAGATTAAAGGAAACAATTTAAACGCTTTATTGGCATTGGGACGATAAAATCCTCGTCTAGGGTTTGGCAATTTGGCTAACAGATTTGGAAATCAACGAAATGTGTTCAGGCACCGTCCAAATGTTACTAAAAAGAAAACCTAAAAAAATCCCTTTAATGACACCTTTACAAAAGGAACGAAGAATAGATCTTTGTCAACGTTTTCAAGAAGATAATTTTAATAATGTTGTAACCGTATTTTATAGATGGTTGGTGAAGAGCGAGTGTGGGTTCGTTCGAGCTAAATAAAAAATTATTGAAATAGTGTTAAAAATCGGGTGTCAAATTTATAGTGTAAGAAAAAAATAAAAGAAAAAAGTTTTTTTTATTATCGATAGGAGATAAGAATCCCAGAAAAAAGAGCTATTAGCTTTTATTAACTCGAGTTAAAAGAGTACCTATTTTAAAGTTATAATTAAAAAATACAAAGAGTAGATACAATTAAAGGGATAATAAAAAACACAGATTTTTTAAAGATAGGTAGATACAGCAGTTTTCACTGGTAAAATATCTGTAGTTCTTTGTATTAAATATAATAAAATCCAATATTACTAAAGAAATACACAGATACTCTCTTTATTTGGTTGTTTGACGAAAGTAGGTATTTCCATTAGTTGTGTTTTCTTGATATTCAGAAATGGGTAAAAGATAAAACTTACGGTAGACATCCAAAGTATTTTTTCGGTACTTCGAGATTGAGGTATTCTCCACACATTTCTCTTAGATAAACGACAATTCAACTAATCACTAGTCACAATTATCAGATATATGTAGGAGGTAATAACAATAACCATATCAGAAAATTTTACTACTCCCCTACAATGTTAAACTAGATGCTTGGAGCACAAAACTAAATCGTAAGTTCAAAAGCCGGTAAAACTAAAAAAATTTTGACCAAAGTGATGGGTATTTATAATAGAAGGTCCAACGTATCTTACAGAGGGTAAGAAAGTGGATCTGGTTGGTCAGTTATTGTTTGGCACACAGGAAAATACATGTTATATTTAGGTGGATTTTGTCCTGTAGTCATCTAAATATGGCGTAGATTTAAAAAGGTATGGAAAGTTTCAAGCAACAGGGCTATACCATATTTAGAAAAAAAATAAGATAAAGGAAATTAAAGTAAGATTTTTTTAAATATCTTTATATCGGGGGAAAGTTGTTTCCTATCAAAACAACCTGTTACAGTTCAAATTTCCAAATTTCTTACCAAAATAATGGTTTGAGGAACAATATCTCAACGTGGTGATACACCTTTCTGTGTAGTTAATGGTACTGTTAATAGTGAAAAGTGTTGTGACATTTTAAAATATTTTCTTGTTGCAAGGCCGCATGATTTACATCCAATGCAAGAGGTCATTCTTCGGCCCATACTAAAGCTTGAATTCAGGAACATCTAATGACAATGATTTCAAAGCCACCAGATCATACTCCCATTGAACACATATGAGGATTAATGAAGATTAAAGTTGAACAAGCAGCCTCACGAAATAAAGATTAATTGGTTCAGTCAGTTTTACAGTCCTGACCTACCATTACCGAAAATTGTGACGCTGGCCTAGTTTCGGTTGTACCTACTTCGACGTTTAGTTAAATGTTTGCAGTTAAATGGAAGTTGTATAAGTAAATAAGATATATTATTTTTTATAATTTTCCAATTTAAGTATTAAAAATATATACTAAATAATTACAATTGAGTTTTGTTTTTTCCGGATACTTTCTAGAGGAATTATATTATTAGAAATAACAATAAAACTTACGTCAAGCTGTATTGACCGCAATTTTAGTTTCTAATAGTATATTTTTCAAACTACCAGCATGTTTCTAAATTTTTTTTTATATTAAAAAATATTTATGAGTTTACCCAAACAAGTTAATATTAACAATTATTAGTTATTAAAACACAAAATAGCTTATAGAGAACTAAGTGCCGCCTTAAGCTATATCTAATATACTATTCCAACCTTGTTGAGCTTCTATATCTTCCTGTTTACTCTTTGCAAACAATAAACAAAACATTTGTTACATCTCGAGAGATAATTATATCAAAACTACTACAGATTTATCCTTGTAATAAAAATTATTTAATATACAAACAGACACTCACACACTAGAAGCTGTAATAAATTCGAATTTCATTGACTTGTAATTCACACCTCTTGTATATTAATTCAATTAGTGGTATAATAAAATATATATTCTTCAAATTTGTGTTTTATATTGCTATACTAGTTGTACTCGCAACGTCGTTCACGTGGCGTGTGATTGTTGTATAAAAATTTCTTACCCCACCTCATTTAAGGAATGGGAGAGAAATTTTTATACACCAGATGTTAAGTTGAAAGAAGACAAATACATCTGTAAAAACCGCATTCGAATCGGGTCAGTAGTTTTCATGTGATGCGCGCACAAACATACAGACAGACATACAAAAAAAAATCTAACCACATTTTTGGGTTCTATTTCGATGTACCCACGACGTCATTCGCGTGGCGTGTTGGTTTTTGTATAAAAATTTCTTTCCTCGCCCCGTTAAATGGGTGGGAGGAGAAAGTTTTATACACCAGATGTTAAGTTGAAAGAAGACAAATACATCTGTGAAAACCGCATTCGAATCGGATCAGTAGTTTTCATGTGATGCGCGCACAAACATATACATTTCTACATATGTATAGATATAGATTATTGATGAAATAGTTTGTATTGTTTAGATTTACAACTAAGTTTTCAGTAAAATTTCAAAATCTTTAAAAATTAACTGTTTTCTGCCATTCAGTGCCTTGCAACGGTACAGTATGTGTTTGACTGTTTCATATTAAGTATGTGCAGTATTCAGAATCCTGTAAGGCTACGGCCACTCGAGCAGAATTTCATAATGCGTTTAGGCGTAAAAATACAGAAAAAAAACCGCATTGTTGGCAGTTGGGCTGGCCAAACACGGTTGGAATTACCGCCCAAGAGATAGAAGACGAGTGCGTCTTTGAGGTCCCCCGTTCCGAATAGGACTGGTTTCATTTTTGAGCTGTCTTGGGTTGCCCCACTGATCGGATATCACGAAGTGTGATTTTGAGTAAATTAATCTTATTAATGCAAAATCTTCCGTTTTTTTTAAGAAGACTGAAACAGCACAAAAAATACCTTTTTGAGCTCGACAAGTTCAAAACAGCAGAAATAAGACATTTTTGGTGTCTGAAACTAGCGGGAAATTCCAAAGATGGCCTACAGGGTCAACCGCTTTTCGTTTTTTTTTTCGTAGATTATCGGCAATAAAATCTGGTTTGTTGGTTATTTGGTTACCAATCGATTTCTTAGCTTTTCGCATTGTTTTCTGAGTGGGATTCACGTTTTGATTGAAAAACTGTTAAAAAGCAATAAATTAGCAATTAAATATGCCACCATTACAAACATCATATTACTTTTGGTTCCTAAAATAAAGCTATGGTAGCGTGAATGATATTAAGCAAGCATAACCATTGTTTCTCAGGAAGGGTTGGAGCACTATTTTTTTGCGTAATAAATTTGAAATAAAAAATTGTTGATATTCAAACCTCCAAAATGGATATGCAAGCTTGACATATATGGTAGATAACCACGAACGGGAAGGGAGCAACCTTATTGCAAACTGCTAGGTCACACTCAATTTTTACAAGCTATTGATAACTTTTACCTCTAGAAATACTTTAATTAATAATTTGGTACTTATCGATGTCTATCATTTTTTCTTCTGCCTGTGGTTCATTAGGGTGTATCGATTCACTGGTAATTATTCATCGCTTTTATGACTGGTGAAAGTGGTGAATAATAGATAAAATGAAAATATTTTTTTTGTATACTTAGTTCAGATGAGATTTTGATATATCTAGATACATTAGGCCAGTCACTAGGCGTTTTCTCTCATAATTTCCCCAAGCAGCACCGATTTTCATGAAAATTTGTACGAAAGTTTTGTTTATTCTTTACTTCAAAGTTGAACCAATACCGGTGGTTGCTTTGTTATAGGGGGTGAATCTCACCACTTTTTGAAGGATAAAAATAATTTATCGAAAATAGTTTACGAAAAGGATAGATTGCTTAAATCTTAGCAACTTTTATTCAATAATTTTTTTTTTCGGATGCTGATACTATTCGAGTGTCCATTTTTCAGGTAAAAATTTCACATTTTTGGACATTTTTTCGCAAATAACTTAAAAAAATGTATTTGAATAATAAAATTATCCCTATCATAAAATGTAGCTTATAAAAAACAAACAGCATGTGTATGACGTCCGTAGGCCCAATTAAACGGAGTTGATTGTTGGTACTTATTCGTAAAACGACAAAATTAAAAGTTTTAGCGCGGAATGACCAAAAAAGTAAGTATATGACGGGAAAAAAACCTTGTTTAATAATTATTAATAATCACAATTTATAAAAAGAACTTTTTATAGTATAAAGTTTTTTTAACAATTTAACTGATTTATAGGTCATACTACTATTATATAGAAAACAGAAAAAAAAACTTCTCACTCGCGTGATCGATCTCATTAGGATAACCCACCAGAACTGTGACAATTAGACACTTATCCAATTCAGCTACAATCAACGTATATGAAAACTTTTAAAAATTCAAAATGATATCCATACACAGTTTAAATCATATTTAAATTATTAACAATTCAGTACAAATTTCGAAATCAATGTATATGCCTAAACACACTTGAAACATACATTGTCATCCAGTTCTTAGCTATTCTGAAAATTTCAGAGCTTTAGGTAGTCTCGGGAAATAGGTTTAAATTCTATTACAAAATTCCACGGAATGACAAAGAACACGGTGAAAATAAAAAACTTTCTAAAAAATAACCTTTATTTTTGTTTTATTTAGAAGAACTTGTTTATAATGGACTCTGTTTAAAATTAAATAAATAAGATGCCATAAAAGAGACAGTGTATTTAACTAAAATAGCTTAATCAACTGTCTACTTGATTTTTAATAAAGATATTACGCCTAGAAAGAAACGAAATAATAGTGAACAAATTCGATCAATTGATCTTTTGATACCTATCACTCAAACTATTTATGCTGGCAATCGTTTTTCTACTGTAGGAAATTAGTTTGATAAACTAATTGGAAAACATATTTTACAGCTATGTTCTCAAAGAACTCTTGGGCGCTTTCTAAAAGCCAATGACCAAGCAAATTGACAAAACAATTTCAGTTATGGAGAGCAGCAAAATAATGTCGTTTAAAAACGACTACATACCTACAATGCATTTGTAAAAACCGCGAAGAAGGTTTATAGTTTATTTAGATAAAACCTGGACTGACATAAATGACACCCTAAACAAAGGTTGGACCAACGAAAATAAGCAATGTACAGTTGATGTTCATTTTAACAACGGGACAGAAAATCATCATTTTACACTGTACTGGAAGTGAAAACGGTTGGATAGATAAAACATTGCTGTTTTCAGTTAAGAATATTAAACACTTGTCGTTAGATTATGGATAACAATATTTTTGAATCATTGTTTCAATATACACTAAATCCCAAATTACCATCTCGCAGTGTAATTGTACTTGATAACGCTCCATACCCTTAGAAAAATTCCGTGAAGTCGGAATTTATACTTTGAGGACAGTTATACAAAAAATAATTATTAGAAGTGCTTCTCACTAAGGTGTGCAAAAATACTTTATTGACAACTGTGCAGTAAATAGCGAACCTACATACAGCTTTAAGATTACCCCCCTCGGGTGTGTTAAATTTCATTAAGGAACAATTAAAAATAATTGGTCCGTCAAATTGGCAGAAAGTAATTAAACACGTTATAAAAATAGAAGAAGAATATAAGGAACGCCTACTTTTGATTAATAAATTAATTATAAATTTAGATAGCGATGAAAAACTTGATTTAAACACTGATGATAAAAGTGACGTAGATGATTAGTTAGCATATTTTAAATTCTAATTACTTTCATTGGTAGTTCAACCTGCATAGTTGTAAATTATTTAAAATAAAATAATATGGTGTAATATTATTTTTTTTTAATATATATTAAATGTAGGTTTATGCGTTGTTGTAATTAGGTAAAATTGTGGATCGCTTGGAAATGTCTAGTTTCTAGGATCAAATTCGAGCCGCAAAATACACTATTTTTGTATTTTAGTCCGTTGCTGGGCAACTAACTTTTCCGTACTGTACGGGAATATTTTTTCCGTACCTGTGTACGGGAATGATCCATAAAACGTAAAATTCATATTTTGCGCCTTGATTTTATTAGGCAATAAATTTAAAACCACATAAGTAGCAGTGATTAGTAACTCTGGAGGCATTTTGCACCTCTGGACATCATCGTCACTTTCCATTTTAAATATTATTTAAAATATTTTAAGCAATATGTAACTAGCCGAACTGACACTTTTATGACACTTATAAACAATGATGAACAAACAATGTCAACGAAACGGTTTCGTAGAAACTACGATGATAATCAAAAACAGTTATGCATTTATAAAACTTTCTTAGTTTACGATTATATTTACTGCGATTTCAGAAAAAATAGTATGTGTATCTCGTAGTAAAAGCACATTCCCGGACTCCAATGTTTGTTGGCCTCGGCTATAAGCTTCGGCCAACAATTTACATTGTCGCCCATGAATGTATCGCTACTAGATACACAATATACTATTCTAAAGACGCATAATTTTTCTACTATATTTTGTTACCTACTATACAAACATTATAAAATAAATGATTAGCAAAATGTTTTCTTTTTAATTTATTAAATGAACCGTTTTACCATTGCTATTAATGGCTTTGATTAATTTAGAATATTTTATATTGTTTTTTAACTTCCCGCTAAAAAAAATTAATTTTTTTTTTAAATCGGGAAGTTATTGGTTCACCCCGTTTTTCGAAAATCGAGTTTTCATCGGATCTCAACGTTTTGAGGTCTTAGGAACCTCCCCTGACTATTTTTACGAGGGTGTCTGTATGTACGTGTGGATGTGTGTGTGTTTGTGTGTGTGGATGTATGTAAACCTCTTATAACTTTTGAACGGCTTGACCGATCGGAATAAAATAAAAAGCATTCCAAAGAGTTTCATCTAACTTAGATTCCCTGATGTAAGTTTAAACCGATTCTAGCTGGTAGATTTCGAGAAACTTCAAAATAACCGAAAAAAGCAATTGGTAAAAATGAAGTTTTTTGGGCATATCTTTTTGGCTATTGCATCGATCAATTATATAACCTAATCAGCTCTCAAGCTTAAAAAGCCACGTCGAATGCCGTTTTGCAAATTAAAATCGGTTGATTCGTTCGTGAGATATCGTTGTCGAAAAATTTCAAAAAAAGTGTTTTTTTTCAATAACTTAGAGATTTTTTGACTAACCGATTTTGCACTCCCGTTTACGTTTTTAGGTCCCAAAAAACTGCGTCGAATGCCATCTTGAACATCAAAATCGAAAAAGGCGTTAGAAAGTTATGGCTTTTTAAACATTTCAAAAAAAGTCAAAAACGTCAAAATACGTCACGTTACTATAGCTTTGCGGTTAAAACTAGCGGGAAGTTGCAAGGACGGCCTTTAAGGTCAACCTCTTTTCGAATTTTTTTTTTCACCATTTTGTACTATTAAATTCTTCTTTTAGTTTTTTCTAACTTGGCACATTTTTGCCTAACCCTATCCGCGTGTTTATTTGATTTAATGCAATATGTAAATTATTTTTTAAATCTTTTAAATTTTAATAAGCATAAACAAATTATATAAAAGATACTACGTTTTTTAGTCCTTCACTGTTTTTTAACAATTTGGTCCTTTCTGCCTATCAGTTAAAAATATTCAAAAGGCTCGCAATAGAAGGTAAGACCTCGGCCATTACAAAAGAATTCATGTAGAAGTCTCGATCCTTGAAACGATATGAAAAATAAGATGAAGTCATAGAATTTTAAAGGGTCCCACAGGAATCGGCATTTTCACCGTGCAATATGCGTATCTGGCAGTTCAAGAATGAAGTAATATTTGCAATTCAAATAGTCTGGGATATATTCATACCCAGGGCCCTCTTGGTACAATCTTTTTGTCGCCTAATATTTGCGAAATAAATACTTAGGTGGTGCCGCATGTTTTCAAGCTTGTTTGTAATTCATTTATTAATATTTGCAATGATTATATTTAATATTGTAGCTAATAAAACCGAGCATTTTGTTAAAAGAAATAAAAATGTGTTTATTTTTCAGTGAAAAGAAAATGCAGAATAATTATGCTAAAATAAATTAAAGTCAATTTCTTAAATAATACAGGTTGGTTAAAAAGTTTTAAAAACAAAAATAAAAGAATGTGTTTTTATTAATAAAATTGTTTTTTTGATTTAATATAATCTCCCTTAGCTTAAACATACTTATTCCAATAATCCTCCAGTATTTTAATACCATCTCTGTAATGATTTGCAGAATATTGTTTCACGGCTGCAATGGCTTCTTTATTCAATAAAAAACGCTTTTCACGAAGAAATTGTTTCACGTTTCTAAAGAGGTGATAGTCAGTGGGAGCCAAATCTGGTTAATACGGTGGGTTTTTAAGGAATTCGTAGTTTAATTCATTAAATGTAGCCATTGTCAACAAACTTGTGTCCAACAGGTAGCAAAAATCTTCAGATTTAATTGTTTTACATTTTTTAAGATAATCAATCTACAAAGTTCCTTTTGTATACCAAACAATGATACCAAAATCTTTATTGTCAATCTTTCTGACTGCACCTGTTTTGGAGCTGAAAAACCAGCCTCAGTCCACAGTAAACATTCTTATTTTAATTTAGGATCAAGCTGATATATCCAAGTCTCATCTATAGCTATAAAACGACGCACAAAATCGATTTTGTTCTACTTAAAAACTTAAAACGCTCCGAATTACGCTGAGAAATTTGTTTTCGATTCCATTTTTGTTGAGTTGTTAACGAATGCGGCACTAACTTTCCGAACAGCTTTTTTGTATGTAATTCTTCGTGTAAAATATGGAGTGCTCGTTTAGCTAAGATGCCTATGGTATCAGCAATTTCACACTTAGTCAAACTTGGATCTTTACAAACAATATTGAAACACGTATGGGGGCTTTTTACACAATTTATTTACAAAATTGTTAAGATACACTGAACTCTGCTGGACAACGTCTAACTACTTGACAATACAATGAACTCTTGTAAACACTTGACTTGAACTGACGTTAACTGCCCATGCATCCCCTTACATACAACTTTATTTAATCTAGTTAGTGTCTTTAGATCTTTCTAGAATTTCCTAGAAACATTATTTAAAATGGTCAGTTGATTTTTAGAAACTTCTAAAAATCAACTGTCAATAACAATCTTTCAAATTAAGGTCCCTTCCTTTACGGTTATCCCGTTACAATATCATAGACTTGCTTAATGATATCTGGTGTTATTGCACTTTTTGGACGTCCACCGTATGGTTTATCTTCGACACTTCTACGACCACGTTAAAACTCTAAAACCTATGGACGCAAAAATGGAAATGAAGAACACTTTTACCATTTGAATGTCTGTTGCTGGTAAATCTAATAAATCAAAGAATTTTATCACTTCACAATATTCGTTATTTTCCCTTGTAACATAATACACTGACACCTGAATTTTAAATGGCTTATAAACAAAGAATAAATTGACAAATCAAAATAGAATTTTTTGTACATTTTAATGGAAGATGAAATATCAAAATAGCGTTAAAATTTTTATCCCTTTACTGATTAATAGGTGTCGCTTTCAAAACTTTTCAACCAACTAGTATCTGCAAGTGTGACACAACCTTTGGATATTAATATTTTCAGGATAATTTTAATTGTTGCGTTATATATGGCAAATTAAATATTTATTTAATCATGATATCATTACCAATTAAATTTAAACTGAATTATGCAGTCAAATGTGGGTAAAGGGGCGTATTTAACTAAATACATTTATTGAATGTGGTAAAATTCAAATTTCGAATTATCATAAATGATTTTCAGGAAGTGTTAACAACGCTGTTAATATGATTAGATTACATTTAAATATAGTACTTTATTATGTAATACATACCAGTTTGTAATACAAGAATTTATTATTCTAAGCACCTGCAGACCTCGTTTATAATACAATTTTGACAAGAAAAAATGTAAATGTTCAAAGGATTTAAATACAAAAGACTTGCTAATTTCATATTTGTTTTAGCTACACTCTCTTTTTATGTTTATCTTTTTTAATAAAATATTTACTTTAAATTTAAAAGTATAATATTACCTACTCTCTCTTTAAAGAATCATATCTTTGCAACTTATGAATTTACAGGAGAATAAAGAGTATTTTCTTCAAATAAATGGAAGACTTTATTGCCTGCATTTTTTCATGTTAATTGGACAGGACTGTTTATTTTGTGTCAAATAAATTAATTGATATTGATACACAGTATGGTGTTTGAGTTTTTGATCATTAGACTGTCCAGAAGGATAGAATTGATCGCCTTAGACAGTTGGTTTTTACACCTATTCATCAGGCTAAAGTGACCCCAACTTTCGCTGTTTTGAATTTAACAATGAACACCATCTGTGGGAATTGTTTATAGTCAAATTGAGTTCTAGTTTGCAGTTAGAGGTGAAGATGTCACTACTATCACATCGTTTACACTTCCACTAGTCTGTGGTTATAAATAGATCGTGATTTTAGTGCATTTTCAGTCAGCGATTATGCTTTAATCTCGCTGACGACAACATATACCTTGTACTGACGAGCGTCAATAGGGCGAAACCGGTCTACAAGTTATGTTGTCCCTTTAACTGCAAACGGGATTTGTTGGCTTCAGTTCCTTATTGTTGAATTGTCTACCGATTTTTTCACTTCTGGGGTATTGATTAACCTTTGGACTTTTAGCTCTGTTGAAGGCCGGTGTTAGGCCGAAACTGCTCAGCTAATAATAAAATTTTTTTTACACACTACCCTGTTTTTCTTTCTTTTCTTGGACTAATTGATATATGTTTATAAGACCATAAGTCTCAGACCCACTAAATGTACCATTGATGAATTCAGACAGGTCATACCAACTCAAAAGAAAAAAATATAAATTACGTTTTTGTAAAAATCTAAAAAGATCAATAAATAGTACATGGAATATAAAAAAACTTTTATTTAAGTCAAATTATCGTACAACTCATAGTTAAGCCATAAATCAAGTCTTCCGCTCATTTTCGATAACCCTGTATATTACTGTATTGATCTTTTTGGAATTGAAAGCTTTATTTTGGTTCTGTTTTTAAGTCTGCTCTGGCCTTTTGTCTGAGTTCTCTTATATATATATATATATAAACAAAGTGCCAAGAAAATGCGTATTAATATAAACAAAAGGGGAAAATTATTGGGCATGTACGCAAAAAGGATCAATAAGGCCACGAGTAGGAATGGTAACCGCAGACATGCATGTTTCTGGCTCATTAGCCGTCATCAGTGCGGCATAACCAAGTAGGGTATTGCACTTGGCTAGCAAAAGTGTAGGGTACTTGGGAGCAAAGGATGTTGGGGAAACATGTGTAAAGAAACATAAAAACACGAAAACAGCGAAAACTCACACAAGAGTCCTATCGCCATTTTGTGCTTTCGGCCAGCTGTGCCAATGGGTTTTCGGCTAGCAACTAGCGTCGCAACGTTGGCGAAACGGACTCATTGTATTTGAGTCGTTCTAAGCCCAGGATATGAAATAAACAAAGTGCCAAGAAAATGCGTATTAATATAAACAAAAGGGGAAAATTATTGGGCATGTACGCAAAAAGGATCAATAAGGCCACGAGTAGGAATGGTAACCGCAGACATGCATGTTTCTGGCTCATTAGCCGTCATCAGTGCGGCATAACCAAGTAGAGTCCGTTTCGCCAACGTTGCGACGCTAGTTGCTAGCCGAAAACCCATTGGCACAGCTGGCCGAAAGCACAAAATGGCGATAGGACTCTTGTGTGAGTTTTCGCTGTTTTCGTGTTTTTATGTTTCTTTACACATGTTTCCCCAACATCCTTTGCTCCCAAGTACCCTACACTTTTGCTAGCCAAGTGCAATACCCTACTTGGTTATGCCGCACTGATGACGGCTAATGAGCCAGAAACATGCATGTCTGCGGTTACCATTCCTACTCGTGGCCTTATTGATCCTTTTTGCGTACATGCCCAATAATTTTCCCCTTTTGTTTATATTAATACGCATTTTCTTGGCACTTTGTTTATTTCATATCCTGGGCTTAGAACGACTCAAATACAATGAGTCCGTTTCGCCAACGTTGCGACGCTAGTTGCTAGCCGAAAACCCATTGGCACAGCTGGCCGAAAGCACAAAATGGCGATAGGACTCTTGTGTGAGTTTTCGCTGTTTTCGTGTTTTTATGTTTCTTTACACATGTTTCCCCAACATCCTTTGCTCCCAAGTACCCTACACTTTTGCTAGCCAAGTGCAATACCCTACTTGGTTATGCCGCACTGATGACGGCTAATGAGCCAGAAACATGCATGTCTGCGGTTACCATTCCTACTCGTGGCCTTATTGATCCTTTTTGCGTACATGCCCAATAATTTTCCCCTTTTGTATATATATATATATATATATATATATATATATATATATATATATATATATATATATATATATATATATATATATATATATATATATATATATATATATATAAGTTGTATTTTATATATATATAGTACAGTACTGCAGGCCTCTGAGGCCCATGACTTTTTTTTCTTTATCGTTCTTCAACTGCCTTAACAATTTCTCTCCACAGGTTGCGATTCTGTACTTTTGCACCCCAATTTGGTTCTACCTCTCTGATATCTTCCAACACCGCGTCCAACCATTTTTTCTTTGATCTCCCTCTTTTTCTTTTACCTCCTTCCCCTTCTTTAATGACCTTTTTTGCATATCTATCTTCTGGCATCCTCCTAGTATGCCCGAACCATCTCACCCTTTGAGCTTTTATGAAGCTTGTTACTGATGGGTATTTATAAAGATCTTTCAATTCTTGGTTAGTTCTTCTTCTCCAGAGTCCTTTATCTGTTTTTATTCCCCCCAGAATTTTCCTTAGTACCTTCCTTTCCCATATATCCAGTTTTGTTTCTTCCGCTTTTGTTAAAACCCATGTTTCGCTTCCGTATGTCACTGTTGGTCGTATTATTGTTCGATAAATTTTAATTTTGGCTTCTCTGGATAACTCCTTTGATCTTATTAACTTATTTAAAGATCCCACAGCTTTACTTCCTTTCACTAATCTTTTATTTATTTCTTTCCATTCTTCGTTTTTATTTGTCAGCTTTGCACCCAAGTATTCGAATTCACAGACTTTTTCAATTTTATATTTTCTGTCCTCCCCCGCTTTAATCTCTATAAATTCTTTTCTACCGTCCACATTCTGATGGTTTAGCACCATATATTTTGATTTCTTCTGATTTATACTAAGTCCGTAATTTTTTGCAGCCTCTTCCAACTTACATAACGCTCTTTCCAGTTCCTTCCTTGTTCTGGTTAGCACAGCTAAATCATCTGCATATGCAATTATCTGTTGCTTGTGGTGATAAATAAGCCCTGTTGTTTGTATGTTGCTATCTCGTACAATTTTTTCCAACACTAGATTGAAAACCGTTGTCGATATTGGATCTCCTTGCTTTAATCCTTTTTGGACTTTAAATTTGTCTGATACAGTAGTTCCTTCGCTCGTTACTCTGCTGTATGAATTGTCTAATGTCATCTTGATTAGCTTCACGATTTTTTTTGGTATTCCTAGTAAGTTCAAGGCATTATACATTTTGTTTCTATATATTGTATCATAAGCCTGCTTAAAATCTACAAACATGACATGTAGTCCTAAATTTCGCTCGTAGCTTTTATCCATTATTGTCTTAAGGGTAAATATTTGATCTGTTGTTCCTCTTCCTTTCTTGAAACCTCCTTGGTATTCTCCCACTATTCTTTCTTGGTACACATTCAATCTGTTTGTCAAAACTCTAGCCAGAACTTTGTACACCACATCCAGAAGTGATATCCCTCTATAATTCTCACCTATACTTTTGTCCCCTTTCTTGAAGATTGGACATATTATTGCATTGTTCCATCTCTCAGGCATTTTTTCTTCGTTCCATATTTTACGTATTATTCTGCATATTCTTTTCTGTATCTCTTCCCCTCAGTATTTAACAATTTCCGCTGGAATCCCATTCTCTCCTGCACTCTTATGGTTCTTCAAATTTTCCATCTGTTTTAAGATTTCTTTATCTGTTGGTTCCTCCACGTGATCCACATATTCTCTTTCCTCCTCTACTTCTTGTTCCTGCTCTGGTTCTTTTTCTTGACCATTTAGAACTCCTTCGAAGTATTGCGCCCATCTTTTTGCTTTTTCTCTTGGATCTGCCAATATCCTTCCTTCGTTATCCTTAATATAAGGTACTTGGTAATTAACTGCGCCCTCTCGTGATTTCTTGGCCTCTTGGTAAAAATTTCTTAATTGTTTGTTTTTAAAGTGTTCTTCAATATTTTGTAATTTATTCCGCATATAATTTCT
Source organism: Altica lythri (assembly GCA_964028335.1). Classification (NCBI taxonomy): domain Eukaryota; kingdom Metazoa; phylum Arthropoda; class Insecta; order Coleoptera; family Chrysomelidae; genus Altica; species Altica lythri. Next base: position 35,240,596 of record OZ034806.1, on the reverse strand, counting down.
CTTCTTCTGCCTGAGTAACTTTTTGGTGTTTTTTCGGACTTCTGAGTATTTGCTCTTGACTTCTGTCGAATCAGTTTCTAGTGCCCTTAGTCGTACTAAATTCTTTTCCTCTATTTTCTTTTTACACTCCTCATCGAACCATCCATTCTTGTTTGTTGTCTTCTCCCAACCTAGCTTTTGCTCTGCCACATCTTTCATAAGTTGTATTAGCAAAAAAAAAGATTTATGCCTACATAAGGTTTTTTGTTTATAATAATTTAGTTTAAAAAAATAGTTTCCCATGAGGGCGACAAAATTTTGATATTTCTGTCATTCACGAGCTTTATAGCAAAAACTAATTAATAAAAGACATTTAACAAATCTTTTTTATTTATTTTTACTTAAATATTATTAAAGTTAAAAAAATATTCTTAAGCATAAAAATCTGTTAAGTATAGTAAAAGACATAGAGACAAAAAAAAACTATAAAAATTTGTTTTTATAATTTATAACAAAATAAAATCAATGCTCCGAAACGGTCCATTTTATCAACCTGTAAATAAATATCGAGACTGTTCCAAATAAGTATAAATGTTAATCAATAAAATAAAGGCAACGGTCTACTAGTGTATCCCAGTATGTACATAGACCCTTTGTTACTAAAAGGATAACGGAAAACCCTTTTATTCTGTATCGTGGAGTCACACGGAAATAATAGTAATCTTGACCGTCAGGTCCGTTCATCTTGATTAACTTTGTCTTACACGTCGCCCCAAAATCACTCCATCAATGTTTACAGAACTGATCTTGACTGCTCACCCCAGCGTGTTCAATAATGCCTCGGAAGAAGATTTAGCAAAGAGGATTCCGTTTTGGTCACATTAAATTAGAAAGAAGCTTTAAATTTAAGTCCTATTCTGTCTTCTTTTCCCTTTTGTCTCGATCCGATTTCAACCATCACTCGGTCAAATAAATTGAATTTTCTTTAATCTCTTCCTTAATCGAATCTGGATATTGAGCATTACGAAGTAGATTTGAGTCTAAAATAGTTTTATAATATTGAAATAGGATTTTAAGATAAGTATTTATTATCCGAGAATTTACAGAAAAACGAAATTCAATTTATACTGGAAGAAATAACGAAACACAAAAAAGTACTAGGTATTACGGGGCATCCAGTGTCTTAAAGATTTATATTGGGAAGTCTTTTCTCGGCATTACATTTTTTCAGCCAAACTGGCATTCGTCGCATCTCCCGAGAATATGTAATATATTTTAACTGAATACGTTTATTTTGTACAATTTTACGAGCACTTTATTTTTTTGGTTGCGTCGATAAAGAAATCAGATTGTGGTGAATTTATTATACCCAAAAGCAACGGCCAACGTTGCTATGTCAGCTAGAAAATAAATTGTAGTCACTAAAACAATTGCTGTATTTCCTTTAATGTAGCCGGACTTATTTACATATAAATTGGTTTTGTGGGCTATCTATTTTTGTCGTGGAACGTTAAAGTAATGTACCCGTGTATAACGATATTTTGTTAATAACTATTTTTGTAGTAATTAAGAGGTTCTACGAAACAATATACAAATATAACTTTATTTAAACTCTGAATTAAAGTTAACAAAATTCTTGATTGTTATTCATAGAATTTAGAAACGTGTGGAACTCGAAGAATTCTGATAAAAGTTTGACGCAGAAGTATAAACTGATTTTTTTGTACATACATATGTGTCAATACCTTAAAAAGCTTTTTTAAAGTCAAGTAAATCTTTATTAGGCTGGTGATTCTTTAGAGAGTTTAGAGGCTATAAATTATAGTCCAATTTCGCTTACTATAACCTTCGCATAAGTGTTTGAAATAATTTTGGAGATTGGGCGATGTTCCTGCTTGGATAAAATACACATACAAATACGGCATACAAATTTACATTTAATTTTAAAGATGTATAGCGCTTTGGATGAAAATAAGCTAGCACTGATTGTATTTCTTGATTTGTCAAAAGCATTTAATACTGTTAGTCATCTCTCTGGAAGACATAGGTGTAAGAAGTATTTCGAACCTAACTCACAAACCGATTTCAAGTTTTTTAAATTAATGAACTTAAAGAAATCACATTAAGGGTTCCTCAAGGATCGGTGTTAGGTCCTATTCTATTCAATGTATACTTAAATTATCTATTCTTGATTCCTACATCAGGTAATATAATAGCATATGCTGACGATACTTGTATTTTTTAGGAAGCAGACGATTGGATCAAATAAAAAAATTAGGTAAAAAAAGATTTAAACAACATTTTTGAGTGGTTTAAATTTAAACTGCTTACAGTTAACTTTCAAAAAACATACTTTATTCCAATAAATATATACATTAAAACTTTGCAACTTTAACTTTAGCTGAAAACGTTGAAATAAAATTCGTTAGTGAATTTAAATATCTTGGAGTTTTTTTGAACTGTTTAATGTTTAATATATAAATTTAATTTCTTAAGCGACATCCTTAACAAAAAAATAGTACAAATATTATACAAATCCATTGTCCAACCACATTTAATTTATGGAAAAACAATGGTAAATAGTCTAGAAGTTGTTTAAAAAAAATTATTAAAAATATGTATAAAAAAGAAAACACCTACCATTCCAATAAGTTATTTCCTGAAGGATCGATTATGAATATGCGTGAACATAATAACAAATTTCAATTTGAATTAAACGATCATATTTACGGTACTAAAAACAAAGACAAAAGATACTATTTGAACAAACCAAAACATATTACTTGAACAAACAATAAAAGAAATTCTCTTCCTATCAAGCACCAAAATTATATAACTCAATTCCTAATGAAATTAAACAAAAACATAATATAATTAACTTTTAAAAACACCTAAGGAAATATATTTTTGATAGGACGAGAGAGACGATTCATAATAAATTGTATTAATGACGTGCCATAAAATTAATTAAAAAAAAAGAAACATTTTTTTATTGTGCTATATCAAACAATTTAACAGTTTTCTTATCTGGTCCTTGCTGATCTCTGAAATATATTGTAACGGGATAACCGTAAAGAAAAGGACCGTAATTTGAAAGATTGTTATTCTAGAAACTTCTAAACACACTAACTAGATTAAATGATGTTTCTATATAATTCTAGAAAGTTCTAAACACACTGACTAGATTAAATAATGTTTCTAGAAGATTCTAGAAAGTTCTAAACACACTGACTAGATTAAATAATGTTGTATATAAGGGGATGTATGGGCAGTTAACGTGAGTTCAAGTTCAAATATTAAGAAGAGTTCATTGTATTGTCAAGCAGTTAGGCGTTATCCAGCAGAGTTCTGTGTATCTTAACAATTTTGTAAATAAAATTGTGTTAAAGTCCCCATAAGTGTTTCAAATTGGTGTCAGGTGTGGGGTGAAGATACGAGAATGCCTGGAAAAAAGATAAATGAACTATTGGTGGCTGAGCTCAGAAGAGAGCTCGAAGAATTAGAGTTGGAAACTACTGGGAACAAATCTGTATTGTTGAGAAGGCTCCGTGAATACTACCTAGATAATAATATGGACCCTGGCGTTGTGGAGTTCGATGACCCTTAGTTAAGGTTTTGCCAGAAGACGAGAGGTCTATGCTGGAGAAGAAACAAGAAAACGATCCCGTTCTGAGAAAGATTCAAGAGTAGAAGAGAATGGACCGTCGTCCATTGTGGAGAGACATATCCTCATCCTCTCCTGCTTTAAAAGCATACTGGTCCCAATGGAACTCTTTAATTTTGGACGGTGGGCTCGTTAAAAGACTTGTAGAAAATTCCGAGGGCACAGAAACAAGGAAACAAATAGTGGTCCCAAGAAATGCTGTACCGAAAATTTTAAAACAGAAGCATAATGATAGTTCTGGAGGACATCTGGGTATCACGAAAACGCTGCAAAAGATCCGAGATAGATTTTACTGGGTAAATTGCACTAATGATGTTAAAGATTGGTGTCGTAAATGCACTACATGTGCTACCAGTAACGGTCCAAACCGAAAACCGAAGGCGGAAATGCAGCAATACCTGGTTGGAATTCCTTTTGAAAGAATCGCAGTAGATGTATTGGGGCCACTTCCACAGACCGATGTAGGAAACAAGTACATCTTTGTTGTCATGGACTACTTCACTAAATGGGTTGAAGCCTATGCAGTTCCCAATCAGGAAGCCACCACTTTAGCAGATATATTAGTTGAAGAATTCGTAAGCCGATTTGGAGTACCACTAGAATTACATTCAGACCAAGGGAGAAATTTGGAGAGCAAGCTGTTTCAAGAAGTTTGCCAAAGATTAGGCATCCACAAAACGAGAACCACAGCGATGCACCCTCAGTCTGATGGAATGGTGGAACGAATGAACCGGACTATAACCAACTATCTGTCAAAAGTGGTGTCAGAATGTCAGAGGGATTGGGATTGACATATTCCACTATTTCTAATGGCAATTCGATCGGCCATTAACAAATCAACTGGTCAAACGCCTGCGAAGGTCCTGTTCGGTAGAGAAATGAGGCTACCATGTGACTTGGTGTTTGGTTGTAAATCTGGTGAAGAAATGGCCCGTGAACAATATGTCGCCGATCTTCAGAATCGAATGGAGAATATACACAACCTGGTGCGTGGAAAACTTATCTAGTGATCGGATGAAGAGGTACTATGACACGCGGACAATGGAAAAGAGTTACCAAGTTGGAGATTTAGTCTGGCTCTATAACCCCCGACGACGTCGAGGTATTTGTCCCAAATTACAGAAGAACTGGAAAGGTCCATACACCATCACGAAGAAGATTAACGATGTCATTTATCGGATCGTGAAAATTCCCAGAGGGAAACCCGTCGTGGTCCATCTGATCGTTTGGCACCTTATCAAGGAAACCACAGTGGAGATGCGCAGCAACTCCAAGAAGATGGTTTGGCTGGCTCAGCGAGTGTGCGGGATTCCGATGTAGGAAATAACATTCCAGGAGGAATGAATCTAAGGAGGGGGCAGTGTAACGGGATAACCGTAAAGAAAAGGACCGTAATTTGAAAGATTGTTATTCTAGAAACTTCTAAACACACTAACTAGATTAAATAATGTTTCTAGAAAATTCTAGAAAGTTCTAAACACACTGACTAGATTAAATAATGTTTCTAGAAGATTCTAGAAAGTTTTATACACACAGACTAGATTAAATAATGTTGTATATAAGGGGATGTATGGGCAGTTAACGTGAGTTCAAGTTCAAATATTAAGAAGAGTTCATTGTATTGTCAAGCAGTTAGACGTTATCCAGCAGAGTTCTGTGTATCTTAACAATTTTGTAAATAAAATTGTGTTAAAGTCCCCATAAGTGTTTCAATATCTTTAGTGCCCGGTTTAATTCTATTTTATTGTATTTTAGTTTGGTCGTGAATTGCCATTATAAACTCTGTGATTCCTGTGATATTCCTATTGATTAATTCTTTTGCAGCTATGATTATGCCTGTGAGTTCTGATTAAACCACATTTGACAAGCCATCCATAGCTCATTTACTTTTTAGGTTCAAGGATATAGAGTAAATTCCACATCACACACCTTGCTTTTGAACATCTTGTGTTACGAGTTTTTTATATCATTACATTTTTAATGAACTGAATTTCTTCTTCATGTGTATACTAAAAATACGTTACTAAACAATTACAGTAATAAGCTTGATAAAAGAAAACCTACACTATTCCCAAAAAAAGTTTTACTTCCATTATAGATCTAATCATAATTTAGTTCATTGATTGCGATTAAAAATCTTAAATCTATTGTAGTGATTAAATATATCAAATACATTATAGTTTATTTCACGATTAATGATTGATGTCCACAATAAGACCCAAATATAACCTTGATTAGTCAATATAAGGATTCTGGTAAAATTTAAGTAACTGTATGTTGATTTGTTGATTTTCAAGCCGATATATATATTTCAAATAAACCATTAAGGATATTTTGATTAATGATCAATAATTGTTCAATTTGTTTTGAATAAATAAAAATTTAATAACTCTGGTTTACAATTAGAACATTTTCACTCTATTGTGTTTAATCTGAAGTCCCGTCCTGAATACTTCCATTATTTATTGCAAATCCTTGCCTACATAATAGGACAAATTTACGCAGACCTAATGGGGGTCAAAGATTTAACACGAAATATACTATACCCACTTTTGTCATGTATATTTGTTTTGTCCTTTTTAACTTTATTAATAACTAGCAGCCGGCCCCGGCTTTGCACGGGGATTAAAGAAAAATAACAAAAGCCATTAAATTTATTGGGTCAACGCTTCCCTGTAAACAATATTACATGTTGTTTTATTTTCTGGCAGCAAAATAAATTGATTTTCGGATGCTCCGACCCGCCTTAGGCGGTTGGCCATGAGGAAAACCGATCCCTACTAATTGGAAGGTTTGACCTTGAGACTTATTATTAGTAAAAGCGAAAGATGTTTTGATAGGAAATTGAAGCGGTTTAAATGGATTTGGTAGATCAGTTGGGATCATCGGTATCTTCAGTGTATGAGCTAGTTGACTAGCTGGTGGTTCAGTTATAATGGTGGCTACAACTTAATTGTCCTTTAATTACTTTATAAGTAGCCTCTTCCCATTGCACATGCTAGATTCGTGATATCTGTCGTGATTATGAAATAAGTTATTTTGATAAGGATTAACACCAAGAAAAAAACTTTTAAAAACTTAAAAAATAGTTATTGTGACGTAACTATAACAGTTTGACATATGCTGTCGCGGCATTTTTTGTAGATATTTATATATTCTTCGAAATCCTAGTACATGATTTTATTCTATAATCAATAGTATTCTCAGCGCACGCGATGTAAGGATTTTAAGGTAATTTTTGGTTACATTAATGGCATTTTAGTAAGGATCCCTATTTTTTTTAAAACGAAACATAGCCTATGTCACTTGGGAATAGTGTAGCTTGCCAACGGTAAAAGAATTTTTGAAATCGGTCCAGTAGTTTCGGAGCCTATTCATTTCAAACAAACAAACAAACAAACAAAAAATCAAACCTTTTCTCTTTATAATATTAGTATAGATGATTATTAACCTCTACTATCATTAAATGTTTAATGTATATTAGTTTTGATTAAATAAAAAATTCTATAAACATTGTTATTATTTTTACTAACTCGTAGTACGGATATAAGTAGTAAAAGAAAAATTTTAAGTACTAGACTGTACATGTTTAGATTGTTTAGTGGCCTTCAGACGAAAGTTAAAACTCTCCGCGTGTCTGGGTAGTTTATCGAAACTATAAAAAATTTTGTTTGCTTAGTGGTGCATAGTTTTAAATGTGCATCTTCACACGACTTTACCGGATCCGGCCAAATTTACATCCGATTATGTCACTGCATACTGGATGCCGTGACACGATAAAAAATCTTTTTCGGGTATATCCGTATACACACCGCTAATTTTGCCCTGTTTTTTAACGATTACAAAAACTGAAAAACAACTTATTTGTAAATAAAAATTTTCTATTTTATTTAGGAGAAAAATAGTTAAAATAAAAATTTAAGATTTAAATAATTTTTTCAATATAAAAGTCATTTAAATCCATAAACAATTAACCGAGATAATTGAAAAAACACATGAATATAGAAATTCGTTCCGGTTCGCCAGGTGTCGTGTAAATGAGTGTCACGATTACCGTTTCTAGTTTAAAACCGGGCTGGAAATGCCGTCTGCTGTTAGCCTTACTCAGAGCATCGTATATAGACAAGAAAATAGTTCCATGCCGCTGTAATAATATACGCCTTTAGAAACTAGGCTTTATTGAACATAAAAATCAACAACTATAAATGAACATAAAAAAACTAACGAATATAAATGACAAGTTGTGGGAACTTGAATGTATGAATGTCACTAGGTAGTTGCTAAGGAACGTTCAACACAAAATAATATTACATTCACCCCCTTTTTTTTAAACATATTCTTCCAGGTATTTTGGTGGATGTCTGGTTCTCTGACTACGACGAAGAACGTCATGAGGTGGGTCCTTGTCGGGAGACGGAGAACGCGGTGTAGGTTGAGGAGGATCATGCTCAGTAAGCCTCCCGGATTCAGGCGTCAATTATTGCAATGCTAATTCCGGAGGAGGTACATCGTCATTTATCGAGGCTAATAATTCTGGTGGAGGTGCGTCGTCATTTATCGGGGCTAAATGTCGGTTTGACACGGTGGTTTCCCTTCCATCTGGGAGTCGCACATGGGAGTAGTCAGGATTGGCCTCCAGGAGTTCAACCCGTGTAACGGCTGGGTTGTATTTGCTGTTTGGCGGCGGTAGACATCTCATCAAAACAGTTCCTGGAACAGACAGCCAAGTTGGGAGTGAATGTCCGTTTATGGATTTTCTTATGTGGTTGAACATTCGTTCGTGAGGCGTCGCGTTGGTGGAAGTACATAGCAGGGATCTTATAGAATGGAGTGCTTGGGGTAATACTTGCTCCCACTGCTCAGTTCTAAGGCCTCTAGTCCGAAGAGCCAACTGTATTGTCTTCCAAATAGTGCCATTAAAGCGCTCCACCTGACCGTTTCCCTTGGGATTATAAGCTGTGGTCCTGCTGGTCGCAACTCCTTGGGACATCAGAAAATTTTTCAATTCCGTTGACATGAAAGCTGTACCTTGGTCAGAGTGGACGAACGACGGCATTCCAAAAACAGAAAAAAGATTAGTTAGATGGTTGATAACGGTTGCTGCTGACAAGTCAGATGAAGGGAAGGCGAATGGAAATCGAGAGAATTCGTCTTTAACCGTAAGCAGGTAACGATTTCTAGTGTTTGATGGAAGAGGCCCCTTAAAATCGAGATTAAGTCTCTCAAAAGGTGCTGTGGCTTTGATTAGAACGCCGGTATTTTTGAAAAATCGGGGCTTGAGTTCCGCACAATCTTTACAACTCAATGTAATGCGTCGAACATCTTCAACTGAGAACGGTAGGTCCTTGCATCGCACAAAATGCACCATTCGAGTTACACCAGGATGGCACATAGTCTCGTGAAGTTCCCGGAGATCCTTTGAAGAAACAAAAGCGCAGACTCTTGACAGTGTATCAGCTACAGTATTTTCTTTGCCTGCACGATATGATATGTCATACTTGAAACAGGATAACTCCAGGCGCCATCTCATGATCTTTTCATTCTTGATATTGCTTTGTCGCCTATTGTTGTAAAACATATACGATACAGCTTCTTGATCTGTGATGATGTGGAATGGCCTGCCTATGAGATAATGACGCCACTTACGCCTCAACGATAGCTGCTGCTTCTTTCTCCATTGATGGGTGGCCTAATTCTGAGCCTGATAGTTTCCTTGAGAAAAAGGCGACAGGGCGACCGTGTTGAGAGAGCGTAGCTGCTAATGCGTGCTCAGAAGCGTCTGTTTCCACTGTAAATGGTAATTTTTGATCAACTGACATTAACACAGCTTTAGAGATATCGGATTTCAGTACTGCTATGACCTCTTTCTGTTCCGGGGTCAGTGGGAATGATTTTGCTTGTACTAGTGGACGTATTTTATCAGAGAACTTTGGGATCCATTTTTCCAAGTGTGAGAACATCCCTAAAACTCGCTTAAGATCTTTGGGGTTGTTTGGAATAGGCATTTCTTTAAGAGGCCGGAGTCTGTCTTCGTCTTGTTTTATTGTATTATCGACAATATTATATCCTAAAAAGTTGATATTAGTCAAGGAAAATTTAGCCTTCTGCTCGTTGAGAGTAAGGTTGTACTTACTGGCTGTATCAAGGAAAGCTTTAAGGTTCGCATAGTGGTCTTCTAAGGTCTTTCCACATACTGTGACATCATCCAAGTATGCGTAGGTTTCCTTCAGATTTTCTTTCTTGATGATCGAGTTGATAAATTTCTGGAAGGCAGGCACTCCATTGGTTACTCCGAAGGGAATCCTCTTGAATTGATAGAGGACACCATCGGCCTCAAATGCTGTGTATTTCTTCTCGGATTCAAGAATCGGCACTTGGGGATACGCGGATTTTAAGTCAATTGTGCTAAAATAATTGTTTTTAGAAACTTGCTCGACAATAGTCTCTATCCGTGGGATAGGGTAGGCGTCCAGTTGAGTGTACCTATTGATGGTTTCCGAGTAATCAATACACATGCGTTTTTTTCTTCCTTCACTTTTCACCACAAGTATTTGCGCTCTCCAAGGGGATGTGCTCTCTTCAATGATTCCATCTTCCAATAATTTCAATACTTCAGACTTGATAAACTGTGAGTCCTCTCTCGAGTGGTACCGCGATTTAACAGCTATGGGCTTGCAATCGGGATCCAGGTTTGTGAATAATGAAACTGGAGGAACGTTGGCTGCCTTTAACATGCAGATCAAGAGAGGAGTGTGCTGCTAGTAAGTCGTGCCCTATTATCACATCTGCACAAAGGTTCTTCATTACCAGTAGCTTAGCTCCCTCATAAAAATGACCTTGAATTTCTACGGTGACGTGACAGCAACTTTTCACTGTAGAACATAGAGCCGAACTTGCCATAGTGATTCGCTCGTTACATGGCATGGTTGGAGCCCCGCATTTCACCACAATAGCCGAATCGATAAAGCTTATTGTGCTACCTGTATCTATTAAAGCTTTACAGTGAAACTTATTAATTTTTATTGGAACAATCGCCTTCTGTAGGCTTGCCGAAGCTGCTGAAACTGCACCTATACTACTGGCTGAGGCAGTTTTCTCTTTAAAGTTGTTTTTTACAGACTTACAAACTTTTGCATAGTGACCAATCTTACCACATTTCTTGCACTCTTCTCCACTAGCTGGGCATCGATCACGGGGGTGGCGATTGTATCCACAGTAGTAGCAGAGTGTAGTCGGTTTGGATTTAGTAGCAGCCGTTAAAGAGGTTTCAAGGAGGTCTGGCTGGCTCGTAGGCTCGGCTGGCTCGGTAGGATTTTGCATGGCCGCTGAAAAATTGTTCACAGACGAGTAAGTTTGGGCATGTATATGAGCTATTTCTAGGGCTCTCGCTTGATCGTAAGCTTCGGACAATGTTAAAGTTTTATTTTCTAAAAGGCGTTGTCGAATAGTGTTGGATGCCAAGTCTGTTATAAATGCATCACGAATGTAGTCGTCCCTATTCTGTTCAGCCGTTACTGTTTTGAACGAGCACTCTTTCCCTAAAACCTTTAAAACTTGCAAATATTGATCAATCGATTCTCCAGGATTCTGTCGTCTTGTGGAAACGCAGTGGCGGGCATAAATTTCGTTCTTTGGCTTGATATATACATAGTCAAGAGCTTCAACGGCCGATTTGTACTCAGTTTGGTCACTGATCAATTTATAGATCGTGGGCGAAAGGAAATTGGTTAGGACAGTTATCTTTGCTGCATCTTGGAGTTCAACCTTCTCATGAACCTCTAGAGCGGTAAGAAAGTTAGTGAAGGTCTTCTTTCAATGAGTGTAGTCATCTTGGGCGGTTGCCGAGGCCGGGTCTACTGTCAAACGTTCGGGACGGAGATACTTGTCCATTTGGTTGTCGTGACTCTTTGATTTATGTTCAATAACTTGTAGTAATATACGCCTTTAGAAACTAGGCTTTATTGAACATAAAAACCAACAACTATAAATGAACATATAAAAACTAACGAATATAAATGACAAGTTGTGGGAACTTGAATGTATGAATGTCACTAGGTAGTTGCTAAGGAACGTATAACACAAAATAATATTACAGCCGCCAAAGCTCTCGGTCTACATTTCGGTCTGCTAGTGAGTGACAAACTCACTAGTAGCGTTGCCAACCTACAATTTCTGTAGGTTGATCCAAAAAACATAAGTAGAAATCGGTAGTTTTAAAAAAATAGCGACAAATTTAAGAAAGTTTTTATTTATTAAAATTGAAATTAAGTAACAAAAAAGTTAAATAATAATGAAATTAAATTATAACGGTAAATCCGTAGATTACTTCCTAATTTGGTAGATCTACCAAAACATTGGTAGAGTTGGTATCACTGCTCACCAGTTCTTACAAAACTCTACATTACCATTAAACTTATTCTAAATGTAAATTTGTAAATTTTAATAGAAAATACAATGCGATTGATTATTCTTATAAGATAGATAATCTAATTTTGGAAGACTTAGGAATATTTTAATGATAAGCTTACCTTTAATTATCATATAAATGAGATGGTAAGCTCAGCATACCGTTCTTATCGGTTTTTAGTCAGAAACTCTTTGATAAAGAAAAGGTTCCTTAAGTTTGTCAGTTATAAAGTCGCCGGTGTTTATCCTCCAAGAGGTTCTGATTATGACAATTTATTGGATAGATTTGATTTCATTTCTTTGAAAAGACGTGGGAATCATGCTTTAATACTAATATTCTAGTATAGTTGTTCCAAAGTCAATGTAAAATTTTTTGCTCTTTGTCGGAATTTTAATGCCTTTGATAGCAATGCCGACCATTGGCGTGAAATTAAATAAAAAGGGTTCATAATTTGTTATTAATTTTTGTTTTAAATTTCAAAAGAAAAACATTTTTTGTATATTTGTAAATTTTGTATTAATTTGAAAATTGTCAAATAACAAATTAATTCTTTCAAATTAAAAATTGTTAATTTTAGTTATTAATAAGAACATTTGACTCATTATTCAAATAGTACATAACTCATAATACTTTTATAACAATTGTCTACAAATAATACTCATTTTGTCAGACAATCTTAAAAGACTGTCTGTCCAGCAAGGACCACGAGGAGGTATGAGCCTTCCTTGCCTGGAAAGGAAAGAGTTGGGTATGTTAGTAAGAATATCAAATTAGTTTGTTTTTGAAAACAAGTTTTCAAGATACATCACGATAGTTGTAAAGGAAATTGGTTAGAATGACTAACAAGAGTTGTCAGAGTCTTCTGAAGTAGAATCGTTTCCAGATTAAATAACTAATGGTGCTATTGGCGGTAAAACAGGATATTCCTTTTCTATTTTTATAACATGTGCTTCGCAATTTTTCCATACATCGCTATTAATGCCACTAATTACCTCTCAAATATTATCAAGAACCACTGCGCTTAAGGTTGGAAACTGATTATATTTTCGTAAACGTTTCTTTACAGTACTCCAAACCATTTCGATTGGATTAAAAATACAGTAGTATGGAGGTAAACGCAAAAGGGTATGACCATGTCTGCTGCAAATGGTGTCAATGACGTATTCATTTTTAAAATTCTGACTTTTGATCATTCTTATTAATTCCTTCTTTACTGGAACCTTTTTAGGAACATTGATATTTTTTATTGCCATAAATCTTAAAATTTCATTCTTTTTTGTGTTATTATTAGGTATTTTGTTTAATATGCGGAAATGATACGACGCATTGTCCATAACAATTACTGAATTGTAAGAAAACCCAATAGATAGTGTTGAATTTCGATTCATAAATAAATAAATAAACGAAAAACTAAAAGAAAGTGGAAAATTAAAAACAGAAAAAATGCGAAAAAAATAAAGTCAAAAATACCTTTCTAAATCAAATAATATAACGCCACCGTAAGGTGGCGCAGTTATTATCTTATATATTTAAACGAGAAATTCTTACTATATTAAGTACTATCAAGCCCACCGTAATATATATCTAATATAAAAAATCAATAAAAATTACTAACGCTACTGTGTACTGTAATGAGGAACAAGTCTATGCGCGGTATTTAACTTATGTCGCATTTTGCAATTTTCCTATTTGATGTTTCGTTTGATGTACCACCGCGCTTAGTAAAGGCCGTCGGCATTATTTTACATTAATATCAAAGAGGTGCGAACCGACTTTGAAATGGCAAACTATATACATAATGTTGCCGTTACTCAAAAATGTCTTTAAGTATAAGTAATATATACAAAATTGATATCATTAGAAGTGAAAACTGTTTAAATATGAAGAACCTAGTTAATTAATTTAAGTATATATTTTTTAAGAATATTTTCATATTATCTTTATAAGAGTCATTGACGAACAATTGAATAGTAAAGTAGAGAGAACATTTTCAAATTATATAAACTGAGGAATTTTCGAAAATATATCTGGCAACCTAGATTCAAAGGTCGGTTCCTTTGTTGAGGTTAAAAGGCGTGGTTGTCTTTTTACATTAATATTAGTTAAACTATACCTAAACAATTATATTCGGAGAAAATCAGATGTTTTTATGCAATAGAGCACAAACAAACCTATTGTTCAAATCACAGAATGTGTAGCAATTTTAATGTTATTACTGCTAATTGTGATATTTTTACATGCGGTTATAATGACTTTAGAAAGAAATGTTTAACATTGATGTGATTTAGTCATCAATAGTATCTGTTAAGCCGCGTTTACACCGAAGTTACAAACAAAAAGTTGCAAACTTTTATGGCAAACAGTAGTTTCAAATAAAAGTTTGCAATTTTTATTTCATGGTTTTATTGCCATGTTTCATGAAAATGTGTGTCGTGTTGTTAAAGCAACGTAGGCCGAGACGATACTGGGTGAGGCCGTCTCTGCATTCCAGAGCTACGTACAGTGGAAACGACCTGTTGGACGATTTAAATAGAGATGATGTTGACCCTCTATCAGGTGAACTGAGAACGGACGAAAGTTTTAAAAACTGCGTAAGAATGACCAGTGAGGATTTTGAATATCTAACTTTAATGATTAGGAAAATGTTTCTGTTTCGTGTTTCAACGGCACATAGTGACCGAAACCAGTGTTGCAAACAAAAGTTTGCAACTCCCTTTGATGTTTACCGACTTCAGGTGGAAACAAAAATTTCTGTTGCAAACACTGAGAAACTGTTTGCAACAGCGAAATGTTTCGTCTAAAAATGCGCGTTTTTAGAGATGTTTGCAATTTCTGTTTGCAACCCGTGTTTTAAACTCCGGTGTAAACGCGGCTTTAGGTACATTTAAATTTATCTTCAATGCTATCTTTATTCCTTTGATTTATATTCTATTAGTTATACATTTGTTTTCAGCTATTATAAATTTTTTAATCGTATCTATTTTAATGTAATTATATGTAAAGGATATTAAAGGATATTTGTATTCACAGACCAAAAAATGTTTTGATTGATACTATTTTTATTTGCTCTGTAAATGGTGTTGGGCAATACAAGCTTTTTATTATTATTATTATTATTATTATTATTATTATTATTATTATTATTATTATAAACGTCAAATCTGTACATTTCTACAAATACTAAGTAGAACTAAATTATACATTTTATAAAACCTTGCACTTATTTTTTATATTAAAATGCACATCTTATTCACTAATGTTGATTAAATATATATATCAATACTGGTCAATTGTGTTGTCTAGAAAACGACAAATTTGAGTTATTTATATTAAAAGGCATGATGTTGCAAAGTAAATAATCAGTTTCTAAGACCAATTTTCTTACAACTGTTATTGACCTTAAAATATATCTAGGTCATGGTTTTAATTTATAACTGCATTTCAATGTCAACATATAATTTGCATAAAGAGAAATATTTCTTAATTCCATGATTTATTAATAAAATTTCTATCACATTGCACAGATAAAATATTTATTAATAACATCTTATCTTCTACATCACACTTATACAAAAGGAACAATTAGAACAATAGAACTGGGTCACATTTATAAAAACTATCTCTGCAAATATATGTGTCCAATTCAATTAATATGTTGTAGCGATTCATAGACAATTTACTTTATCAGATTAAATCCATGCCTTTAAATACTATATGTATTGACGAATAAGCATATAAGAATGGAGTTATAACTTAGCAACACCATTAATTAATTACTGTTTGCATCAAGTTAATTAAAGCACAAAACTGTGAGTCAAAAACATTATAACGTTCTGCTGAAAAGATATTTATCTTTATATATAAAAATCTCGTGTAACGATGTTCGTATGCGCTAATTTTTGAAACCGCTAAACCGATTTCAATAAAATTTTGTAGATTTGTGTTATTTGTTCTAACTAAAAAGATAGGATAGTTTTTATCTCGATAAGTAAGCGTAATTTTTTTCATTGCGAATGAACTTAAAGTGTTAAATTCACGTCTAAGTTCTACGAGTTTTCAATAGATAGCGATAGTAGTGATAAAATTTTTCTCAAAC
The DNA here is from genome assembly GCA_964028335.1 of Altica lythri. NCBI lineage: Eukaryota > Metazoa > Arthropoda > Insecta > Coleoptera > Chrysomelidae > Altica > Altica lythri. The sequence continues at coordinate 35,224,450 of OZ034806.1, read as the reverse complement.
AATCATAATCTAACTCTATTAGAACAAAAAAAAAATAGAAACAAAAACTTGTTTTGTTAGGTTGTGTCAGTATGCAATAAATGACACTGTGTTTAAATTTTAACTTTTTTTATTCTTAAATTTTATCCATGTCACACATAAATGCCACATAATTAACGTGCGTTTTTTGAGAAAGAATCTTTTATTTTTATTATGCTGAGTATTATTTTGCATATATATATATATATATATATATATATATACTAGCAGCCCGCCCTGGCTTTGCACGGGGATTAAAGAAAAATAACAAAAGCCACTAAATATATTGGGTCTACGCTTCCCTGTAAACAATATTACATGTTGTTTTATTTTCTGGCAACAAAATAAATTGATCCCTACTAATTGGAAGGTTTGACGTTGAGGCTAGTATTCTCAGCGCACGCGATGTAAGGGTTTTAAGGTCATTTTTGGTTACATTAATGGCATTTTAGTCAGGATCCCTATTTTTTTTGAAAATAAAACATAGCCTATGTCATTCGGGAATAGTGTAGCTTGCCAACGGTAAAGGAATTTTTGAAATCGGTCCAGTAGTTTCGGAGCCTATTCATTTTAAACAAACACACCTTTCCTCGCCACAAAATATATCGAGTCAACGTTTCCCTGTAAACAATATTACATGTTGTTTTATTTTTTGGCAACAAAATAAACTGATTTTCAGGTGCTCGACCCGTCTTAGGCGGTTGGCCAGGAAAAAAAAACGATCCCTACTAATTGGAAGGTTTGACCTTGAGGCTAGTATTCTCAGCGCACGCGATGTAAGGGTTTTAAGGTCATTTTTGGTTACTTTAATGGCGTTTTAGTAAGGATCCCTATTTTTTTTGAAAATAAAACATAGCCTATGTCACTCGGGAATAGTGTAGCTTGTCAACGGTGAAAGAATTTTTGAAATCGGTCCAGTAGTTTCGGAGCCTATTCATTTCAAACAAACAAACAAACAAACATACAAACAAACACACATATATAATATAATGAAGCAATGGTCAAATCTAAACGCACGTCTAGCTAAAATCACAAACAGAAGGATATTTCTATTACGATGCAGAACATCAAATATTATACCAGACCACGTTCAAAACAGTACGATTAATCTTCAAAATTTATTTTATACAGTTTACTCCTGATGAAGCTGTCAAATAAACAGCGAAATATTGAGTTATAAGATAATTTAAGATTTTATTTGAACAGACCGCATACCCGAAAATTTTAATCTTTTTCTTATTATAATTGTTCGGTCGAAATTACTACTTTTTATACTACATGATGGGTTTTTATCAAGATATTAGCCGCTTATATGAAAGAAACATTACAGTACTAATGAAGCAATGGTCAAATCTAAACGCACGTCTAGCTAAAATCACAAACAGAAGGATATTTCTATTACGATGCAGAACATCAAATATTATACCAGACCACGTTCAAAACAGTACGATTAATCTTCAAAATTTATTTTATACAGTTTACTCCTGATGAAGCTGTCAAATAAACAGCGAAATATTGAGTTATAAGATAATTTAAGATTTTATTTGAACAGACCGCATACCCGAAAATTTTAATCTTTTTCTTATTATAATTGTTCGGTCGAAATTACTACTTTTTATACTACATGATGGGTTTTTATCAAGATATTAGCCGCTTATATGGAAGAAACATTACAGTACTAATGAAGCAATGGTCAAATCTAAACGCACGTCTAGCTAAAATCACAAACAGAAGGATATTTCTATTACGATGCAGAACATCAAATATTATACCAGACCACGTTCAAAACAGTACGATTAATCTTCAAAATTTATTTTATACAGTTTACTCCTGATGAAGCTGTCAAATAAACAGCGAAATATTGAGTTATAAGATAATTTAAGATTTTATTTCAACAGACCGCATACCCGAAAATTTTAATCTTTTTCTTATTATAATTGTTCGGTCGAAATTACTACTTTTTATACTACATGATGGGTTTTTATCAAGATATTAGCCGCTTATATGGAAGAAACATTACAGTACTAATGAAGCAATGGTCAAATCTAAACGCACGTCTAGCTAAAATCACAAACAGAAGGATATTTCTATTACGATGCAGAACATCAAATATTATACCAGACCACGTTCAAAACAGTACGATTAATCTTCAAAATTTATTTTATACAGTTTACTCCTGATGAAGCTGTCAAATAAACAGCGAAATATTGAGTTATAAGATAATTTAAGATTTTATTTGTACAGACCGCATACCCGAAAATTTTAATCTTTTTCTTATTATATATATATATATATATATATATATATATATATATATATATATATATATATATATATATATATATATATATGTATATTAAATTACTACAACGACGTATAATTTTTATTATTTTTTTCAAATAACAGGCTTAGGAAACGTCTGGGTTGGGCAATTGATGGAAAAAGGCCAGTAGTAGGAACTTTATTCTTAGGTTGCGAAATTTTCGGTTAGTTTTTAACCTTCATCAGCGCCTAACGGGAATTACAATAATAATATTAAAAGGGTGTTATAATGTTAATGATTAAAACTTACAAAAAATATGTTCTTGTTACACCTCATATATGAGAACAACGCTTGCATAAAACATATATATATATATATATATATATATATATATATATATATATATATATATATATATATATAATAATGATGGTACTAGTGACTGATTCAATACAACGTGAAGTCAATTGTGGAGTTGCAGTCAACTTTGTGGCCAAGGTAAATAAAGAATACTCTTTGATTTTAGTCAAGCTTTCGAATTATTTTAATTCTTCATCAGGACAGCTGTAGTGAAGAACAATTTTTTATATAATAAAAATATTGTAACAAATTATTGTGACTACTTACTAATCTTGAGGTTATAGAAGAAGCGACGAATAACATTTAAACAACATTACAGTAATAAAACATTTTAAAATAAGTACATCACTTTTAAAAAATACATAAAATTAGATAAAATTGTATACATTTAGACATAAAACGACTTATTTAGTTCTTATTCGTGTGGAGGTTTGTCTGTAAGTGATGATTGAGTTTGTTTTAATGTGTCTTTGGTTTCTATTTTTTAATATAAATGTTTTATATGTATCAGTGTTTTTTATATATAAATATATGGTTTTTATTTTAACACAGTAGGAGAGCAAAACAGTTTGTTAATTTATTTATTTCTGATTTTATTATTATCAAGTAAAAATTATATCAAGCAAAATTTTGTTGTCAAGAAATGTGGGATTTTAAATTCAAAGATTTTTGTGTCCAGTTCTATGAAAGTTGTTTTTATATTTATCTTAGTGTTATTTATCTTTGTATTGATTTATTTATAGTTATCTTTATATTTTTATATTAAATTTTATTTATAATTGTTTATTTTTATTTTTGAAAAGATAGAATGTAACAATAAATATTGCTCAGCCCTTCTATATCAGATTTTCTATTAATACATGTTTCCCTTCTGTCAATGTGTGTCATTTCTAAGAACAACCGTTTCTTAAGGTTCCTTTCCCTTTCTAAAATTCTTGTTTCGTCAAACTTAAAAGTATGGCCATTTTTGATTGCATGTTCTGTTAGTGCGCATGCTTTATATTTATTATTTTTAATATCACTTTTATGTGAGATGTTTCTACTGTGTACAGTTCGGCATGTTTCTCCAATATACACCCTTTCACAATCCGAACAAGTGATTTCATACACAACATTTGAACTTTCTAAAGTACTTAACGGATCTTTGGTTCTGGTGTATAGTCTAGAAATGGTTTTAATATTCTTAGTGCCTATTTTAAAGTTTTCATAATTTTTAAATAATTTTAAAAGTTTAGGAGTAAGTTGTGGGATGTAAGGTAAGGAACCAAAAGTTGGCTGTAAAATTTTATTGGACAAGACACCTCTCTCATTGTCAATTGTTTGTTGTTGATTCAAACTATTATTGTCACTTATTCTTGAAATGCACGTGGTGCTAAAAATTAATTTATTTAATAATCCTAAAGGGTATGAATTATTTAACAATATTTCTTTTAATTTTAGTAAACCTTGGTTTTTAAAATTTGGGTGTGATAGTTTTAAAACTCTGTTTTTTAATCCCAAAATTAGGTTGATCTTAGTTCTTGGTGGATGTTCAGAATAAAAATTGATAAACCTATTGCTGCATATTGGTTTACGGTACCATTCAGTTTGTAGGATGTTGTTTTGTGTACGATGGACGATTACATCTAGGAAAGGTAAACTGTTATTTATTTATTTTTCCACTGTGAATTGCAGTTGTTTGCAATGACTGTTAAAAATTTTTAGGACCTCGTCAACTTTATCAAATGGTATCGCAAGTATTAAATCATCAACAAAACGCTTGACAAAAGGAATTCTAAATGGTATTTGATTAATACTTTTCTCTACCAAGTTATCCAGTACAAAATTACAAAGAATCGGGGACAACGTGCTACCCATTGGTGTGCCTAATATTTGTTTGAAAAAGTTGTTATTAAATTTACAGATATTAGTGTCAAAGATGAACGTTAGAATTTTTTTAAAATTAGTTAATTTTAATTTACAATTTGGTTCGATGTTAATCCACTGTTTTTCAATGCAATTTAATATTAATTCAGTTGGCATGTTTGTGTACATGGAAACAACGTCGAAACTCACTAAAATATAGGTGTCAGGAATTCTTATGTTGTTAATGAAATCACTTAAGTGGAAAGAGTCTCTTATTATAAAATTGTTATTAAAATTATAGGTTTTAGATAAAATAGATGTTAAAAAACTAGCCAATTTACTGTTGGGAGAATCTATAGATGACACAATTGGGCGCATTGACAAAATGGGTTTATGTATTTTAGGGAGTGCATAAAATCTAGGAGCTACTGAATTGTATATTCTTAATGATTTAGCTTCTATTGAAGAAAGTTGTGATTGTTTTTCCAAGTCACTTATTAGTTTATTAGCTTTCTGTTGAAATGTGCAAGTAGGATCATTAGGTAATTGTTTGTAATACTTTTCGTCATTAAGTAACAGTTGACTTTTTTCAATGTAGTCCTCCTTGTACATTGCTACAGTGACGTTGCCTTTGTCACTACGAAGAATATACACTTCAGGGTTTGTTCTAATAAAAGTTCTAGCTTCCTCAAAAATATCATTTAAGAAATGATTATTTTTGCCAGTTTTATGTAAGAAATTAGTGATGATGTTGGTGGATTTAGATCTGAGCAAATCTTTATTGTCATCATTCAAGTTCTGTATTAAATGTTCAAAATCAGCCAATAATGATGAAAGTTTAAAATCCCTAACATTTGGAAAGAGGCAAAATTTAGGTCCTAGCGCTAAAAGTTTTTTTATATTGAAAGGGAACTGAATATTGGTTAAGTTTTTGAACCATTTTGCATTAAATTTAATTTTTGAAAAGTGTTCTATTTTTAAGTTGTTGAATTTTTGTATATTGTTTATTTTAATTTTATGAAAGTTGGTGTTATAATGAATGTCTTGTCTTCGTTTGTATTCTTTCAAGATATGACTAGGAATTACTTGATATAATTTAGATTTTATTATCTCTAGTTTGTTTTCAAGAAATTTTATATCAGCTAGAGTGCAACTAATTTCTAGATTTATTATTTGTTTTTGAAGTTTAATATTTAAATTTAGTATTTTATTACCTGTTTTGCCTCCTCTGTGATGTAACAAGTTATTTACATTGATAATACTGTTTTTGACATGTTTAGGTGATACATCATGTCTTCTGCATTTTAATAAGAAGATGAGTCTGTTGTTTAACTTCGCCAGCTTGGTGTTAATTTTGGCCCATTCTTTGAGTAAACCAACGTTAGTAAGTCCATACCTTGATTGGATGTTCTCAAAAAACCCCATATTTATGAAATAATAATGATGGTACTAGTGACTGATTCAATACAACGTGAAGTCAATTGTGGAGTTGCAGTCAACTTTGTGGCCAAGGTAAATAAAGAAAACTCTTTGATTTTAGTCAAGCTTTCGAATTATTTTAATTCTTCATCAGGATAGCTGTAGTGAAGAACATATATATATATATATATATATATATATATATATATATATATATATACAAAAGGGGAAAATTATTGGGCATGTACGCAAAAAGGATCAATAAGGCCACGAGTAGGAATGGTAACCGCAGACATGCATGTTTCTGGCTCATTAGCCGTCATCAGTGCGGCATAACCAAGTAGGGTATTGCACTTGGCTAGCAAAAGTGTTGGGTACTTGGGAGCAAAGGATGTTGGGGAAACATGTGTAAAGAAACATAAAAACACAAAAACAACGAAAGCTCACACAGGAGTCCTATCGCCATTTTGTGCTTTCGGCCAGCTGTGCCAATGGGTTTTCGGCTAGCAACCAGCGTCGCAACGTTGGCGAAACGGACTCATTGTGTTTGAGTCGTTCTAAGCCCAGGATATGAAATAAACAAAGTGCCAAGAAAATGCGTATTAATATAAACAAAAGGGGAAAATTATTGGGCATGTACGCAAAAAGGATCAATAAGGCCACGAGTAGGAATGGTAACCGCAGACATGCATGTTTCTGGCTCATTAGCCGTCATCAGTGCGGCATAACCAAGTAGGGTATTGCACTTGGCTAGCAAAAGTGTTGGGTACTTGGGAGCAAAGGATGTTGGGGAAACATGTGTAAAGAAACATAAAAACACAAAAACAACGAAAGCTCACACAGGAGTCCTATCGCCATTTTGTGCTTTCGGCCAGCTGTGCCAATGGGTTTTCGGCTAGCAACCAGCGTCGCAACGTTGGCGAAACGGACTCATTGTGTTTGAGTCGTTCTAAGCCCAGGATATGAAATAAACAAAGTGCCAAGAAAATGCGTATTAATATAAACAAAAGGGGAAAATTATTGGGCATGTACGCAAAAAGGATCAATAAGGCCACGAGTAGGAATGGTAACCGCAGACATGCATGTTTCTGGCTCATTAGCCGTCATCAGTGCGGCATAACCAAGTAGGGTATTGCACTTGGCTAGCAAAAGTGTTGGGTACTTGGGAGCAAAGGATGTTGGGGAAACATGTGTAAAGAAACATAAAAACACAAAAACAACGAAAGCTCACACAGAAGTCCTATCGCCATTTTGTGCTTTCGGCCAGCTGTGCCAATGGGTTTTCGGCTAGCAACCAGCGTCGCAACGTTGGCGAAACGGACTCATTGTGTTTAAGTCGTTCTAAGCCCAGGATATGAAATAAACAAAGTGCCAAGAAAATGCGTATTAATATAAACAAAAGAGGAAAATTATTGGGCATGTACGCAAAAAGGATCAATAAGGCCACGAGTAGGAATGGTAACCGCAGACATGCATGTTTCTGGCTCATTAGCCGTCATCAGTGCGGCATAACCAAGTAGGGTATTGCACTTGGCTAGCAAAAGTGTTGGGTACTTGGGAGCAAAGGATGTTGGGGAAACATGTGTAAAGAAACATAAAAACACAAAAACAACGAAAGCTCACACAGGAGTCCTATCGCCATTTTGTGCTTTCGGCCAGCTGTGCCAATGGGTTTTCGGCTAGCAACCAGCGTCGCAACGTTGGCGAAACGGACTCATTGTGTTTGAGTCGTTCTAAGCCCAGGATATGAAATAAACAAAGTGCCAAGAAAATGCGTATTAATATAAACAAAAGGGGAAAATTATTGGGCATGTACGCAAAAAGGATCAATAAGGCCACGAGTAGGAATGGTAACCGCAGACATGCATGTTTCTGGCTCATTAGCCGTCATCAGTGCGGCATAACCAAGTAGGGTATTGCACTTGGCTAGCAAAAGTGTTGGGTACTTGGGAGCAAAGGATGTTGGGGAAACATGTGTAAAGAAACATAAAAACACAAAAACAACGAAAGCTCACACAGGAGTCCTATCGCCATTTTGTGCTTTCGGCCAGCTGTGCCAATGGGTTTTCGGCTAGCAACCAGCGTCGCAACGTTGGCGAAACGGACTCATTGTGTTTGAGTCGTTCTAAGCCCAGGATATGAAATAAACAAAGTGCCAAGAAAATGCGTATTAATATAAACAAAAGGGGAAAATTATTGGGCATGTACGCAAAAAGGATCAATAAGGCCACGAGTAGGAATGGTAACCGCAGACATGCATGTTTCTGGCTCATTAGCCGTCATCAGTGCGGCATAACCAAGTAGGGTATTGCACTTGGCTAGCAAAAGTGTTGGGTACTTGGGAGCAAAGGATGTTGGGGAAACATGTGTAAAGAAACATAAAAACACAAAAACAACGAAAGCTCACACAGGAGTCCTATCGCCATTTTGTGCTTTCGGCCAGCTGTGCTAATGAGCCAGAAACATGCATGTCTGCGGTTACCATTCCTACTCGTGGCCTTATTGATCCTTTTTGCGTACATGCCCAATAATTTTCCCCTTTTGTTTATATTAATACGCATTTTCTTGGCACTTTGTTTATTTCATATCCTGGGCTTAGAACGACTCAAACACAATGAGTCCGTTTCGCCAACGTTGCGACGCTGGTTGCTAGCCGAAAACCCATTGGCACAGCTGGCCGAAAGCACAAAATGGCGATAGGACTCCTGTGTGAGCTTTCGTTGTTTTTGTGTTTTTATGTTTCTTTACACATGTTTCCCCAACATCCTTTGCTCCCAAGTACCCAACACTTTTGCTAGCCAAGTGCAATACCCTACTTGGTTATGCCGCACTGATGACGGCTAATGAGCCAGAAACATGCATGTCTGCGGTTACCATTCCTACTCGTGGCCTTATTGATCCTTTTTGCGTACATGCCCAATAATTTTCCCCTTTTGTTTATATTAATACGCATTTTCTTGGCACTTTGTTTATTTCATATCCTGGGCTTAGAACGACTCAAACACAATGAGTCCGTTTCGCCAACGTTGCGACGCTGGTTGCTAGCCGAAAACCCATTGGCACAGCTGGCCGAAAGCACAAAATGGCGATAGGACTCCGGTGTGAGCTTTCGTTGTTTTTGTGTTTTTATGTTTCTTTACACATGTTTCCCCAACATCCTTTGCTCCCAAGTACCCAACACTTTTGCTAGCCAAGTGCAATACCCTACTTGGTTATGCCGCACTGATGACGGCTAATGAGCCAGAAACATGCATGTCTGCGGTTACCATTCCTACTCGTGGCCTTATTGATCCTTTTTGCGTACATGCCCAATAATTTTCCCCTTTTGTTTATATTAATACGCATTTTCTTGGCACTTTGTTTATTTCATATCCTGGGCTTAGAACGACTCAAATACAATGAGTCCGTTTCGCCAACGTTGCGACGCTAGTTGCTAGCCGAAAACCCATTGGCACAGCTGGCCGAAAGCACAAAATGGCGATAGGACTCTTGTGTGAGTTTTCGCTGTTTTTGTGTTTTTATGTTTCTTTACACATGTTTCCCCAACATCCTTTGCTCCCAAGTACCCTACACTTTTGCTAGCCAAGTGCAATACCCTACTTGGTTATGCCGCACTGATGACGGCTAATGAGCCAGAAACATGCATGTCTGCGGTTACCATTCCTACTCGTGGCCTTATTGATCCTTTTTGCGTACATGCCCAATAATTTTCCCCTTTTGTTTATATTAATACGCATTTTCTTGGCACTTTGTTTATTTCATATCCTGGGCTTAGAACGACTCAAATACAATGAGTCCGTTTCGCCAACGTTGCGACGCTAGTTGCTAGCCGAAAACCCATTGGCACAGCTGGCCGAAAGCACAAAATGGCGATAGGACTCTTGTGTGAGTTTTCGCTGTTTTTGTGTTTTTATGTTTCTTTACACATGTTTCCCCAACATCCTTTGCTCCCAAGTACCCTACACTTTTGCTAGCCAAGTGCAATACCCTACTTGGTTATGCCGCACTGATGACGGCTAATGAGCCAGAAACATGCATGTCTGCGGTTACCATTCCTACTCGTGGCCTTATTGATCCTTTTTGCGTACATGCCCAATAATTTTCCCCTTTTGTTTATATTAATACGCATTTTCTTGGCACTTTGTTTATTTCATATCCTGGGCTTAGAACGACTCAAACACAATGAGTCCGTTTCGCCAACGTTGCGACGCTGGTTGCTAGCCGAAAACCCATTGGCACAGCTGGCCGAAAGCACAAAATGGCGATAGGACTCCTGTGTGAGCTTTCGTTGTTTTTGTGTTTTTATGTTTCTTTACACATGTTTCCCCAACATCCTTTGCTCCCAAGTACCCAACACTTTTGCTAGCCAAGTGCAATACCCTACTTGGTTATGCCGCACTGATGACGGCTAATGAGCCAGAAACATGCATGTCTGCGGTTACCATTCCTACTCGTGGCCTTATTGATCCTTTTTGCGTACATGCCCAATAATTTTCCCCTTTTGTTTATATTAATACGCATTTTCTTGGCACTTTGTTTATTTCATATCCTGGGCTTAGAACGACTCAAACACAATGAGTCCGTTTCGCCAACGTTGCGACGCTGGTTGCTAGCCGAAAACCCATTGGCACAGCTGGCCGAAAGCACAAAATGGCGATAGGACTCCTGTGTGAGCTTTCGTTGTTTTTGTGTTTTTATGTTTCTTTACACATGTTTCCCCAACATCCTTTGCTCCCAAGTACCAAACACTTTTGCTAGCCAAGTGCAATACCCTACTTGGTTATGCCGCACTGATGACGGCTAATGAGCCAGAAACATGCATGTCTGCGGTTACCATTCCTACTCGTGGCCTTATTGATCCTTTTTGCGTACATGCCCAATAATTTTCCCCTTTTGTTTATATTAATACGCATTTTCTTGGCACTTTGTTTATATATATATATATACATATATATATATATATATATATATATATATATATATATATATATATATATATATATATATATATATATATATATATATATATATATTTAGACGGTCACAAAACGCTCTGTTCGTTTTATCATTTTACCTTGCCTAAGGTTATATACAAGATGCAAAGCTACGATGACGGCTAATGAGCCAGAAACATGCATGTCTGCGGTTACCATTCCTACTCGTGGCCTTATTGATCCTTTTTGCGTACATGCCCAATAATTTTCCCCTTTTGTGTATATTAATACGCATTTTCTTGGCACTTTGTTTATTTCATATCCTGGGCTTAGAACGACTCAAACACAATGAGTCCGTTTCGCCAACGTTGCGACGCTGGTTGCTAGCCGAAAACCCATTGGCACAGCTGGCCGAAAGCACAAAATGGCGATAGGACTCCTGTGTGAGCTTTCGTTGTTTTTGTGTTTTTATGTTTCTTTACACATGTTTCCCCAACATCCTTTGCTCCCAAGTACCCAACACTTTTGCTAGCCAAGTGCAATACCCTACTTGGTTATGCCGCACTGATGACGGCTAATGAGCCAGAAACATGCATGTCTGCGGTTACCATTCCTACTCGTGGCCTTATTGATCCTTTTTGCGTACATGCCCAATAATTTTCCCCTTTTGTTTATATTAATACGCATTTTCTTGGCACTTTGTTTATTTCATATCCTGGGCTTAGAACGACTCAAACACAATGAGTCCGTTTCGCCAACGTTGCGACGCTGGTTGCTAGCCGAAAACCCATTGGCACAGCTGGCCGAAAGCACAAAATGGCGATAGGACTCCTGTGTGAGCTTTCGTTGTTTTTGTGTTTTTATGTTTCTTTACACATGTTTCCCCAACATCCTTTGCTCCCAAGTACCCAACACTTTTGCTAGCCAAGTGCAATACCCTACTTGGTTATGCCGCACTGATGACGGCTAATGAGCCAGAAACATGCATGTCTGCGGTTACCATTCCTACTCGTGGCCTTATTGATCCTTTTTGCGTACATGCCCAATAATTTTCCCCTTTTGTTTATATTAATACGCATTTTCTTGGCACTTTGTTTATTTCATATCCTGGGCTTAGAACGACTCAAACACAATGAGTCCGTTTCGCCAACGTTGCGACGCTGGTTGCTAGCCGAAAACCCATTGGCACAGCTGACCGAAAGCACAAAATGGCGATAGGACTCCTGTGTGAGCTTTCGTTGTTTTTGTGTTTTTATGTTTCTTTACACATGTTTCCCCAACATCCTTTGCTCCCAAGTACCCAACACTTTTGCTAGCCAAGTGCAATACCCTACTTGGTTATGCCGCACTGATGACGGCTAATGAGCCAGAAACATGCATGTCTGCGGTTACCATTCCTACTCGTGGCCTTATTGATCCTTTTTGCGTACATGCCCAATAATTTTCCCCTTTTGTTTATATTAATACGCATTTTCTTGGCACTTTGTTTATTTCATATCCTGGGCTTAGAACGACTCAAACACAATGAGTCCGTTTCGCCAACGTTGCGACGCTGGTTGCTAGCCGAAAACCCATTGGCACAGCTGGCCGAAAGCACAAAATGGCGATAGGACTCCGGTGTGAGCTTTCGTTGTTTTTGTGTTTTTATGTTTCTTTACACATGTTTCCCCAACATCCTTTGCTCCCAAGTACCCAACACTTTTGCTAGCCAAGTGCAATACCCTACTTGGTTATGCCGCACTGATGACGGCTAATGAGCCAGAAACATGCATGTCTGCGGTTACCATTCCTACTCGTGGCCTTATTGATCCTTTTTGCGTACATGCCCAATAATTTTCCCCTTTTGTTTATATTAATACGCATTTTCTTGGCACTTTGTTTATATATATATATATATATATATATATATATATATATATATATATATATATATATATATATATATTTAGACGGTCACAAAACGCTCTGTTCGTTTTATCATTTTACCTTGCCTAAGGTTATATACAAGATGCAAAGCTACCACTGAAATACCATTTTTGGAGTGAAGATGGAACCACTTGCGACTGTTTATCAGTTTCGCATTTGACATCTATAGATATCGTTCAATTTATAGCAGGGATGTCTCTTGATTAGTGACTTGAGAGACATAGCCTGTACTACACTGACGAGCTCAAATAAGAGCGAAACACGTGTCTGTAGTTTGGTTTTGCCCTGATATAGGTTGAATGTTATTTATATCTATTTATATCGCAGCATTCAAGGTGTCTTTTAAAGTGTTAGAAATTTCTAACCGATACCATTTCAGTTCAAAACTGAAATTATTACTTTTGACAGTATGGCATTAGATACGTTATGTATCATCTTTGGATATATATATATATATATATATATATATATATATATATATGTAGGAAAAGAAAACAACTAAACTATATTATTAAAGACGATAAAAATATAGACTGATCCAAGAGAGGACCAGAGAAGGCAGAAGAAGGTAGAAGAATCAAAAAGGCGAATATTTGCAAAATAAATAAATAAATGCCAGCGACAAAAAGAATTTTTTTTTTTTGTTATTTTTGTTTTACCAACCTTTTTTTTGTAAGTGCAGAATCCACGCACCCGATGATTTTCTTGATTGGAAGGAGTCCCAGGGAAGGAATTTCATATAAATATACAGGGTGTTCAAAAAAGTGTCACAAAATGAATTGGGTAATAGTATGTCCCAAAATAAGCAAAAGGTGTTAAGTGTTTTTATTTTAATTCTTTTTGTTTTAAGACGGTCCTGTGCGAAATGCTCTCGTAATCGGGTTGTCGACCACCGGGAACCGGCGCAGTGCTATTAGACTTTTCAAGCAGTACAAACACATTTCTTTCTGTTCATGTTATTTTTTATACAAAGTTTTGTTCTTAACAGTAAAGTTTATTTAATTCTTTTGTTTGTTTAATTACGAACAACAACAACACACAAAACAAAGGGTTTATAAACATATGTCCGCAAATTAACGGTTTCGGAGATACGGACCATTTTGCGTTTAAAACAATTTTTAAATGTGTACAAAATAAAATAATATTTATTAAGGAACAGAGTCATATAAGATGTTCAAAGTTTTAATGCTGCTTCGACGTAGGTACTGTCGAACTTTTTCGAAAAGACCTATAATGTATCCCCAAAGGAAAAAGTCAAAGGGGTTTAAATCAGGCGATCTTGCAGGCCATGGTACAGGTCCACCCATTCCTATCCATCTTTCTCCGAAAGATCCGTGCAAATGCTCTCTTACGGCAATTGTAAAATGGTTTGGAGCGCCATCGAACTGGAACCACATTAGATTTCTTTGTATCAAAGAAAGACCGTCTAAAAGATCACCCAATGTGTTCTGCAAAAATTTTAAGTAATCAGCTTCCATGAATTGGTTAGGTAGTACAATCGGACCTACTAACCGGTCGCCCAAAATACCTATCCAAATGTTTAACGAAAATCGGACCTGGTTCCCACAATACTATGAAGATTTTTGTCAGCTCACATTTCGTGTAAACACTGCCTCATACTAATAATACTGACAAATAATTTCTGCAATAAAATTGGGGTCCTCAACATCATTTCTTTGAAACCAGTGGCAAAACTTCAAATGTGCCTTAGGATCAAGTGGATTCACAGCATGCACTCGTTGGATATGGTAAGGATAAAGCTGCTGCTCGTCGAGTATTTTCCAAACCAGAGGAGCCCCAATTTCCACCTCCGCTGATATTCTTCGTAAACTAGTTTCTGGATTCTCTTTTTTTCATGCCAACATTGCTTCTTCTGTCTTAGAGGTGACACCGACTTTGGTCTCCTGGAATTATGGAACTGTTTCCCTAATGAACCTGCATCATGCAATTTTTGGTGCAGTCTTTGATATATACTAATTGAAGACATGTGGGAAAGAGTCTACATACAGACGTAGCGCTTCTCTTAGTTAATTCAATATTACAAAACCGTTAGTTTGCAGACATATGTTTATTAAGACCTTTTTGTATATTTGTGGCCATACTACCAGCCAATTCGTTTTGTGACATTTTTTTAACACCCTGTATATTAGTGTATATATAGAAATCAAGAAAAGGAAATAATTGGGTAAAAGCAATGAAACGGCTAAGTGAACTTTTTTAAATTACCCGAGCTTTCGACCCTTTCTGATGATGGATTTTTTTTTATTTATACAATAGTTACAGTATTATAACCAGTTATATTTAGTTGAGGATGTTTCATTGGATGTTAACAGAATCTATCCAGATATTAATTTTATTGAGGCTATTGATATTCTTAACAGGTAAATACGGGAATTTAGCAAACACATTTTTACCTGTGAGTTTCAGAGTCAAACTAAACCTAACTGATTAAAACACTCTAAATATAACTATAACCAGTAGAAAATTAAGAGTGTATTTTGTCATATGAAATAACAATAATTCTTGCTTTAATTTTTATTTTTTATTTAAATAACTAACTGCAAACCAAGGTTTAAGTATTATTTTTTGTGCAGTTTGCACTTGGTGGCTTATCCCTTGATTTCAAAAATAGCATATCTTCAAATAAATTTCAATTCACAACCCTGAGCCAGAGTGGAAATATTCTCCTTCAGAAATAATTAATTAACATTAATATATAATTTCAGAATTTGTGAAGAAAATGTGTAGGTAGTTATTTAGAAATACACTTTATAAAAGAATTAACATTTTTTTTAATAATTTGTAATTTTTTGTTAATGGTGGTATTTATTACACGCACTTTTACAGATATATATTTTTTTAATAAAGTGCAAGTGCTTTACAGTGATAGAATCAAACTTTCTAAATTGCAGAAACTTTTTTTTACATAAAAACCTTTGATCAGCGGGCAGTTTCGTTTACAAAAAATTTGAGTTCGAAATATTATTATTGTCACATTACCATTAAAATCAAAAAAGTATAATTTATTATTGAAAAAATCAATATAATTAGTTAAAGCAAACATAAAATATTAGTTGGTTTCAGAGCAGTTAATTAAAAAAATTAAAATCTATAACAATTTCATTTTAAAAATTGTTATGTTTTATACATTATATTAATATTCTAAACTTTCACAATTGCCTTGCCTAGATTTTCTCCTCGCAATAATCCAACAAATGCACTGAACATATTTTCAAAACCATCAGTGACAGTTTCTCGATATTTCAATTTTCCTTCATTTACCCACTCCATAAGTTGCTGAGTTCCTTCATTCCATCTGTCTATCCACTGAATGACTAAAAAACCTTCCATTTTAAGCGATTGCAATACAACCGGCATTTGAACAGCAGTGGCTAAAATAATCAAAAATCCCATGAAAGATATCTCAAATAATGGTTTACTAAATCAAGAATCAATTAAAACCGATTTCAATACAAACAACTTTTAAAGTAATGACACATGTTAGCTAAGGTTAATAAAAATAATAATAATGTTTGAAATATTGTAAACGCTATTATTACTTAATAATAAACCAGTCTTTAATCAAAAAAGTTCAAACAGATCTCTCAAAAACAATTCCCAAAACAGAGTTCATGGTTTAAACTACACCTCTAAACTTTCTTTTTCAGATCCTCATAGATTTACTGCTAGCAAATTTATAAAATATAAAAATACAGTATAAACATTTATAATAGTAATCGTAAAAAAATATAGCATATATATATATATATATATATATATATATATATATATATATATTGAAATGGATCCTCCTTCCGGAACACCTTTCTTCAATCAAATTATCGGTCGTGGATTCCAAAATTTTTAAATTGATTGTCCTAAAAAATAAATTAAAAAAAATATAAATATAAAAATTTATTTTCTTCCTCTTCTTTCTACTCCGCTTCCTTTTTCTGTTCTTCAACCCTTTTCCTATACCTTCAAATTTCTGATTTCTTTCTATTCGCTGCTTCTTTATGCTTCAATACTTTCTATTTCTTGCCTTTAATCTCCTCCTACTACTTTCCAGCCCTGTCCTCACTGCTTTTCTGTAACTGTTAACTTTCTTCTGCTCTTTCTGTTTCAATACCTGCTAACTAAACTATTTCTATCAATTCCTCGAACTTTCTGGTTTCTACGTTCACGTCCTCTATCTTTTTAAAGATTGCTTCTTCTTATATTATTGCTGCTACTCATAACTTCATTTTAAAATAAACTTTCTTAATAAATTTAATATCTTTTTATTTTTATGACAACTTCTCTGACAAATCAATCAATAATATTCAAAATTTTTTTTTAAAAACAAATTATATACTAAACAAAAACAATCAAAATACAAAAATACTTAATCTAGACAACCAATTTACAAATAATAGATCACGTTCCAACATTCCATTGAAAGAACGTGCCCATGAAGAAAAATCCATATCAATATATATATATATATATATATATATATATATATATATATATATATATATATATATATATATATATATATATATATATATATATATGTTCAAAATTTTTAATAAAAAAAAATGACAATGCAACAAATAAAAAAAAAAATAATAAGAAATGTGGTTTCCTCGTGCATTTATGATGGCTTAACAGCGTCTTTTAATACTGAAGGTCAAGTTATCCAGATCTTCTTGGGGAATCGCCATCCAGCACTGTTTAAGAGCTGATTGCGATTTTAAAATTGATTCTTGTCTTGAAAAACTCTTCGCTGAAACATATCCTACGAATGCTTAATAGGATTGAGGTCGGGCGATTGGCCAGGCCAAAACTTCCAAGAAATTTCTTGTTACTCTGGCAGTATGTGGAGTAGTAAAAAAAATCCTGCCCATACTATAATTCTGCCTCCTGTGTTGCTGTGAAACTCTTGTGTATTTTGTATTCAATTTCTTGCGCGCGCCAGGTTCTCTTTATACGCATATCCTTCGAGAATCTGGATACAAACCAAATCAAGATTTATCGGTGAAAAAAACAATATACCACTGATTTTGCTCCCATATAACATGTTCTTGTTCCCAATGTAGTCGTCTGGCGCGATTGCCCCAATTTAAAGGTTGGCATCTCCAAGGTCTTTGGCTAACTAAATTATGAGCTCCACGGAGATGATTAATTAACTGTCATGCTGTCACTGTGTGATTTTTTCACGCTTCTAACTAAACATACCGGTTCATATGAGGTGTTGTCATCCTTGATCGTCCCAAATAGCTTTTCCGAACGATTTCGGTTTCACGATAACAAGTCCAAACAAGTTAGATGACGTTTATATTATCTGGCGCAATTATGCCTACAACCCTTAACATTTCGTTTTTGGCCAAATGACGTCAAGGCATATTTAAACAATTTTTCCGAACACCTTTGCACGAAAAAATTAATAAACAACTAAAGAAATCTCGACTAAAATTGTAAATTATCAAAATAATTTCTTTATGATAAATTCTTTGATTTTATATTTCCTTAAACAAACATTTTTTTTTAGAAACATTCTTTGTAAATCAATTTTTTTATGTTTACATTCCTAGAATTGTGTTACACTGCCCAACATATTTTAATGTGTAAAAGAAATAAATACATATTGAAAATAATTATTAATATCCCTAGATTTTGAGCCTGTGTGCATGATTTGTACCTTTTGTAATTTTAACGTCGTTATAATTTGAAATCGATCCGCAAACAGACACTCTACCATATTTATTCATTTGGTAGATAACTTTGGAACTAATTTCACCACCAACCTGAAATCAGAATATTATGATGAGTATTAAAAAATTTATAATTTGTTACTAAAAGTATTTACGAAACCAAATAGAATGAGTAAAAGTGGCAACGAATTGCCTAAAAAAGTTTAAAACAAATATTTACAGTTACGAAAATGACCTCTTCTTCTTTTTTCTGCTTTTCTATTATTAGCGAACGCATTGGTCCACTCTTCCCTGTTTCTGATATCTCTGAACAAATCACGTATTGTTCTTAGCCCTGTCCATTGTCGTATATTTCTGAGCCATGACATTTTCTATTTACCAACTCCTCTCTACTCTTTGATCTTAAGGCCTATGTTTCAGATGTTGGTACCTATGGCATTAAGAAGCTTCAGCAAATCTTTCATATTGTCCGCAATTAATACTGTGTTGTCCGCATACGGTAAACCCATAATCCATATACTTTAATACATATACCGAGTTTTGCCAGCTTGTCTTAAAACATGCTTTTAAAGCTTAGATTAAAAAGGAGCAGGTAAAGAAAGTAGGTATCCTTCTATGACCCCTTTAATTTTTTTTTGCTTCGCAAATTCGTTATGGACCTTTACTTTCGCTGTTTGATTCCAGTACAGACTTTCTACACAACGTATATGTTTTTGGTTTATATCCATCCTCTTTGGGATTTAAATGAGTTTCTTATGTTGAACTCTATCAAATGCTTTCTCGTAGTAGATAAAGCATAACATGACATCCTTTTTTTAGATCTGAGCAATTCTGAATTAATATTTGAGTTGTTACTATAACCATTTTAGTTCCTGAAACCAAATTGTGCAGATCCTATATCTGTTTCACATTTTTTGGAAATTCTGTAGTGTATGATTTTAAGGAATATCTTTAATGGGTGGCAATATAGACTAATCATTCTATATTCGTCGCACTTTGTTGCATTGGTCTTTTTAGTAAAAAGACAAAAAAAAAGAGAATGACTTACATTGTCAAAATTACCTAAGAAATCTAAAACAAATAATTTCAGTTACCAGAAAAACTTACATTATCAAAATAACAATCAATTCCATAAGGAGCAGCTCTAGTAAGTGCTTCATCTATATTATCAGTTTTATAATTAATAAAACAATCAAAACCAAGATCGTTCACTAACCATTTTCCTTTTTCATCCGAACCAGCAATACCAATAACTTTGCAGCCCTTTATTTTAGCAATTTGTCCAACAATACTGCCTGTAGCTCCTGCTGCTCCTGATACAACAACCGTTTCTCCAGCTTTAGGACGACAGATTTCTAAAAATCCAAAGTATGCTGTAAGGCTAAAAAACAAACATTGTAAATAAAAGTTTTACAAGACTTAACTGAATAGATACACTACAAATCTACATAGATTTAAATTTTTAACTTACCCAATGTGTCCCAAAACTCCCAATGCTAGTGACAAAGGAAAGTTGCCAAATTCTGGTAGCACAGTTGGTGAAGGGAATTCTTCGAGATAAGGCGGCCTTTCTCCATTAGATATTGTATGTGTTCTCCAACCAAAAGGGCCAATTACATATTTTCCAATAGGAAATTCGGGATTCTTACTGTCGATGATTCTAGAATTTTATCCATAAATTTATAAGTTATCATAAAATTTGTTGATTTGATTTTTATTTATTAATAAATAATAATTATATAAAACTATACTTTGCCAATTGAAGGCCTATGAATGTATCAGGTACAGAATGACAATTTAGGAATCTCACGTATGCCCTCATGTAAGGATCTATGCTTAGATAGACAGCTTCCGCTAAAAATTCTGTAAAAAAAAATAATACATATATAAGCTGCTTTTTAAAATTATAAATAATACGATATTATAGAAACCCAATTAGGTTTAAAATATTTTTATTGATAAATTTTCGTTTTAATAATTTACTTTATTTCTAACGCTTTTTTAAAAGCATTAAACATTAATAGATGCACACACTCTGGTAATTTAATAAATGATCAAACACATGTTAATAACTCACCACTTTTAAACCTTTTTGTTTTAGAAATTACAATCTATGAGTACCTACCTACTTCACGAAAAACATGCAATCACTTGCGATTACTTAGAATTTCTTATGATTTCTTGTAATAACTTTTGAACGCTTGCAAAGTCTTCTTTTTACTTGCAATCACTTGTGATCGCTTGCAATCACTTGTTATCACTTTAAATGGCTTGTGATCACTTGCAATCATTTGTGATCAGTACAACCGTTGAGATGGCTTGCTTGTTATAACATATATTCTCTTCTGCTTGCTACCCCTGATTTGGGTTCTGTTTTGGGTTGTCTTTTTTTCTTTGGCTTCTGGTGTGGGTTTTATATTTTTTTTTTATATTAGTCCAGTCAATAAGGAAACTTGGCTTCAAATTCAGTCCTAATGCATTTTTTTACTTGAAATTTTCAAGTAGGTAGGGTAGGTAGACTTTTTTCAAGAAAAAAAGTCTATTCTATACCAAAATATCCTTTGATCGTGGTGGTGGTACCCCAAAAGTTTTTTTTTTGTCAAAATAACGCTGGAAGTCGTTAGAAGACCTAATTCCAAGCAAAAAATGTTTTTTTTTTTGTAAAAACTCAATACTCAATCTTGAGTTATTGGTGATTGAAAAATGACATCATTTCGGACGGTTATTTTCTAATAACTTAAAAACTAAGCATCTAATGCAAAAAAGTGTAAGAAACATAATAGAGTGTTATAAAAAAAAAACGTTTTTTTAGAAATCTTCTATTTGCAGTACAAAGCGAGATATAGTAGGTAAAAGGATACTTTTTTTTGTTAATGCTCGAATAGATACTTTCAACGTGATAAAAAAAAATGATCGATTTTACATGTATAATGCTACAAACACTTTTTGTAAAAAGACCTTAAAAATGGGCACTGTTAAATGTTGATTACATTCAAACTAAACGAGATATGGTACAAAAAATATTGATCACTTATATATTTAAAAAAAACTAACTAATTTTGGAGCAGATGTGAATGAGATTTCTGTATACCGACTACTCACGGTCAGAAGATTATTTTTAATCCCTTAAAATCACTTGTGAACATTTGCAATTATTACTTGTGATCAATTGGAATTAGGTGTGATCAGTTGGGATCACTTAAGGTCACTTTTGATCACTTTAAATCACGTCAGAAGTACTATTTGACCACGTATACATATAACGGGACGTATCCTGACGGTCGTGACACTACGTAGCCCACCATAAAACCGATATACTTCCAAAAAACTTTAATTTAAAGCAAACTATACGTAAATAAAAAAAATTATTAAGAATAAAAAATTTTTAATATATCTTTCGACTGTCTGTCGGTAAAATAATAAGAAAACTCAGAAGTTAATAATCGCAAAAATTGGTAGCGTTGATCCGTAAAATTTTGCTTTATTAAAGACGAGGAATTGTAATGGAAATAAAACGAAGAAGTGTGGTATTGGCTTTAATTGCCTAGTTTTACCAGTGATAATGCTTAATTAGTTGAAAATTTATTAGATACTTACCTGCATTTTTTAGTGGTGGTAATTTTTCTTCTATCAGTTCTAAATCACCCTCTTTTGGAAAGCCTTCAAAAAATTTTTTAATAATGAACTTTTTTGCTACAACCATTTTATAATAATTCGTAACGGAATATTAATTTGTTTTTAAGATCAAATCATTTAAAATTAATAAAGTTATAGTAATAGCAACTATCCAGAACTGTAAATACATTTACTTATCTACCGATTTAAAACAGATAATGTAAACTGTTTATACAAAACAGACATTGCCATTAATTATCTTTGTGATATAAATAAATTTTATTAAAAACAAATAATTTCTACATTACGAAGAACTAATTGGTTTCAAACAAAACAACTAAATTATGTGTAATTCCAACCTATTTTACACAATTAAATTTTTTATTTACTAAAGACTGTAATAATAAAAAAGGCAAATTAATTTCTTAGTTAATTATATATTGAACGTCTTTTTATAGTCAACTTTTATATTGTCGAGGTTTATGCCCAGTGGGTAGTATTGAAACGGTATATGCGTCACAAATTTATCAGAACAGTCCCTGTAAAACGTGAACCAAGTGCATAAAGATTGTTTGTGTCACTTGCTAAGAATGCAAGTCAGGCGAGTTTGCACGTGAGTCGATTTTAAACAGAGTTGTACTAGCTAATCCTGAGCACGTTCCTAATGTTAAGTTCCAATACATTTTTAGTGATGCCTGTTCAACTAGACACAGACAACATTTACCCATCATATTTTTATTTTGCAGAGGGTTTCAACTTTGTTTTACCGTGGTACGTCGTAAATCTAGAATATGTGCCTTTGGGACAATAAACAACATCGTTTCTAATTTAATAATAGAATCCTACAAAAACAGCGGATAACAACAGTTTTTATATTTGATTTTAAATTTTAGTAAAATTAAAGCACTATGCTTGTAAGCCTGAATGTAAGACACCAGTAATAATAATATTTTAATTATTTGGTTGGTTGAAAACATTTGAAAGCAAAAATGGAAGAATGTAAATTTTTTAAATTAAATTGTTTTTTTTTCAAATCGAAAAGATTATCCATTCTCAAATGTGGTGTTTATTATAAATAAACGAACAACTCAAAATTAATCCACATATATTGGTGTTCAATAATTACAAAATAAATATTAGTATTAGTTGAGGGAAATCCTTCCCATCAACAAGTAAGGAAAAAAGACACACCGTTCGACTGTGGAAATCCAACAAGAATTTTTGTTTGCAGTTAGAGGGGACAACATACTTGCAGACCGGTTTCGACCTATTGGGGTCATCATCAGTACAAGGCAATGTTGTCCGTCAGCGTGCTTAAAGCATAAACGCTGACTGAAAAATCAACTAAAATCACCAACGATATATTACTTTCCGTTAAGAAAGTGTAAACGTCGTGATAGTAGTGTCATCTTCACCTCTAACGGCAAAACAAAATTCATAATAAAATTATTCTAGTCGAACGTGTGAGTACGGATAATATCTGCCAAATTAGCATTTTCTCAAATCGAAAAGATTATCCATTCTCAAATGTGGTGTTTATTATAAATAAACGAAAAACTCAAAATTAATCCACATATATTGGTGTTCAATAATTACAAAATAAATATATTAGTATTAGTTGAGGGAAATCCTTCCCATCAACAAGTAAGGAAAAAAGACACACCGTTCGACTGTTTCCCTTAGCTTAAACAGACTTATTTCAATGATTCTCCAGTAATTTTATACTATCCTTGTAATGATTTTCCTGAAGCTCTGTAAAATATTGTTCCATGGCTGCAATAGCTTTTTTATTCAACGAAAAACAGATGTACCTACCGTGGATCTTAAAAACAAAAAACACGAGAATGTGTAAAATGACTGCAAATCAAAAATACTAAAAAAAATGACATCATAAAGATAGAGACATAAGCATAAAAAAGTATTATACAAATCATTAAATTCGTGGGTATTAATTTAGTTACATCAGGTCCATAAATTTGATTAAACAGTTAGATCGCCAGGAATTGTTAGCTCACAATCTCTAAAAGACACGATCCGCTCCTGGTTAATTATTGACCTTAAAAATATTTCATTGAAATAGTTATTTATGATATGAGTGTTAAAAGTGAGGTTTTATTTTGTGAGTGAAAACGTTTGTGAAATGAGCGGAGCGAATTGAACAATTTCACGAACAAAATAAAATCACTTTTAACACAAATACCATACCATGTTTTTTGTACAACTTCCCTATTTTGATAATGAAACGAGCGAATTTGCAATGACAATAAACCAAACCGTGTTAAAAGTAAACTAAACCGTGTTAAAAGTAAACTTGTTTACATGGCAACGTGTTAAAAGTCTTTTTAACACGCTGCTATGTAAACAATCGTTTTTAACATTGTTTGCTATCATTAAAAGTGTCACTTTTAATGACAGTTGTACAAAAAAGGATTTAAAACGTATAGGCAATTAGCACACATCAGCATCAGTATTATAGTGAATTTCATGAAATACATGCATTAATGAAGCTGAATGTTTAAGTCCTAGTGTTTATGTTAGTTCGAATTAATCAAATAAACACTGTTACAGTTTAATATCAGTATAATTACGGCAATAATAAGTATTATCATCTAGAATATTTGTATTGTCAATGATTGTCAATCATCTGTCTTCATTCCAGGCAGTAAATTCTAAGTAAATTGTAAAGGTGTTTTACCAGCTTTAAGGTGATATACTCCAACATTTTGGCGCGAAACCTAGAAAGAGCAACGATACTCAAACAAACCCAGTACAGAGAATAAATGTAAAAATTTTGTCAGGTATAAATTAACCCCGACATTTAAAACAGATACCGATTCGCCGAACTGTACTGGGAGGTTCATAGTAGAGGGCGTTTTAAATCAAAGAATAGAATATTTTAAATCTGTATTGCGTTTTTCTCAAAAATTTCAAAATATTTTGATATGAAATTTTAGTCATGGTTTTAACCTTTACAGGTTGGGATTTCATATTTTTATGGATTCACAAATGTTAGTATTATTTTATATTATTTAGTAAAATAAGCGGTACCTGCTCGTATAATGTAGATCCTACTACGACTTTAAGCTTTAAAATGTCGACGTAGATTGCTGAGAAGCTTACTCAGTTCGCTCGAACTTGGAACGAATAATATTCTATTAACACTTTTGCAGTTTTTATCTTTCGTTTATAATAGAAAATATTTTTTATATTAAATGAACTAAAATAAAAATATCCGATAATACAGCTACATAAAGCGATAATATGCGTATCTCGCTGCTTATATTGTTTGTTTCTAAAAATAAATTATATTAATGAAAATCTGTTGTGCAGAACTTGCAGGTAAATTCTAAACCTATTATTCTCCTAGTAATATAGGAAATATTAAACGCAAGACATTTTCTTTGAACCAAACTCATTTTGTGAGTAAATGCTTCTCGAATTTAATAGATGATACTTGAAGAGATAAATCTTACTTGAGTCTTAGTGAATAATATATTAGAATAAGTAAAGCGATAGACAGAAAAGCAACTTTAGTAAAATATATGGATTTGAAGAGTATTACAACGGATTTCAGTTAAGAAATCTGAGAAAAACTAATATTCGGGAAACACTCAAACGGTTTCAGCTTAGTTCGAATAAAAAAAGCAAAAAATACACTTTAGAAATGAAATATTTGTTGGAAATCGTAGAGTGCCAATACTATGAGCAAGAACAGTATATTATTTTTATTTGTAATACATCTACAAAAAACCTTTAAAAAAAACGGCCCTTGGTAAGCCAGGCGCATCAGTAGATTTATATTAATTGAATATATTAAAAGTATACGTTTCAGAAAAAAATGTTTTAGATAAAAGTTGTAGGTCTCTTTAAGACAAACAAAAAAGTCCCGTAACATTTTTTTGTACAGGGTGAAGTAAAAAAGTTACGAATTTTTTTCCATTTTGATTTGATGTCACGCCTAAACGGCCGGACCGATTTGGCCCATTAACGAACTTTACCGAGATGGTTGATTTTTGTACCAAATTTTATTTCGATCCGTTAAGAAATGCGACCGCTATTGTGTCCACAGATTTCGTTATATCGGAACTATACATACATATATATATATATATATATATATATATATATATATATATATATATATATATATATATATATATGTTATGATGTAGTGTTTCACGGATGGTAGAATGAACAGTAGTGGTGTTCCGGGTTTCAATCCGTTGGTTGTTTGTGTCTTCACGACGTTTCGCCAACATCTCAGCTGGCATTTTCAAGTGATGCTTCCTTTGCGGCTGCTCAACTTGGAATGTCGAAGCGTTTTGTTGTTCTGAAGGTCTCCTCCCCGTAGAGGTGTACTATGTTATGATGTAGTGTTTCACGGATGGTAGAATGAACAGTAGTGGTGTTCCGGGTTTCAATCCGTTGGTTGTTTGTGTCTTCACGACGTTTCGCCAACATCTCAGCTGGCATTTTCAAGTGATGCTTCCTTTGCGGCTGCTCAACTTGGAATCCAAGTTGAGCAGCCGCAAAGGAAGCATCACTTGAAAATGCCAGCTGAGATGTTGGCGAAACGTCGTGAAGACACAAACAACCAACGGATTGAAACCCGGAACACCACTACTGTTCATATATATATATATATATATATATATATATATATATATATATATATATATAATCAACTTTTGAACGGAAGGTGTTTTTAAGGTCAGGGGGGCCCAAAACGAAAAACTGTAGTAAAATTTTCCCGAAGTCGTGACCTGAGAACCAGCTGAATAGTAGATATAAATCGACTAAAATATTGTCTTATGGAGTTATGCTAAATATAATATAATGTTGTATGTAGTTATGCCCTTTGCTTTATTTTTTATTCATGATACATCTAAACTGTACCAAATTTTTCTCCGCTTTCTAAGGTGTTTTCTAATGATGATTACAAAGGAACAGAAACGAAGAGTCAGAAGGTTATCAACTACGGACGGCACTCAGGGGGAGAGCAAGTCATCGATTTTAGATTTTATGGTAACTGTAACTGTAAAAGAAAAGAAAAATATCTATGTGGATGGTATATAGGGCGCCACCTATTTTTTATAAAAAGCAAGGAAAAATAAAAGTACTAATAGAGATGTTAAATATATACAAATGAAAAAATATCATTTTGTCAAAAGTTCTGTGAGATTGATAGTCACATAATTACCGTTTATTTGTTAGGTTTCAAATTCTAAAAGAGATTTACTAGTACACTCGTTAAGTAATAGAAAGCTTTAAGTTTTGAGATAACACCTATATTAACGATAAAAAAAACTAGTTACAAGGTGGACAAATTAGGTCATATAATTTTAAAAAAAGGTAACTAGCTTAACAGCTGTTAATGCGACATAGCTACAAAGGTGGACATAAAGTATATAAACACAAAAAAAAACAATAAGTAAATAGACATAAAACCAAATTTATTAATTGGTTGAACTAATACCAAACAGGATATGTCATACAGAAAGCATTGAATGCTTAGATAATACGTACAGGATGAATACCGGCATTCTTCGCACAAAACCACTAAATTTTTTACTAGACTTAATGGTGTATAGTGGATACTTTACATTATTTACACAGCAAAATAATTTTAAAAACTACTGTATCCAAGTGGGCCATATAAAAACACAACCGAACTAAGAAAAAGACTGATCTGTAAAATCAAAAACTAAAGTTACGCTCCTTGCGAAGTGGATCTAAGCAGCCTCTTTGATCAAATTCTCAGAAATCCATTCTCGTATTCGCATCGGTTTTTGCTTAATTCTGACTTAAAAAAAACGCAGGCAGCTTCTCTAAAACAAAAGAAGAGAGGTTACTCACGCGCTTAAGGACGAAAATTCTATAAAAAAGGCTTATAATAACCACTATATGAATAGAGACAATAGAAAGATATATGAAATGTTATATAAAAACTTGGTTTCTGGAATCAAAAATACCGTTGAAGAACAGAAAGACGTTGTTCTGTATTCAAAAATAGGAATGAATATACAGCCGATAGAGGTATTTTTTGTTATATGAAGTATTGTTTTTTTCTCAGTGTAATGTATAATATTTTGGTGTCTTATCTGTAGACAACAAAATTTTGCGCAAGTATTATGTATGGTTGAAATCAGAAAAGAAATATCTTTATGTTTCTGGTATTCATTTATTTATATTTATAAAAAATTAAACACATATATTTTTTAAATTTAATCAACAGATTGGAAAATTATGAGTCTATATCACTGCCTAAAGTGAGGATTGAGAAAAGATTCGGATTTATGGACCGCCCGCTGTTCCCAGGTAAGGGGTGACATCAAAGACATTTTACCCGATTTGAATTATTTTAAGTCTAATTTTCCTCCCATTAAATCTTTCATCGCACATTTTTTTTAAAACGTGATCCCTGTTTACAGAAACAAATTCTGTCCCCCTAAACCCGAATTTTATGTTTTCCTCTACTCAAGGTAGTATTTTATTAACGAGATTTCTCAGCTGTATTGGAAATTTGGGTTTGAGAAGAGAAGGTGCATATGTTTCTGCAGGCTATATTTTTATTCATTGAGTACACATCGGTGTCAAACCACCTACTTTTAGAGCGGTTGTAGCAAGTTTGTGAAATCCCGTCTTCTACTCATTCTAGGTACACATTTTCAGCTTTAGAAACTACATAGAGAGGCGCCAATTCACCAGATGCACAAACCATTATTGAGGTGGACGATTTTGTGGCATGTTTTATTAACTTCTGATGTTTTGCTCCCCTTTTTACTAACCATTTTAAGCCCTGGAGTCGTTTGTGAGATTAATCTCGTCATATCTTCACAACGAACCTGGTAAGATACTTTCTATTTTGCTTTAAAATTATCAAAATACTCATTGATGGTCGTGTTATTATTTCCTACTCGAACACGATTCACACTCTATGACATCCTCTCGCTCACCTTAGATTTTTACTTTTTTAGGAATGAACACAATTTAGACTTTTATTAAACACGGGAATATTTCGACCGATACGGTTAAGATTAGACTTAACCAATATTCTCAACTCAAACTTTGTCACTGAAAAACTTAGGTCGCAAACGTAATAACATACAACTTTCTCTTCCTTCTTCGTCAATATAGTTTGTCTACCAGGCTTAGGCAAAAAAATGACCAGTAATAGAACTTTTTTATTTTAAAATTGGGTAAATTGTTAATTAAAAACGGTTTTTTTATGGGAATCGATACTAAACCCTAATAAGCTTAGCTTCAAAAAAGAAAGAAAGTCAAAGTACATATTTAAGTAAATATCACACGTCCAGTATTGATATAGACAGCAATGAATATGGTGTATAAGTGGTGCAAGGATAAAGGCCTAACAGTCAATAAAAAAAAAAACAGATGACTGATTCACAAAGAAAAAGGCGTTGCAACCGATAACGCTGAATAACGTGCTGGTACCAATGACCACAGAAGCCAAATACCTGGGTGTGGTGGTTGACAAGAGGCTACCATAAAAGCAGCACATCCAAAACGTTATACGCAAAGCTACAATCTCATATGGTAGGTGTAGACAAATGTGTGGCAAGAACTGAGGCCCAAACCCCAAAATAAATATACAGGTTATTAGGCCAATAATTAATCTATTTATCCAAGTATTTTTAAACCTTAATATCTGTTTTGTTGCCTAATTCAAATATTTTCTTTTGCCTTTGTTGTTAGGTAATTGTATTTATAAGTTTTCTTATTTTATCTAAATTATTTAATTTTATTAAAATTAATTAGTTTTTGACATAGTTCGATACGGTTTAAGCATATCTAGTTTTATTAGAGATTTGTTACTTTTTTAACATATCAGTAACAAAAACATAATTATTATTATTTTGCAATATTAATTTCATTCTGAATCTAATAAAAATATTTAATTTATTATTACACCTTTATAATATTTATTAACAAATATGAAAATATGACTATAAACTTATACTTTTACATTAGGTTTTTTAATAGAGTAAATTGCAAAAGTGAAATTCAATACCGATGACTCAGTAAGAATAAAACCATGGACCGTATCAACCTTAAATCAACTAATAAGGGTCCAACCCTATTGCGAAAATTTAATTTATGTTATGCAGAAATGTCACACAGTGTAAATTAAATTTATGGGGCAAACTCTGCACATAGATATTACCTATGGATTATAGTAAGCCTCGTCGAAGATTATGTATATATTTACATTTTATTGAACATAAGAAAATTAGATATATTATAAATGTTAAAAAGACATTAATACATTTTAAAATATTGTATACTTAATTTAATATATACGAAGGTTGCCTTTTAAGTTTTTACCAAAATTGGAACATTTTTTGTTGTTGTAAATATTAGCTTAAAGTTTATACCTTCTGCTTACTTTTAAAAGAAACGCTTTTACATTACAAAGCTGATCTTGAAACTCTTTAACACATTCTTGAAGTGACGAAAATCACTCTCCACGCATTACTTGTTTGAAATGGAGAACAAAAATATTATAAACCTATAAATTGAGTAAATAAAGGGACAGGAATTGTGTGTTAATTAGTTGTTTGGCGTGTTGTCTGAAAGCTGGCATCGTCCTAGAAAAGAAGGATAAGACTTTTTTGTTGTTTTTATTTTTATGTTACCAAAAACCATAGGCAAACAAATTAATGTATATTATTTAGTTAAAGGTTTCGACTTATCCAGCACAAAAAAAGAACCAGCAACTCTAGTGGGACTCGGTTTGCTGTTAAACACCCAAAATTGTTTGCTTTAAGGTTTTTCTTTGTTCTCTTTTAGAAATCGTATCGTCTGTTTGTTTTGCGCTAGATATTTTGCGAAGTGGATAGTAAAATGTATTATGTGTGGTGTATTGTTTTGTACTATATTGGCCATTCTTGTCAGTTATCATTTAATTAACATTCTGCTTTTATTTCCTTCTTTTCTTCTTATTTAACTGAATATGATATCTGTTTGGTAACTACTTATCTTTTATATATGTATTTATTTGGATTTTGTGTAAAGCGTTTTCCGTTATTGTTCGTAGGACCTGCATCTTAGTTGTTTTTAGAATGAGTTTGGTTGTCGGTGGTTTAGCTCTTGTTTTCACATCTTATGTCAAGTGTTTTCCATAAATCTGGTAACAAACAGGTATGCTCTAGCGTATAGCAAAAAAATCAACTTCCGGTCTAAACACCAAGTGGGTCAAACTGATCAGATGTTGTTGTTTTTAAATGTTATATGCAAATTTTTTATGAAACAACTGAAACTTTCAAAAACTAAATAGCTATCAATGTCCGCATATTTTAAGTTACTATTTAATTTAATGAATAGTTTTCTATCAAATTTATTAAGCGAAAAGAACACATTTTCACTGTCGATTCCGATCCGACGCGACGGTAGGAACCAACATAACCTAGTGGACCTTAAGAAGATCTTTTTTTGTAAATAAATATATATATATATATATATATATATATATATATATATATTATAACATATGAAACTTGTTTCTATAGTATTCTATAAGTTACCATGTTATAAAGTACCTACTCCTTACCTTGAATTTTTGAAATTTTAATATAGATGTGAAGAAGGTAAGACTCAAATTAATTTCTTTTATTTTAAAGATTATTATTTTAACATATGCTCCTGGCTATTCTCTTTCTTAGGGTCAGAGTTCAAAAAATTTCAAATAATAAATAGATTCAAATTCAACTAATATTGAAAATTTCAACAAAACGATTATAAAATTCAACAATCATATACCAAATTATGTTTTCTAAACAATGATTCTATTTTAACCTTAACCTTACTTTTTCATATTGTGTTGTGCGCTTTTACACATTACTTTCAAAAACCAAATATAGTTAAATCAAGTGTTATGAAAAGTTCTGAATTTTGTAACTAATAAATCAAATTAAACTTATCTAAGAATGAAAAATAAATTATTTAAACAGTGAAACAGTGTACAAGTGAAGTTAAATGTTCATTAAATACATAAAAATCAAACACAGGAAAGTTCTTAATTTTTAAAAATTGGAAATTGATACCGTGTTCTGAAGATTTTGTATTCTCTTTGGACAGCTAAGGCACAGGATCTCCTTTTCAATTAGAATCCACCATTTCCCAGGACATCAATGATATACGGACACTTTAGAGATATTGACTAATAAAATTTCTTCTAATCAGGAAACAATCAGCTCTTGCATCAAATGGTAAGTAAACTAATACTTTCTTTCTTATTAGAAACTGGTTTTACCTTCGTTAAATTGACTCAGGAAGCATTTATATAAATGAACTGCTCAGCATACAATTTCTAACATTTAATTCTCCATAAAAATAAACTTTACGTCTTACCATATACTATCAGGAACTTTCTTGTAGTTTTGTCAACACTTTTGACTACTTTTAAACTTTCTTTTATAAGTATTTTGAAAAAAAATCGAAATTTTAACGGAGCAAAATTTATTACATCTTATCCCTTCAGAAGGTAGAAAACAAGAGAGCGATTCAGAAATAAACAATTTAACAACTGAATCTCCAAACAAACTTACACTATACATTATTATTCCCTATTCGCCTACTAATTATTTGTCAAATAAAATTACTAAAAATCTAATACTTAATTCCTTATTTACATTTAATACAATAATCATTCTTTTAAAATTTGCTATACTTTTGATGAATTGTTAATTTTATAATATCTTATTTATAATATAATCTAATATCTTTCTATTTTCAGAACTTTTCATTTGGGAATTAAACTAATAACAAATTACAATATGGCTTGAAAACAAACATTGTATATTTTGAAAGTAAGTAAAAATTTTTTATATTTCTTCTATGATTTCTAATATTTTATAATAAAATTTATGTAATGTTTTACATTTATGTTTTAACACTTAATTTTCTTATTTCATTTTATCTTTATTTATTTAAAATCAGTTTTAACTACCAATGTATCGTAAAATTTATAAACTTTTTAAATATTTACTCTTATTATCTATTTAATACATGATCATTAAAATTTTATATATTATAGATTAAACTATATTGAATCTTTAAAATAAATATCTCTTAGATGTACTTGTATATTTTAATTTCTTATTTTGTTTTATTTTTCTTTTTTAGGAATTGTGAAGAAGATGATGATAAATTATACCAAATTTACTGCATTTGCACTCTGCCTTGGAATAAGAATATTTTCCTTTTCTCTATTTTCATTAATTTTCTTTATATGTACTTATTTGATATAGCATAGTAACTTATATCATCTCAATATATATATATATATATATATATATATATATATATATATATATATATATATATATATATATATATATATATATATAATCTAAATAAAATTGCAACCTTTTTTTTATAGATGTTAATTGCCTGATAAAAGGTTAACTTTGCGAACTGCATTCAGTCGTTTACTGGAGAGTGAGCAAGGGTTTGATCGAGCTAAATAAAAAATTGAAAATATATTAAAAAAAACGGTCATTAAATTATTAGTGTTAGAAAAAAATGAAAGAAAATAGGAAACAAGCAAAAAGAAAATGGGTGCCACTTATTTTTTTGTCCTACGGATGGAAAATATAAGAAATCCAGAGAAAAGATAAAAAAATACATTATTTAGATAAAGTAACCTGGTAGACTATTAATAAGAAATTTAAAATTACACACTTTACTTAGAGAACGTAAAATAAAAATAAGAGAGAAAAGACTTAGGTACTATTCTTTACGGTTTGAAACAAACTGTTTCAGAAGAAAATTTAAAATAAAACAAAATTTAGTTATATTTTTTTACGAAACGAAAATAATAATCAGAACAACACACACTAGCGAAAAAAGAAAATATCTAATAAAACTTACCAATGTTTATTCAGTTGCTGAATAAAATAAAAAACATTATACCTACATAAGATATAAAACATAAAATCAGATATTAGGATAAAAAAATGTACATAAAATATTCGCATTAATTGAATCTGAAGATACGGTATAATACACATTTAATAATAACAGCTCAGATAAAATTTTGCCCTCTATGTGTACTCTGATAAAAACTAAAAAGTAAAGACATTCTTTGTTTAAAAAGAAATAGGAGTTAAAGAAACCTGTAAAAAATTTAATTAGTTTCACCTTATAGCGTTTGCTTTTAACTCGAATTAAATGAGTACCTATTTAAGAGTAAAAACAATTACAAGTATAATAAAAAACAGATTTTTTTTAAAGATATACCTATACGGCACTGCTCACTGGTAAAAACAATGAAGTTCTTTATATGAAATAGAACAAATTTAAAAATTTCCAAAAAAATAAATAGGTACTTCTTTTCTTAAATCTTTAATGAAAGTAGTTGTTTTTTCATTAATTGTTTTCTTGTTCATCGCAAAAAGGTATCCAACACCATCCCAGCTCTCTCGTAGATAACAGGTAAAGATAAAAAGATAATTTAACTATTTACTAATCACAGTTACCAGGTATTTGAACAAGGTAATACTAACAACCATATCGGGAAATTGTATCACATCCTTAAATGTAACACTGTAAGCACAAAAAACTAAGTAAGTTAAAAAAAAGCTGGTAACACAAGACTAAATCAAAAGTCATCTAAAATTCGGTGGAAAGAGCATTTAAAGAAGGAAATTTTTAGGAACCCTACGAAGGTAAGAAAATGAATCTGAATGGTCAATTTATAGTTTTCCTGTTTTCCAACCAAAACATACCTACATAATAAAGATGTATCTTTTAGCACGTACGCCATATTCTGCACAGTTTTAAAAAGCAACGAAAAATTTCGAGAAACAAGGTTTTTAAAAATGCTACAATATTTTAATTAGAAATTTTAAAATTACGAATACGAGACTGTTTTAGCCCTTTACACCAATATTAAGGACCCTTAGTATCAATAATTAAGTGCAATTGAGGCACTTTATAAGATCGGCTTGTGTGTCTCTCCGTCCCTTTGTGAGTGTGCGTTATAACTCTTAAACGGAAGGTCACAGGGTCATGAGATTTGGTGTATAGAATCCTCATATCGTGAAGAAAAACCCTATTAGTTTGGGTGCATAACGGTAAAATTTTAAAGGTTTTCCGAAACTCGTGTATATAAATATTCTTTAAGTTTGCATAAAGCAATTCTAAACACTGATATATGTTTTAAAACCATTCAATACAAACACACTATCTCTGTATGTATTGAAACACTTATGGGGACTTTGACACAATTTATTCACAAAATTGTTAAGATACACAGAGCTCTGCTGAATAACGTCTAAACTGCTTGACAATACAATGAACTCTTGTAAATATTTGAACTTAAACTGCCGTTAACTGCCCATACATCCCCTTATATACAACAAATAAACATTCTGGAATTTTCTAGAAACATTATTTAATCTAGTCAGTGTGTTTAGAAGTTTCTAGAATTTTCTAGAAACATTATTTAATCTAGTCAGTGTGTTTAGAAATTTCTAGAATAACAATCTTTCAAATTAAGGTTCTTTCCTTTACGGTTATCCCGTTACACTGTCCCCTCCTTAGATTCATTCCTCCTGGAATGTTATTTCCTAAATCGAAATCCCGCACACTTTTTGAGCCAGCCAACCCATCTTCTTGGAGCTGCTGCACATCTCCACTGTGGTTTCCTTGGTAAGGCGCCAAACGATCATGATGGACCACGACGGGTTTCCCTCTGGGAATTTTCACGATCCGATAAATGACATCGTTAATCTTCTTCTTGATGGTGTATGGACCTTCCTAGTTCTTCTGTAACGCCGTCGAGGGATATAGAGCCAGACTAAAACTCCAAGTTGGTAACTGTTTTCCATTGTCCGCGTGTTATAGTATCTCTCCATCCGATCACTAGGTAATTGAAGTTTTCCACGCACCAGGTTGTGTATATTCTCCTTCCGATTCTGAAGATCGGCGACATATTGTTCACGGGCCACTTCTTCATCAGGTTTACAACCAAACACCAAGTCACATGGTAGCCTCATTTCTCTACCTTCGCAGGCGTATGGCCCGTTGATTCGCTAATGGCTACGGTTAGTTTTGAAAATATCACTTAAATGTCGAAATTTTAATAATTGGTGGTCATTTTCAGTGTAAAACGACCAAACAACGTAAAACAAGCCCCTTTCTGTCGATTTAGAGCATTCTGAGTCGATTCTACGGTTAGTTTTGAAAATATCACTTAAATGTCGAAATTTTAATAATTGGTGGTCATTTTGAGTGTAAAACGACCAAACAACGTAAAACAAGCTCCTTTCTGTCGATTTAGAGCATTCTGAGTCGATTCTACGGTTAGTTTTGATAATATCACTTAAATGTCGAAATTTTAATAATTGGTGGTCATTTTGAGTGTAAAACGACCAAACAACGTAAAACAAGCCCCTTTCTGTCGATTTAGAGCATTCTGAGTCGATTCTACGGTTAGTTTTGAAAATATCACTTAAATGTCGAAATTTTAAGTCGATTCTACGGTTAGTTTTGAAAATATCACTTAAATGTCGAAATTTTAATAATTGGTGGTCATTTTCAGTGTAAAACGACCAAACAACGTAAAACAAGCCCCTGTCTGTCGATTTGGCCATTAAAAATAGTGGGATATGTCGATCCCAATCCCTCTGACACTCTGACACCACCTTTGACAGATAGTTGGTTATAGTCCGATTCATCCGTTCCACCCTTCCATCAGACTAAGGGTGCATCGCTGTGGTTCTTGTTTTGTGGATGCCTAATCTTTGGCAAACTTCTTGAAACAGCTTGCTCTCAAAATTTCTTCCCTGGTCTGAATGTAATTCTAGTGGTACCCCAAATCGCCTTACGAATTCTCCAACTAATATATCCACTAAAGTGATCGCTTCCTGATTGGAAACTGCATAGGCTTCAACCTATTTAGTGAAGTAGTCCATTACAACAAAGATGTACTTGTTTCCTACATCGCCCTGTGGGAGTGGCCCCAATACATCTATTGCGATTCTTTCAAAAGGACTTCCGACCAGGTATTGCTGCATTTCCGCCTTCGGTTTTCGATGCGGACGACACCAATCTTTAACATCGTTAGTGCAGTTTACCCAGTAAAATCTATCTCGGACCTTTTGCAGCGTTTTCGTAATACCTAGATGTCCTCCAGAACTGTCATTATGTATCTGTTTTAAAATGTCTGGTACAGCATTTCTTGGAACCACTATTTGTTTCCTTGTTTCAGTGCCCTTGGAATTTTCTATAAGTCTTTGAAGGAGCCCACTGTCCAAAATTAAAAATTTCCATTGGACCCAATATGCTTTTAAAGCAGGAGAGAATGAAGATATCTCTTTCCACAACGAACGACGGTCCATTCTCTCCCATTCCCGAATCTTTTTCAGAACGGAATCGTTTTCTTGTTGCTCCTTCAGCATAGAGCTCTTGTTTTCTGGCACAACCTTAACTAAGGCAAGTTTTTCCTCGTTCTGCTCCATGCGGGTACAATGTGGGCAATCAGGTCGACATGGTCTTCTGGAAAGTGCATCAGCATTACGATGTCTTGTTTCAGGTCTGTGCTCGATTTGAACATCATATTCCTGCAGTTTTTCGAGCCATCTTGCTATCTGTCCTTCTGGGTTCCTAAAGCTAAGTAACCACTTTAAACTGGCATGGTCTGTTCTGATCAGAAATTTTCTGCCATACAGATATTTATAAAAGTGTTCGACTAATTTTACAACGGCTAACAGTTCTCTCCGAGTTACACAGTAGTTCTTTTCAGCTTTCGATAAAGTTTTGCTGAAGTATCCAACCACTCTTTCCTTACCATCTTGTAGTTGCTGGCGTCGGTGTCCAGAATAAGCTTACCATCAGGAAGTGGATAAGCAAGAACAGGTGCTGACGTAAGCTGTGTCTGCAATATTTCAAACGCCTCTTGACATTCCTGATCGCAACAAAAGGACTTATCTAGTTCTGTCAAACGTGTCAAGGGTTTGGCGATGTCTCCAAAATTCTTAACATATTGTCACATACGATGAGAGGGCAGCAGGATACCTAACCAGGGGATAGATAACCCCAGGCGTGACATGGTGGAGGTGCCGTTGTTTGATCCCTGAGCTGATTCTTGCTAATCAGTTTAATTTGAACCATTCGTTGTTGTTTTAGCGTTTCTTTTGCCTCATGTCACTGACGTGACATGGTGGAGGCGCCGTTCTCGGATCCCTAAACTGATTCTTGCTAATCAGTTTAATTTTAACTATTTGTTGTCTTTTTTTATAGCATTTTTTTTTGCCTCATGTCACTGACGTGACATGGTGGAGGTGCCGTTGTTTGATCCCTGAACTGATTCTTCCTAATCAGTTTAATTTTAACCTTTCGTATTCATTTTTTTATAGCATTTTTTTTGCCCCATATCACTGACGTGACATGGTGAAGGTGCCGTTAGCTGTTCCTGTGAACTGTTTCTTCCTAAACAGTTCCATCTGTAAATTTCGATGCTTTTTCAATGCAAATATTTTTCCCCATGGCCCAGTTTACTTTTAACTATTCGTAACCATTTTTTATAGCATTTTTCTTGCCACATGCTACTGACGTACAGTGTGTTCTTTTGCACAATGTTGAGATACTTTTATACATATTTATCTTGAAGAGTTTAAAGATTGTTTTTTGATTGTTTTATGGAACTTTAAGGTGTGTATACTATTATTTGAAATTTGCCGGTGAAATAATAATTGTTTTTTAGAATAATGACCTGAATGCAGAATTAGCAGTTTTTGTGTATATGTTGAATATGAGTTATTTATGTAGGTCAATTATTATGTGTGTTTTTTTTTCACGGTCAATCGTATTAAGTTTCAGAAATGTATACAATATGTATTGTTGATAAACAAAAACTTTCTTCAAGTGAATTTATTGTAATTTATAATTGTTTATGGTGTCTTAGGTGAAGTAATAAATATTCGTCAATGTACCCCATTCGTATCTACGTTATAAGCTATGCCACATTGCGAAAAAATTAAATTTTCTTTAATTTTATTTTTTGTTGTATGTGTATATAGGGTACAGATATGGTCACGGTCTAGTAAATGTTTTATTTTATTTCTTTGTCAGCTCTAGTTGTGCATTTAATTCCGAAATAACAAAACCGCACACACAGCAATAATAAATTCAAGTTCAGATTATTGACATTGAACCTTTCTTTTTACTTATTATTTTTCTTCTTGGTTAGAGGTTTTGTTAATCTAATTAGGTAGTATATTCTGTATTTTCTTAGTATTTTTTTAATATGTCGTAAATTAGGAAACAGACACCAAATATTCGGTATAGTCAATTTTCTTTTTAACTTTAAAGAAATAAAGGTGGCATGTCAAGAGTAAGTATAAGAGTACAACGGACCAGAAACTTCGAAACTCCAAAACATGGTCGTTTTTTCTACATTGTAGAGATTAGAAATTTAGTATTTTTTTATTGTAATATAGAATCTGTTACATTAGGTATAAATTTAATTGCACTTGTTTAAATATTGTTATACATTTTTTTTAATCTTCATTAGTTTGTTATTTAAGGTTTCTATGGTGTTACTTAAAAGGATTTGGTTATTGTGCTAGTAAAATGAGTAGTTATTATAGAGATCAAGATCTAGAAAGAAGCGGAAGCGAAAACAATTTTTTTTTGATTATTTATTATTTTTGTTTTAAGAAAAAGGATAGAATCAAAAAGTTTTAAGGTAGTATTTGACTTCTAGATTTTAGGTATTTAGTTTCCTTTTTTAGAGTTACGAAGTTCTGCTGAGAGACAGCAGAAAATTGAGTGTGCAGGAAGCACGGAAAAGTTTTTTTTTTAAGCAAAGCACCAAGATGAGCAGTTGAGGGTTCCTGCTAGTATTTTTTTTTATATAATTGTTTCTGTTGAGGGTCAGCAGAAAAGTTTGTGTGCAAAGTGTACACAGAGATTTGGTGTTGATGATGGTCTCTGCTAAAGGAGAGCGGAAATATTTTAAGTGCACATGATGCAAAATAGGTGATAATATTACCAAGAAAGGTAGATGATGGTTCCTGCCAATGATATTGGATGATTTTTTTTTAGGTATAATGATGTCTGCTGAGGGACAGCAGATAAGTTGGTGTGCAGGATGCACACAGTTATATAATTGAGTTAGATAATGTCTGCTGGGAGATAGCAGGCGAGTTTGTGCGCAGTGCGCATGAAGTATTGTATATTTGGGGCAAGAGGTTTGCCCATTTGTTTTATATACCATGGTTTTACAAAAAGGATTGGAACAATATGTGAAGATTTAAATATAACACTCACTGACGAGTGTTAAAAAAAAAGGAAAACTAATGTGGTAAGGTGTTCGTATAGGAAGTCAAATACCCGTATCGGTATAAGTTCAGATTTGAGTTTAATGTAAAGAATAGTAATTCCCTAATGCCCTTTCTAGACATATTCTAATAGTATTTGTTTTTGTATGTTTTAGGACCGAGTTATTGTTTTGATGTTTAAATGTTTAACGTTTTCCCCACATCTGCTCAAGGAAGACGCGATCCAGGAGATGCTTGCTCGGTACCAGAATTCTAGAGAGAAAGGGTCCTTCATCCTGAGTATGGTATGGGTCTTGTCTCAACAAGTAAGGAAGGTCTCCGTCGAGGTATGGAAATGGTTAGCGTCGATACTCCTATCGCAATAGTAGCAGATCTTCCCAATGGATGGTAGCCATAGGTGGGAAGACTGTAGTTGTATGGTTTCAATGTTTTAAAGGTGGATGAAGTGATGGAGTACTGTCTGATGTTGGCCATGGACCTCGAGAGATAGAGCTATAGACAAAAGTTGGTTTTTAAAGAAGTTGCAGACAGACCAACATACCAAAAAGGGATCCGTCTAGCCAGCGGTGGACCTGGCGTTTCTAGACGAGGGCAAGACAGGACATTCTCCAAGAAGAGCGGATTCTGATAGAAGTGTGGCGGATTATTAATTTTGTAAAACTCAGTCCTATACATACACCCCTGTAAGCCAGAGCCGAGCAAAGCCAGGGGCTGGCTTTAAGGGAAGGGGGGCATGTCAGTTTGCCCTACATATTAATTTATTAGTTTATATTTTACTATATTGTTTTGTATTACATTTTACCAGGTCAAAGTCATTGCGTTAGATCTCAACACGTGTTTAAATAGTTTAATTTTTATTCTCACGTAGAATATGAATTGGCTATAAAAGCAAGTTGTTGAGGTCGGACACGAGGAGTTCGGAGTCTGAGGTTGTCTGTAAGCGTCACCCTTTGGGGTGTCCCTAAAACAGACCCTTGGGTCTGGGCCGTTGTGACTCTTGACTTATTTTCGTGAGTAAGTGTGACATGCCACCATATAGTTTAATTTGGTAAGATTAGTTAAGATTATTGTATTTAGTTCGTTATTCATATTTTGATCATTTATTGTTATTGCTTGTTTCGTTGTTAATATATTTGTTGTTTGTTTCCTGTTGTTTATCTCATCTTCTCCTTGGTTAGTTTTCTGCCTTCAGCAGGATACCTAGCCAGGGGGTAGATAACCACGACCTGGGTGGGAAGTGCCTTTAGTAAGCTACCCCTCATCCCAAAACATTAAGGCACATTCTCCCTCTATTCCCCCAGGCGTGACAATATCGTCGGTAATAGGAACAAAGACCCAAGAAACTCCGGAGCTGATGTTTGTCGATAGGGATTGGCCATTCCTGAACGGCTTGAATTTTAGCGGGGTCAACAGCAACG
This sequence comes from Altica lythri, assembly GCA_964028335.1. Lineage (NCBI taxonomy): Eukaryota > Metazoa > Arthropoda > Insecta > Coleoptera > Chrysomelidae > Altica > Altica lythri. The sequence goes on along the minus strand of OZ034806.1, from coordinate 35,182,648 downwards.
CCATCCTTGCTTACGTTATATCCTAAATAGTTGACCTGTCTTTGGAACAAGTGGCATTTCTTAACATTCAATGTTAGATTGGCTTTGTATAATCTTTTAAAGACTTCTTCCAGGTTGGATAAATGTTCCTTAAATGTCTTGCCCATTATGATGATGTCATCTAGATAAACTAGACAAGTTTCCCATGACAAACCCCGGAAGATGTTCTCCATTAGCCGTTCAAACGTCGCAGGAGCATTGCAGAGGCCAAACGGAAGGACCGTGAATTGCCACAACCCTGATCCACTAGTAAAGGCAGTCTTTTTTTTGTCTGCAGAATTCATTTTAACTTGCCAGTATCCGCTTTTAAGGTCCAAGGTAGAAAACAAAGTAGAACCCGCCAAAGCGTCGAGGGCATCATCAATCCTTGGCACAGGATAACTGTCCTTCTTAGTGACATTATTTAGCTTTCGATAGTCGACACAAAACCGCATTGATCCGTCTTTTTTCTCACTAATACCACAGAAGAAGCCCACGGACTATTGGATGGTTCGACTATGCCATTTTGAATCATTTCTTTAAGAGCTCTATCTGCTTCTTCCTTCTTAACTTGAGGCATCCTTTGGGGTACCTGTCGAATCGGACGTGCATCACCAGTGTCAATTTTATGTTGGACAACATCAGTTCTTCCAAGTTTTCTTTTAGAACCAAATACAGGTTTATAACGATAAAGTAGATCTCTTACCTGTTTCTTTTCTAATTTTGACAAACAGGAATCTAATTTTATCATTAATTGTTCGATTCCGTTGGTTTCATCTGTTTCCATTACGTGTACCTTGTGAATTACGGCCGTTACCGGTTATAAAGTTCCCATTTCCGTGTCTTTTCGGAGAAGGATGATCGTTCAAGTTGATAACTCGGATGGGTACCTCTTTGGCGGATCTAACAAGAGTCTTACCCACAAGGAGTCCTTTTTCCAATTCATGGTCATGGTTCTTTGGCTCTATCATGGCTGGGGTTTCATCTGGCTCCAGTCCATCCAATCGCGCTGTTACGACACATTCGCAGCTCGCCAGAAGTTCGATATCATCGATTAGTTTAATCGAGGCATTGTCAACTTGTTTTCAATGCAGGAATATTTCTTTATTACCAGTACGAAGGATACGTCGGCGAAGATCCAAATAAAAACCACAGTGGAGCATAACATCCAGGCCCAGAACAACATCTTCATCAACGTCAGCCACCAGCACCGAGTGAACAAGAGGCCATCTACATATAAGAGGTCCACGTGATGTCGCAGAGTTGCCAATTTAATGGTGTGAGGGGCTTCGGGAATGTTTGGGGTCGATGTCGCCCTCCGGTAGTCGACCCGTTCTAGTTTTCCTGCTGCTGGGGTACTTTAGCAGGAGATTTTTCTTTTTGAGGAAAAGTATTTCTTATATGGCCTAGTTTTCCGCAGTTCCAGCATCTCACTGTGCGCCTTCTTTTTGGAGATAACTTCATTAACGTCTCCACTACCGCTTCGACGTCGCTAACGGAATGAACGGCATGGTCGTAGTTACCGGTGACTTCCCTTAGTCGAGCAACTCCACGTGAGGCCTACGTCGCCGCCTCAAACTCTAGGGCAATGGTCAAGAGACTTCGGCCGCGCCAACCGTACAGCCCCTGCAACTCAACGTCTCGAAGACCATCGGTGAAGGTTTTGGACCGCCAGGCACTCCAGGAAATCCTCCGCTGCATTTGAAAATGCAAGCCGTACCATTCTTGCCACTTTCGCCTCAAACTCCTGGATAGTCTCTCAATTTTTCTGCTCTCGGCTCTATAACTGCATTCGGTACACCGGTTGTAGATGAGTTTGGCCATAACGCATCTCTAGACGATTCACCAATAACTCGAAGTTGTCAGCTTCATCCGGTGTCAATGATTGCAAGACGTCTAAAGCTTCGCCTCGGAGAGCTACGGTTAGGGACAATGCCTTCTCCTGGGATGACCATCCATTCGCTCTGGCCGCTGCGTCGAATTGTTTTAGGTAATTTGACCAGGAAGTCTTTCCGTCGAAGGTCGGGGGTGTCATCGTAGTTCGTACCTGGGTTTCCTCCCCGTTTCGTTGTCGGTCGATGTCTACGTGGCAGGTTTCCATCCTTTCTGCATCTACGTCGCCGTGGTGGATGGTCTGGTTTCGACGACAAGCTTCCTGTTCTCGTTAAAGCTTCCTTATTTCGGACTGCATTTGCTGGTTGATCTCGTCTCTCAAGTTGGCTACTTGGTGATTCTGTTCATCTCGCATGTTGGCCACTTGCTGATTCAAGTTGTCCACTTGCTGATTTAAGTTGGCCACTTGCTGGTTTTGTTCGTTTCGCAAGTTGCACATTTCGGAGCGCAAATGTGATATTTGCTGGGAGAAGGAACTGGATAACTCTCCTGGTAGGGTAGACATCCGTTGTGACAGCTGGGACATAAATTTGCGCTGGCTCTTCATCTGACTGGATAGCTCCTCTTGTTGGTTCGTCATTCGTTCTGAAAGCTGGGAAAGTTGTCGAGTTTGTTCTTCTTGTTGGCTCGTCATTCGTTGCGACAGCTGGGACATATCTTCGCGCTGGCTCTTCATCCGACTGGATAGCTCCTCTTGCTGCTGGGAAAGTTGTTGCGTCTGTTCCTCTTGCGACAGCTCAGAAATTGTTTTTTAAACCGGATCATCGAACTCCACAACGTCGGGGTCCATATTATTATCTAGGTAGTATTCACGGAGCCTATTTAATAATACAGATTTGCTTCCAGTAGTTTCCAACTCTAATTCTTCGAGCTCTCTTCTGAGCTTAGCCACCAATAGTTCATTTATTTTTTTTCCAGGCATTCTTGTATCTTCACCCCCACACCTGAAACTTTTACACAATTTATTCACAAAATTGTTAAGATACACAGAACTCTGCTGGATAATGTCTAAACTGCTTGACAATACAATGAACTCTTGTAAATATTTGAACTTGAACTGTCGTTAACTGCCCATACATCCCCTTATATACAACAAATGAACATTTTGGAATTTTCTAGAAACATTATTTAATCTAGTCAGTGTGTTTAGAAATTTCTAGAATAACAATCTTTCAAATTAAGGTTCTTTCCTTTACGGTTATCCCGTTACAGTATTATACTTAGTACAAATAAAATTTTGTGTTTAATCGGTTCTAACACCAGAAAAATTCAAATTGAAAATGCAGCTTGTGTAAATTAATTGAGGTTTAATTTTTAAAGAAATGTAAAGAATGTGCTCGCCAGCATATAGGCATGGTTTTTTATTAAACACTATTCACAGGTTTATTAAACTAATTATTTAAAAAATATCACAAATAATTTTTGAAATTTAGAAATAAGACAAATGGGAATGATATAAAAAAAACTAAAAATGTCCTAGCCGGCAGGGTAAAACACGCGATTTCTACCAATAGCCAGTAGCGCCTTCAACCATTTGACGAAAAATACCTTAATGATTAATCGGTCTTTTTGTTTATAAACTGATTTAAATAATATCTCTTACCACACTTGCTGAATCCGTCCTGGAGCACATCTGTTACCTTATTTTTACATTGATGTTAAATGCTCAATTTAAGATTCACTATTACTCAGTTGGTTGGTGGAGATTGAGCGTGGGCTCTTACGAGCTTAATACAAAATTATAGAAATGATGTTAAAAATTGGGTGTCAAAATAATAGTGTAAAAAAATAAAAGAAAAAAAATGAACGCCACTTATTTTTTATCCTATGTACGGGAAATATAAGACAACACACACTGTACAGAAATGAAAATATCTACTTAAAGTATAACAATGTTTATTTATTTGTTAAATAACTAAAAAGTATACGACATAAAACAAAATACAAAATCAGATATTGTTATACATAAAATACATAAAATATTTATAATAATAAATCCCTAAAAACGGTATTCTACACATTAATAGATAAAAGCTAAGTAAAAAATATTGCTATCTATGTGTACTCTTATAAACAGTAAAACTGCAAATAAATGGAATTTAGAAAAAAAATTCTTTCATTTCGTCTTTTGCTTGTTCGATTTAGTCGAGTTAAATGAGTATCTATGCATAAAGTTATAATCTTTTAACATACAAAAATTAAATACAATTATAATAAAATTCAATATTACCAAAGAAATAAACAAGGTACTTTCTTAACTTAGTTGTTTAACAATAGTAGGTATTTCCATTACTTATAATTTCTTGATGTTCAGAAATAGGAAGTAGGATAAAATAACTTATAGTAGTCTTCCAAAGTGTTTTTTCGGAACTTCGAGATTAAGTTATTCACTACCCAACTTTCGTAGATAAGGTAACGATAATTAGACTATTTACTAGTTACAATAATCAGATATATGAATGAGGTAATATAGATAACCATACCGGGAAATTCCTACAACAAACCTTTAATAGAAAATAAACCAACACTTGGAGTACAAAACTAAATCGTAAGTTCAAAAAGCCGGTAAAACTAAAAACGCTTGATTTGTCGTAAAACTCAACCAGAAGTGTCCTGAAATACTCTGGGGTGGGTATTTATAATAACAGCTACAACGTATCTTACAGGGGATAGGAAAATGAATCTGATTGGTCAGATATTATTTTGCACACGGTTTTAGTTACATGGCTTTTGTCACGTAGTTATCTAAATTTTGCGTAGGTTTAAGAAAATATGAAAAGTTTTAAATAACAGAGACTGATTGTATTTCAAAAAGAATTTATTTAAAAGAACTTAATTTAAGGTATTCTAGAATTGCTACACATATATAAGGTTAATAAGAGAAAGATGTTTTGTTAAATCCACAACTAAAATAATAAACTTTAATTCACTTTTTTATGCTCTGTTAAATTATTAATTAATCAAAGATTAATCTAGAATACTGGATAGATTTCGCAGTTTCGCTGTGGTCCTAAGATCACTCCAATGAACTAGTTAGTGTATCTCTGTCAGTTGTACAATGTTTAAATATTTTGTAATAAGTATTAAATAAAAACCAGGGAAGATGTTATTGTCAGCATTTTTGTGTTAAACTAGCTTGTCTTTAAAATGTATCGTTAAGAAAAAACTGTAAATTGCAGTATTTTTTAAAAAACTTACGTTAATGTCATTTAAATAAATTCTTTTCTATATATAATACGGCCCTGGTTATTCAAAAATTTTTCATATTTTATTAAAACAACGCAATATCTAGAATGCCTACGTGTGAAAACACACATCTTACTTATCACGTGCTTCGTGGGTGCAACTCTATAATTGACTAATCAGAGTCCTTTCCTCGTGGCGTGGTTAATCCTGTAAAGTGCGTGATAATTTTCCTTACGCCTCTTTTACATCATACGGTTTTGATCGTGTGGTAAAAAGCCGTACGAGTTTTTTCTGTTACATGGTTACTTTCACATTGCACGGTTTTTTGACGTGTCCTATAGTAGATATTTTTATTTCGTTTGTCTTATGTACTACGATGAATCGTAAACAAATTATTGCTTTGTGGTTACTACATAGTCGACGAAAACGAGCAAAACGAAATCGCCTTTTTTGGATACATCACATTAATTTGAGGAGAGAGGAAGTAAGATTATTTCACACACTTTTTCAGGATTTAAGAAACGACGAAAATAAATTCTTTAACTATTTCCGAATGTCTATTACCTGTTTTGCTTCAATGTTCAGCAAACTTCCCGCCATGCATTTTTTGTAGCAATTCGATCTTTATACAGATCTAGAGTTTTGTCCCACAACGCAGGTCTTCCTTCGATCAAGGTTATTAAAACTTCAGCATCAATTTCATTCATTTTTCAACAATTTTCAGTAAACGAAGCACAAATAAACAACAAATACGACAGAGTTGTCGATTCCGTACGACTCAAAACCGTGTAATGTGGAAGCATGCATTAAGTCAAGTAGGCCACTGTCTCGAAAGGACCGTACGGCGCCCGTCAAGTCTAGTAGCAAAACATGGCTGTTGCACGGCACGGCACCAGCTTTTTACCGTCACCGTATAATGTGAAAGATCTCATGCTATTCTTCACTTCCACGGTCGTACGGCTTTTTATCGCACGATCAAAACCGTATAATGTGAAAGAAGCGTTATAATATACTCTTTCTACCGTATTTTGACTCCACTTTTGATTTGGTCTGGTCATAAATCGTTTGTCAATGTTTGTTTTAGTTTTACTTTTTTTTAAGTACGTAGTAGTTAGTGCTCTGAGTGTTACATTGAAGGGTGTGATCATTTCCTGATATGATTATTACTATTACCTCCTTCAAATACCTATTAATTTTGACTAGTAATTAGTCGAATTATTGTTTTATCTTTTTCTTTTATCTAGGGGACCTGCTGTGGTAATACTTTTTTCCAGAGTTAAGTATTTAAAAGGCACTTTGGAAGCCAACAGAAAGTTGTTATCTCTATTACTATCTATCTCTGGTCATCAAAAATACAACTAATAAAAATACAACTGTTTTCCAAGAAAAGAAAGAGTTACCTGTTTATTTCTTAGTAAATTTTGGATTTTGTTTTAATTTATTGTATACAGATGGATAGCAATATTTTATACTTGGATTAAGATTTACTTAATGTGAATATTTTATGTATTTTTTTATTGTAATGTCTGATTTTATGTTTTTTATTTATGGCTCACTAGTGTTCAGATGAATATTCCCATTTAGCTTTTAATTTATAAAAAAATAACTAAATTTTGATTTATTTTAAGTTTTCTTTTAAACTACAAAGGAAAAGTTAAGAATTGTAAGTATTATCTTTATTATTTTTATTTTTCGGTCTCTAGGTAAACTTATTAAATTTAACAAATGAGTGAAAGTTATGTTTTAAAATCTTAAAAAACCCAATGACAATCTTAAAATAATTTCAATTGTTGTAAAGTGTATTATCAGAAAGCACTATTATTGTGAACTAAACATTTAATCCGTTAAAACTTACCAGTGTTTGATAACTTTACTAATATTGGAGTTAAAAGAAATGTTATTTTAAAAAGATAAATTAACTTACATTTTTATATACTTACAGGGATTCTAATAGAGGAAACTTACCTGCGATGTCTACTATACATTACACATATTTTATGATATCGTATTCTACGTATCTGTATCAATTTGCATTTGACACGTATAACAAATTGATAGATTGATATCTCGTATAGTTCCAATATTTGCCTGATCCTGCTTCTGGGCTACCAATCATATTACTCCAATCGTATTTTGCTTCGAATAGAAGCGGAGATATTTTGGCCTGTTTAGAATTCGTACATTTCACTTCATGCCGATTTCAGCTCCATGAAATTGATTATAAACCTGCATTTGTAATCTCTAAAAATACTGATTTCCGATACGGTAAAATTAAATTTTTTGTTGTTGGTATTTCAGTACAGTTTTATAAATTGTTATTTATGAGTAAAATGTGTTAAAGTAAAAGGTATATTAGAAAAGCATAACTTTTAATATGAAAATTGGAAAAAATAAGGTCGAGCCACCAACTAATTGAAGTCAAAATCATCAGTTACAGTTTATTTAGTAATTTAGTACAAATTTATCGCAAAAAATGGTAACATTGCAGTAATTCTAGTAATAGTATGTTTGGTGCCCTAATTTATTATTTTGCTGTGTGGTTATATTTGAAGCTATCTTTCAGTATTTTTTTAAGATGTCCTCTTAGGTATAGACCTAAATACAAATGTATCGAGAACATCTATTGGGGCAAAAAAGGCAATTTATTAATTTGGAAATTAAACGACTACCAGTTAGGACGAGTGGGCAAGACGTGAAAAGGTAAGGAGTTCCACAATCTGGTGACCCTGGGGATAAAGGAACGGTCGAATCGATTCGTCTTGGATGTGTGGCACTGAACAGTATAAGGGTGCATTGAGGTGGCACGTCGCGTTACTCTGGCTAGTCTGGCAAGTGGGGGCACTATAGAGTGGAGTCAATCTGATCAAAATCTGTTTAAGTATCGGTAAAACAAGGAAAGATCAGACACTGCTCTTCGGTGGGACAATGGAGCTAGGTTTTTATTGATACTGGTGTCGTTTATTAGTTAAACTACTTTATTTGTATAGTATCAAGAAATTTGAGACTTATGGAGCTGCCGATCCCCATACATGCGAGCAGTATTCAAGATTAGGTCTTGTTTTTGCTTTGTGAAGAGTAGCTAAGTTGGATGCAGAGAAATATTTGCGTGCTCTAACAAGAAAGCCTAACTTCTTACCTGCTGCAGTTGCTATGAATGCAATATGTTCGTTCCAGAGTAAGTCCTGGGGGATCGTTATACCAACCAGCGTAATGAAGTTGTTTGCTACTAGTGTCTGATCGTTCATTGTGACAGATGAGTCGTATGTTTTCCCCTTGCTGGATTAGGCAACATGGCTTCGATTTGGAACCGTTGAAGTTAAAAAGAGTCTTACTTCTCTACTCGTCTACAATTCTTAAATCTTGATTGAGAGAAGCTGCGCCCAAACGGACAGCTCCGGTAATGAAATATCTGTACACCATGAAGATGCTTGAATGGTTGCCAGGAACCAATGAGAGAAGTAAAAGTATCCTTATAATTTTTACATAAAAATCACTACGTAATTTGTTTATGGCAATTTTTCATTAGGTCAGGTTTAAATACTCTTAAATTTTTTTTTCGAATGTATTCCACGATTGATGACAAACATTTTAAGCTTTTTTAAATGTTATTTCTTTGCTGAGATATAGCAGTTTTAAATCACATAGATACATATACCTATATGCGCGCGAGCAAAGCACGACGCGAGCGCATTTATTCGAGTTCTTTTTTTAATGTTTTATTATTTTAATCAAGCTACATTCTTAACTACAGTTGAGTCTGTGGTTCTTTACCCGTGCGTCATCATTTAAAGCATACGAAGTAAGTCGGAAATTGCAACTTAATAACATGCGGTAGCTGCTTTGTCTTTAGTTTCATGCGTGGAAGACAATGACGCTAGATTAAAAGTATGTGTTTTATCTCGCCAGGTATTAGTGACGCACGGGTAAAGAACCACGAACCCAACTGTAAATTATAATTTATGCCATTTCTGCAATTTATATTGAAAAGTAAGTACATAAGGCAATATAAATATTTTTATTTTAATGTGTCTGGTCAATTTCCACTTAAAATCATTCTACGCGAGCTGAAGGATTTTTAGTCAGATTAACAAGTAGTAAATCTGGCTGTAAGACATTTTATGAACTGCGTTTTCATTCATATTGCCAGTTTAATAAAAGAGTTACCATATACTTCTGCTTTTATCCAACTGCATATTATGAGAAACGTTTATATAGTTTTTTATCGTAATATTTTTTTAATATAAATTTAAATTTTATCAACCCAAAAAAGTTTTAAATAAAAATTTACTTTTACAAAAAAAAAAATACAATTTATTACCACCGCCAAAAGGACTTTCATGTACATGTAAAGTATATACCACTAAGTGGTGTATTTGTGCCTTCTCAAACATCCCTTTTTGTACGTTTTGTGTTTGTCACAAACATAATACATATAAAAATATCAATAAAATTATTGTTAAAAATGTTTAAAATTATAATACATATATAAAAGAAGAAAATATAAGTTTATATAATATTTCGTATTCATTGTATGCCGTATAGTGTATTTTTACATTATTTTTATTTATATTACCTTTATTTAAATTATATGTGTGAATAAGCTATATACTTTTTAATTTGTATGTATAATACAAAATGCCTCCACTTGCCAGACCAACCAGCCAGAGCAACGCGACGTGCCAACTCCATGCACCCTTATACTGTTCAGTGCCCGACATCGAGAACGGATCGATTCGATCGTTCCTTTATCCCCATGGTCTCCAGATTGTGGAACTCCTTACCTCCCCACGTCTTCCCCACTCGTCCTAACTTGCAGGCCTTTAAATCCCAAATTAATAAATTACCTCTTCTGCCCCAATAGATGTTCTCGGTACATTTGTATTTAGGTCTATACCTACGAGGACATCCTTAATAAAAAAAATAATATCTATGTGATTTAAAACTGCTATATCTCAACAAAGAAATAACTTAGATATATTTAACAAAGCTTAAAATGTTTGTCTTTAATAATAGAATACATTAAATAAAATTTTTACAAACATTTTAAACCTGACCCAATGAAAAGTTGCCACAAAAAAATAGCGATTATCATGTAAAAATTTCGCGTTTAGTAGGTATAATAGTAACAATGTTAGAGAAATTTATATACTCCTTTGATAGTAAATGTCATTTATACTCATTGTCACCATGCAGGGTAAGTAAGCTATAACGCACAGTTGTGCGTTATGAAATGTCATGTTGGAACGCGTATTTATGCATGTAAAACAATATATTTTGCTGTTTTAAATAATTGTTACATTAAAAAATTGTTTTTCAGCAAATATCTAACCCATACAATATTATAAATTAAAAATATATAATAGTTTTTATTAAAAATAAAACAGATTTAGGCAACATATATTACATTTTAAATGATTATTTAATCTAGTATGTTACTTAATGTCACTACTTTGATAGATGTTATTTTAAACGTAAAATTTCGTCATATATTTTTTTAGAGATGTCAAATATTTAGAATTAAAATTAAAATATTGACTCGTAGATAAAGCATAGTACGTAACTCGAGTGGTAAGAGGTATTACGTACTCGTGTAATTACGCACTCGCCGCTACGCGGCTTCGTGCGTAACTTTTCCACTTGTACGTAATATCCTACTTACCACTCTTGTTACGTAATATACTATTATATTATTTGAATTTAAAGCTAATAGTGTGGCCTTCAAAATGAGAGGTCGTGAAATATGATAGCTTTATTAGAACTCGAGTTATCATCAAAAATCTGCAACGAAAAACATAGGAGTGTTATTTTGCAATCTACATTTGCAATACCTCGAATTCCAACAAACAGATTTTACTTTTTAAAGCTCATTTTTTTGTTTTTTCATAAGGATCAAACAAGTATTTGAAAAAACGTCGTATCTTTTTTAGTTTCTAGTAATAATCCTTTAAACAATTAAATTGTTAATAACAATTTACCTGACCATTTTTCGAAAAAATAGTGACTAAGTCAGACGGCTTTCGAAAAAAAAAAAAGAAAACAAAATTATATGTGATACCTAATGAAAAAAACTTCTGTGGTTTTACTTGTGTTAAAACATTGTATAGATTGAAATAAATTTGGTAAAATAAGGTAATTACCGCCCTTGTTCTCAGAAAGTAAACACAATAAAAAAGTTATAATTTTCCCATTTCGTGTAGACGTTACTTTATTTCTTCGTTTAGTTTTAATTAAAAAGTAATTTTCCACATAACTGATGTAGTGTTTATGTAAAGATAATTTCGTTCTCCAGCGCTGTAAGCTAAATATATCTACTAATCCAAAACACTCGTTAGTTCAAATGTGTTTTTATTAAACTCTCCTAACAGGGTTGGCTGTAGGCAACAAAAAAAATCTATAAGTATAGAAATAAAGTTTTAAACTATTAGACTAAGTACATGCGGTTTTAAACTGGAAACTAAAAAATAAAAACATTTTATTAACCGACTTCAAAAAAGGAGGGGGTTCTCAATTCGACCATATTTTTTTATAGATGTTACCGAATATATCCAGTATTTATAATTCGATTTGATAAATTCTTTTTGCATTCAAAAGAGTAAAGTTTCCATAAAACGTATTTCAGAAAATAACACAAAAATCACCAGTTGGATAGATGTTTATTGGTTTACTTCTTTATTTGGAGATCTTTTTGCCACTAAAACAAACTGATAAAAAATATAAATTAATATTTTGAAAATGACCCTTGCTTATTAATCTTGATAAAAATGTCAAATTTGTCAAGAGTCGTTTTTTAAAACTGAAAATGAAAATATTTTTTTTTAAATGTGTAAGTTTTAAAAAACGACCCTTGACAAATTTTACATATCCATCAAGATTAATAAATAAGGGTCATTCTTAAAATATTGATTTATATTTTTTATCAGTTTGTTTTAGTGGCAAAAAGATCCCCAAATAAAGAATGTTATTATGCCACAAATAAGCTATAGAGAATATTTAAATAGATATTTATTGAGTTGGTTGTTAGCCTGTATCACTGCGACCTTTGCAGATCTATTGTTAACACCCATTATCTCTAGAATAAGAGCACCTTGTCCAGCCCTGTCCCCCTAATGTGACTTAATAGCCTTGACAGTGGCCTCTACGAATAACTTGGCGCAGCCGGTTTCTCCTCTTCCAGTACTAGATACCGCGTCCTTGCAAGGCCTTCACATTGGCATAGGATATGAAATGCGGTTTTCTCCCCTCTTGGCAGTATCGACAGATGTCATCATCTGCTAAGTTCAGCTGACCCATATGTTTTCTGAGCCTACAATGTACTGTCAAGAGGCTGACAATTATTTTGATATCGTGTCGTTTTTTTTTTATGACAGCTCTGCAGTAATTTTCGCCGAGTGCCCCTTTGTGAAGAATTTGGCTTGTCGCTTGCCCGGTGATTTTTACCACTACTCCTGGGCCTTCTCTAGCCTTTATTTATGAATGGCTGCCTTTCTGAATGTGTCAGCAACTTCGCCGAATGGGTCCGGGACAATCATTGGGGTATTAGCTTCCGCACGGGCCAGTTCATCAGCATTCTCATTGCCTCGAAACCTTGAGTGTCCTGGTATTCATGCCAGTGTCAGAGAATTTATACTTGCGGCATGTGTCAGGACCCCAATGCAGTCTCACACCAGCTGTAAGCTTATTTGTTCCAAGACTATGGCCTTTAGAGCTGCTTGGCTGTCCGACTATATTAATACGGTTTTACACGTTATACCCTCACTTACGATTTTCATTGCACAGTGTTGTATGGCCATTACTTCAGTCTTAAACACTGTGGCATACGCACCTAAACTTAGTTGAACTTTTATCCTGTGTCCTCTACAATATACCTGACATTGTGCCTTTCTTGATATTTGAGCAATCGGTATACCAGATTGACTCCCCCTGGATTAGGGGGTCATAGTAATATGAGTCCCTTTCCATTATTTCAACTCGAAAGTTTTTCACAAAGTTATAATTGGGACTATCCTGTCCTTAGGCATACTTATTATTTCATCCACTTTAACCCTGTTATATAGTTTTGCTTGCTTTGTCCCTTTTAATAGGGTAATAGGAGCCTGGTCTTATAGCAGCCTGTGAGCAGTTGCCATCACACTGTATGTAGATGTGCAATGGTGGTAGGTTAAACAGAACCTGTATTGCGTCCGTTGGGGTGGTTCCCATGGCACCTGTAACATTCAGACATGCCTACTGTTGAATGCTTTTCAGCTGCGTGATCGCTTTGGACTGCTGCGTTCTACTACACTACACCACCGCACTATCGGTCTAATGACTTGTGTATACAACCAAAGGTTCATTTTGAGGTTCAGGCCTCAGTTCTTGCCACATAATTGTCTACACCTATCAAGTGCTATTGTAGCTTTGCGTGTGACGTTTTAAATGTGTTGCTTCCATGATAGCCTCTGGTCAAACACCATAATCAGGTATTTGGCTTCTTTAGCCATTGGTACCAGCACGTTGTTCAGCGTTATTGGTTTTAAGCCTTGCAATGCCCTTTTATTTGTAAAAGGGGCAACTGATTCGTTTTGTGAATTGACTGTTAGGCCTTTATCCTTGCACCACTTGTACATATTCATTGCGGACTGCATCCGCTCTGAGACTGTGCTCAGAAACCTCCCCTGAATGATTATGGTCATATCATATGCGAAACCTAGGCAGTAAAAGCCTTCCTTGAGGAGTGTCTTAAGGAGGTCATCCACAAGTGCTGACCACAGCAGAGGCGACAGTACCAAAGGCCTCTTCTTACTGGAGAAGCAATAAGCATTTAATTAACACGCTTGCTCACTGCGGGTTGGTGATTTCAGACAATTAAGTTCATGTTTCATCACGATGTTTACCTTCACCGTACATGCATGGTGTCTCTAGGTGTTAGAGAATTAACTTATATCTTTAAAAAGTCACATTGGTACATTTTGGGATTGTTGGGAATTGAACTTAGTAGCTCTTGCTCAGTATTTGGAAGGTTTTGAAGATGTACATAATGAATTTGCGCTCTCATTTGGCAAAGCCATGCACGAACTAAAAAAGCAAAAATGAAAACTTTTTAAAAGAATTGAACCGCCTTCAAAAAAAAGTTAAATGCGCTAAAAAGCTAGAAATTAAATCTTTATTTCTTTGAAAAATTTGAAACCAACTAGACATCTGATTTCGATATTCTTGAAGTCGGCTCCAAGGGCAAATTACCTATTTTAATCTGAGCTATTAAATCTAGAGTTTTAATGTTAGTAACGCAAATCTTTCAGAAAGGTATAAACCATTGGAGCCGACTTTAAGAAAATCAAAATCTTAATATTATATTATTATTTATTTTTAATTTTGAGATTAAATTTATTAGATTTTTTAAAGTTTTACGAATATGTTTGATTTATTTCCTAGTTGCTACCAATTTTTATAAGAAATAAAGATTTTATTTAGTAATGACACAAATAATGTTAATAAAATTGGTATATGTATACAAACACGTATTTTAGTTGCTACATCAAAATTTTCACATAACTTCATGACAATATCAATTTGTTTAAATATAATGACAATTTAGAGTAGGTAAAAATACAAAATAATTTTTTGCTTTCAATTTACTTCAAGCTTATCATAAGTAATTTTAATAATTCGTTGCTGTCCAACAAGAGGCAAACATGCGACTCATCTATTACAATCAACGATCAGACACTGGTAGCGGGCGACTCCATTACGCTGGTTGGTATAACGATCTCCCAGGACTTACTATGGAACGAACATATTGCATCCATAGCAACTGCAGCAGGAAAGAAATTAGGCTTTCTGTTTAGAGCACGGAAATATTTTTCTCCATCCAACTTAGCTACTCTTTACAAAGCCCAAATACGGCCTAATCTTGAATACTGCTCGCATGTATGGGGTTCGGCGGCTCCGTCAAGGCTCGGAGTTCTTAATGCAATACAGAGAAGAGCAGTTCGACTAATAAACGACACCAGTATCACCAAAAACCTAGCCCCATTATCCCACTGAAGAACAGTGGCTGATCTTTCCTTATTTTATCGATACATAAACGGATTTTGCTCAGAAGAACTCCGCTCTATAATGCCTCCACTTGCCAGACCAGCCAGAGCAACGCGACGTGCCAACTCCATGCACCCTTATATTGTTCAATGCCCGACATCAAGAACGGATCGATTCGATCGTTCCTTCATCCCCAGGGTCTCCAGATTGTGGAACTCCTTACCTTCCTACGTCTTCCTCACTTGTCCTAACTTGCAGGCCTTTCAATTCCAAATTAATAAATTGTCTCTTCTGTCCCAACAGATGTTCTCGGTACATTTGTATTTAGGTCTATACCTACGAGGACATCCTTAATAAAAAAAAACAGATTATGTAAAAATGTTTGGTGCAACCGTAAGTATTGTGAGCTTTTAACAGACTTTGCTCTATTAAATGCATATTTTTTACAGGATTTCATCACGATAAGTTGAAGTCCACGCATATGACGGATCACCGAGTAGCCAGTCTACATCACACATAGGTACAGGGTGATTTCTAACCTTCCTACCAAACTGAAATGGTAACTAGAGGGGTCAAAATAAACGTTTTTTTTCAAATAAAGTTTTGATCAAATTTTAATAATGCAAAAGTTATTTAAGTTCTTCATAATGCATAGTCACTGGTTTTCGTTTTTTGGAAACCGCAAATTTAGATTATCGGTGAATTTGATTAGATTAAAATATTATGTTATTGTAACGGGATAACCGAATAAGGAAAGGACCTTAACTTGAAAGACCGTTTTTAAGTTATTCTAGATTAGTCTTACTCTTTCTAGTGTGTACTGATTAGGTTTGATAATGTTTTACTTAGGCAAAAGCTACTTACCAACTCCCACCTCATTGCGTGTGCACACTGTGGAACTATATACTCTTATAAAAGTTCTAACTTCCACAATACCGGTTAATTAAAACTTGGCAATTTGCACAGTCTCACTCTCTTCCATTAGTTTGATCAAAACAATCTACTCTCGGAATCCATTTGTCCAGAAAATAAGAAATTCTTACCATCAGTTAATCATGAGAGGCGCCCAAGTAACATTCATATTTGTATCCTCCCATACAGGCATCATTGAAAATAAAAATGCTAATCCAGCCGCAAAACGAGCAACAAATTAATTTATGTGTCGCACTCGCTTTTGACGCCGCGCAAGCAATCTACAAATGTCGCGCAGAGACCTATTTTTAGCGTTAAATTAAAATTATAAATAATGGAGCTAGATTTCCGAGAGCTAGAAGTCCTCTTTCAGAACCTTCTTTTTAAATTTCTTAATTATTAATAGTTTATGAAATATTTGCAAAAAACGGAATGCCACTTTTTTTTCATCTTTAATTGTTTATAACTTTTGCAATTTTTTATGTGCTAAGACACGCTTTTGACACATTTTTCTAGACGTCAATCCGAATCCATAATGAGCTATCGCACATAGTTCTAAGAGCAGTATCTCTATTTTGTCCCATTTTCAACTTGTCGAGCAGACTATTCCTGCAATCGCCACAACATCAATGGAAACCTCAAGCAGATACTCGGTACAATCGGAAGTAATTGTGCGATGTTAACGTATCTAAAATAATATTAGTTGTACCACTTAATATGAAACGAGGAAAACACTAAAATCTTCGTTGTGATTAATTATGATGATGATAAACTTTTTGTAACCGTGTTAATGGCCTATATTAGCCTAGCTACGCTAAGCTTTAATAAAAAAAGACAGCTGTATCTGTTAATTTTTTTTGTTTTCTGTGTGACTAAATCATCTTAACGCAATTAATAGTATTTTTTTAACATTTTTCATTTTTGTCAAATATACACAAAAACAAATTAAAAAGCTTATTGTCTTTTTTTTTCAGATCTAAACAGATAAACCAAAACTGTATAAAGTTTATTTTTCTAGTTCCATCCCTGTTTTTCTAATTCCAACTCTGCTACCCGAAACATGTCACAAAACTAAATGCAAAGCTTCTTATAGTGAATAGACTAATCGAATTTTGCGAAAGTATTTTGAATCTGCATGTGCTTAGCATGCCATAGCAGTAATTGCTATTTAAGCTCTTGAAAAATTGGGTACCTACTAAGTGATTTCGTTTTAATTTCAGTTGTTCACGGTATAGGAATTATTGCAGATAATTTGTTTCTAGAACAAAACGTACATATTCGAATACGATTAAATATGATTACTACTAATTAAAAAAGTTAAGGTTGTTAAAAACTTATAACTTACTTTATAACACGAAAAAAGTATCGGTACTTCTGTTATCAAGTACTTTTCTTTCGGTAACGATACTTTTGTATTGGAGAGTTTTCGTTTCATATCTTTACCCTTGATATGAGTACTCTTTGGCTGGTATCGCATATCGTATCAAATAAGTCTTAATCGTTTTAATACCCACAGCTAATTTTATATTTAAATTTAATAGTATATTGTGCTAAGTACTTGTGAATCATGTAATAGAGGGAATATTTATCACAACTCAGTCAATTTTTACTTTTTATAATGACAAAAATGACAGCAGATGTGTAATTTAGAATATCATGTTTGTGTCTAGATTCATACTGGTATAATAAAGGCATTTTCCAAATATCAAATATTTGTATTTGATGGAACAATTTTGATAATATTAACATTTAACACTACAAATATGACTATTTGGGCATTTAACAGAAAACTTTTGATAAGTATGACATATGACGTTCCAATTTTTACAGTTTTGACTTTTAACGTTTAAATCTTGTCAATTTTTTCGTCTAAACCACGAAGTATAGATACCAGGAGTCTACACGGCATAGGTTCTTTCATAATATTACTGGTACACAATAATCAACCCAGATCATAGTTCTAATTTTTACCACTAGCTGCGCAAGGATTCAGGAGGTACCGATGTTATTATTATGATGACATTTGAATAACGCGAACGTTAAATTAAATTAAATATATATAATATATAAATTTATTTATTTAAAATTAGTTGTCATAAAAGCTGTCAATAGCAACAAAACTTCCCGCGTAAGGATTTCCTACTTCTTGAACAATGGTGCACTCTACCGGCAATAGTTCTG
The DNA here is from genome assembly GCA_964028335.1 of Altica lythri. Taxonomy (NCBI): domain Eukaryota; kingdom Metazoa; phylum Arthropoda; class Insecta; order Coleoptera; family Chrysomelidae; genus Altica; species Altica lythri. The sequence continues at coordinate 35,164,444 of OZ034806.1, read as the reverse complement.
TCCTATAAATTGAGACGATTTGTTCAACATTACGTTTAGACTCCTGGCATCTATACTTCGTGGTCTAAATATTGCCAATCTTTGACATATAATGTTGCCATTTTACGGAAAATGACGTTGATATTTTTACATTTGACGAAATTGAAATTTCAGAAACAATTTTGATAATCAGTAAAATATTTTTTTAAAGATATCTCTCATGAGATTTTTAAAATAAAGAAAATATACAAACAAGAATAGTTATTTGTGACACAAGTACGGAAAATGACATTTTGCAAGAGCGAGTAGAGTTGGGTAGTCGACGTGCGTAGCACCGAGGCGAAACAATGCGAGCACTTGCAAAACATTTTCTGGACGTGTAACACACACTGGAAGACAGCCGACAGACTGTCAGCTGGTATGACGTGATCTTCGGGTAGATATAAGCGCCACATTGGATGTTAATATTATAGTTGTATAATAACTTGTTTGATACTTGTTCAGCAGTTATTAGTGTTTTAATTAACATATGTTGCAAACACAACAAGTTCAAAAACTTTTTACTTTGTGACATACAAGATTAGATGTTTATTGACATCTATTGCACGATTAAAAGAATTAGTAATAAGGAATGATTTTCTGATAGGTAATCGATTTCAAGATCCTTAATTTTTATACATACAAATACTGTGCTAATAAGCAGCACAGTAAAAATTGTTTTATTGAAAATATTAACATTAATATCTAATAATTTTATATAAAAATAGCAGAGACAATGAACTATTTTCATAACCGAATGATAAGTAGTTGTAAATTGACATAAATGTCAAATTTTATAATACAAGTTGTGAGAGAAATTAAATGTAAATTAGAATCCTGCTTACCTTTAGAAAAAGTTATAGGTAAGTTTAGTATATTATACGCTGTTTTTAAATAAATTTAATTAAAATTTGTATTATTCATTATGTATTTTTGATTACTTAAAATTTAAACTCATAGCGCCATCTCTTTAGATAATCTAAAAGCTACTTTACCGGCCTAGGCCGGAAAATGTCATTTTCCGGACGATTTTGAAGTAATTAATAGTATTTTTTTTGGACGGAGGACCAAAAAATAACATAGTAAGAGGTTGCAGGTTTGAGTCCTGCTGGATGCTACATTTTTTCAATTTTTCTTTACTTGTTTTTAGACTAAATTTTAAAATTTGTGATAATATTGAAATTTGACACAATAAATGTTTTAACTTTTAAATTTTGACATTCGACAAAACAATTTTAATTATGTTGAAATTTAACAAGTTTTTCACAATTTTTGATATTTGACATTCAAATTTTAAAAGAATTCATACTTGATTTTAAATGTTTGTGAATTTTTGAGTTTGAAATTATTATTTTAACATAAGACGTAACAATTTTAATAATAATGACATTTGACACAACAAATATGACAATTTTGACATTTGACCATTTACACGTTTCACATATTAAATTCTTATTTTTGATACTTTAAGTTAAAATTTTAAAATTGAACGCTATAAATATTATAATTTTAATATTTGACAAACTTGTAGTTCATTTTTATTATTTGCGCTAAAGCACTTTAGATAAACGTATTATCATCAGCCATTTTCTGTCCAATGTCAAATTTAAGAGATGCGCAATTGTATTCTGTAGTGGTAAAAATGGGAACTAAAGCAGCAAAATATGATTAGCTGGTAGCGCGAAAAGCGGAAAAGCAGTAATAGCGGTATAGTAACAGAGTAAGTGCTAGTAGCTTTAGTTTAATATAAATTTAAGGTATTTTAAGCATAAAAAGGGTGTAAAAGTATAGTGAATAGTTTTAAATACGGCGCGTTGATGTCTGAACTTGTTGCCAACTTTATATTACACATCTGTTTTATTATCTTTGGTTTTGTGGTTGTTATTGGACAGAATATTGCTGATGATAATACCTATATTTATTATGTCTTAGCGCTACACGCTATACGATAAATTTGACATTTAACACTACGATTTTGACATGTGACATTACAATTTTGTCAATTTTAAGATTTTTAATACTTGTTTGTATCTTAAATTAATCATAACTACTGTTGTTAGTTCTTCATAGGTAAAAACATGTAAATGAACTTTTTTTTTGTTGCTACTAAACTCTTTTTTCCCAATATATATTTAATTAATTACTGCCATATAAAATGTAATACTCCACCATCTTGCTTTCGGCTGTCACTTATGCCTATCCCTATCCCAACAATGGAAAGTGCAAATACCGGTATCTATATCTAAAGGTATCGATACATTTCTTTCAATACTTTGTTAAGGACCGTCTCCCTAAACTGAATACATAGAATTACAGGAGAATCAAATTGTATGTTGAAAAATTCGGTACAAATATTTACATTAAATAACAATTTTTATTTAAATAATAGAATTTGCATAATTGAATATTTTAAAATCTGTCAACTAAACGAGACTATTTTTGCATTACAATCTAATCAATTACCATACATAACCATTATTATTTCAGGAATTATCAATAAAGCAAATGACCCGAAAACATTTTTATCAAATGTCCAGCGACATTTTGTGAAACGTGCTGAAATTCAAAATAAATTGCTACACCCTTTGTTTACAGTTGATGTTTTGTGCGTTGTTGGACATAAAATTTCATGTTTTGAACTTTGGCTAAACGTGATTAAAGCGAAAATTTTAAATGAAAAATATTCACCAAGCCCATTTCAAATATATTAACTGAAGTTTTTTTAATTTAAAAATGGACCCCACATATTGATTTGTGTAACACTTCAGTTTTAGTTACAAATTTTTGCCTCAAATCATACGTTTACAAAATTTTATTCAATGTCAAGAGTTATCGTATTTTTAATAATACTTGAACATCGTTTATAAGAGTTCCTATGATTTTATTTATGCAGCGTTATTTTTAAATTTATACATTTTTTATCAATTTAGCAAATTTTTCATAAACCCTTCATTTTGGAACACCCAAACCGTTGATTGTTGTTTCGTTTCCGGGTGGTATGCATAAGTTATAAATCAAACTTTTGTCACCGCTAACAATGTAGTATACCAAATTTGATGTTTGCTAAGTTGAATCGTTAAAGTCTTACTTTGTACCTTTTAACACAAGCTTGTTTTTGATCTTGAGTTAAAATGAGTGGAATCCAAACGGAGCATAATTTTGTTACACCTAAGTGATCCTGTAAAATATGATTTATTTGTTTCACATCAATGCCCACAAACCCTTGAATTTTCATATATGTAACATGTCGATCTTCCTTTATCATTCCTCGTACTTTAACAATGTTTGCTACTGTTTTTAATGTTGTCGATCTTCACGAAATTCGTTACCAAGGCTACTCCGATCAAATTCAAAAACTTGATACCACCAAACCACAATTGAATTTCCCTATATGTTGCATGTCGATCTTTCTGTATTATTCCTCGTACAGTAACAATGTTTGCTGCTGTTTTTAATGTTGTCGACCTTCACGAAAGTCGTTACCAAGGCTACTCCGATCAAATTTAAAAACTTGATACCACCAAACCACAATTGAATTTCCCTATATGTTTCATGTCGATCTCTCTTTATCATTCCTCATACAGTAACAATGTTTGCTGCTGTTTTTGATGTTGTTGACCTTCACGAAAGTCGTTACCAAGGCTACTCCGATTAAATTTAAAAACTTTATACCACCAAACCACAATTGAATTTCCCTATATGTTTCATGTCGATCTTTCTTTATTATTCCTCGTCCTCGTATAGTAACAATGTTTGCTGCTGTTTTTGATGTTGTCGACCTTCACGAAAGTCGTAACCAAGGCTACTCCGATTAAATTTAAAAACTTTATACCACCAAACCACAATTGAATTTCCGTATATGTTTCATGTTGATCTTTCTTTATCATTCCTCGTACAGTAACAAAGTTTGCTGCTGTTTTTGATGTTGTCGATCTTCACGAAATTCGTTACCAAGGCTACTCCGATCAAATTCAAAAACTTGATACCACCAAACCACAATTGTTAATGATAGTACCTCATCAACAATTGCAGTTTTTAGATCTTTAATGCACTACCCTTTTCACATTTTTTCAATCGAAAGTAAAACAAAAATCATTTCTCGAAAATGTTCACGGTAGAAATCCCTGTTTTTTTTTACTTTTTGTCTATTTCAAACTTGTGCTGTAATTGCGCAGCTCTATATTATTATATTTTGTTACATTTTGTTAACAGCACAATGTCAAATATTACAAATTTTTGTATGACAAACATCTAATATCTACTACAGTGTTTCCACATTCCGGGCAGCAACCCTTGTATTTGATTGTACAAAAGTATAAAAAACAGTTACTTATAATTACTAACAACCACTTGCTACTACTTGAATCAATTATTATCATTTGCAGTGACTTACTTATACTTATAATAATATGTGTAATTGTAAATTTTGGTAATTACTTGTGATCGCTTTTAATTACTTGCAATCACTTGGGATAACTTAAAAATACCCTTATTTGTTGTCACTTTTGATTTCCTAAAATTACTTGTGATCACTTGTAGTCTTTTATTTACAATCATTTGTAATTTCTTGTACTCACTTGCTTTTGATCACTTGCAACTTTTTAGAATAACTTGCAAAAACTTATAATCACTTGCAGTCGATTTTGGGCACTTGCATTCACTTGTAGTTTGTTGTTTGTTGAATTTCTAAATTTTATCAATTTCAAGAAAGACATCCCAATACATCTGTGGCTGGATTGGTTATCTTGGATAGGTAAAGGTTCCAGGGTCGAATTCTGCCAAATGCGAAATTTTTTTTATTTCTCTTAATTGGTATTTTCTTGTTTGTTTAATTTATTAATGTTAAAGGGCTTACTGTAAGTAAAAACTTTCCTAAAAATAAAAAAAAACAACAGTTAAAACGTCCTAATGGGTGTTATTTCGGTAGCTGACTCACAAGTCGTGGGTTACTTATAAGAGTATTACCAGCCGCTTCCAGACATGTAATTAAAGGCGCCAAAGTACAAACTCCACAAACTATACTCAAATTCCGATTTTAAATAATTTATTACAAATTTAATGATTTCAAAAAAGAAATTCATTAAATAAATACAAATATTGACAACTTAATATTATATCAAAGAAGATTAATATATAGGGATGATTTTTCTTGCAATTTTCAAAAGTCGGGACGAAATTGTGGATAAAAATTCTTCTGCTTTTTCTCCACAATATGGCTGGAACTAATCCAATTTTAATATAGTTTAATAATTCGGGTGGACCTCTTCGAATAAATTTGGATGAATCATTAATAGAAACGTATAATCAAAAATCAATACCTTAACCAGGTAGAATTAGTTTCTACCCAAATCGATTTTTTCCATTCTATTGCGAGTAAATTAATCCTTAAAACACGTGTAAAAACTGGCCCTGACTTTGATGATAATAAAAAAACTGATGTTTGGCTAAATATAACTTGATTTTATTAACATATCACATTTTTTTTGACACTCACAATAAATTAAAAAATCAAAGGAAACATTATGAAAATTGTGTTACTTGTATTTGAGGAGGTATAACAAAAAAAACTGTTTGGCGTACTGACTACTACTGGGTCCAGAATTACAAATCACAACGAGAATAAGTCACTAATTTTTCTCACAGAACCGCTCACGGCACATTTTTTTTAGATAAAACTATTAACCTAAGTAATTCTTTCCGATATAGGCACACTAATAATATTCTGGTGAAATTATTTTTAATACAAAATGATCAGATAAATCTTTACAAGTACTAGTACTAGAATGTTCTCGAGATTTAAAAAACAGCACAAAACAAATGCCGAACTTTTGATACAGACTTAGCAATATTAAAAACATTAAAATAAAATAAAATGAAAAATATTTTTACTTTTTTTAACAAAAGTTACAAAAACCATTAAAAATATTTTGCGACGTACAGCTTCAAATAAAGAATGTGTCAAGATTTTAAGCTGTAACGAATCTATTACTTTTTTTCTTATTTCAGTACTCTTTCACTAAAGTTTCTTTCTGTTTAACCTGTTCCGACAACCTTATTAAATAAGAAAAACGTAACATTTATCCAATGTATATCTTTAAATTGTGTATGTTACCGATCATTAGAAAGGTCTAAGAGCTGTCTATTCAGGATCCAATTAATCCAACTTTTCAAATTAGTTCTGTCTTAAGGATTATCCAGGATTAATCGCATCGCTCCTGCATCACTTTCCTTTTTTACGTATTACAGAATACCTCGTTCTAGTTTTATTGTGAAGTTTCTAAAGCTTTAACTTTGTTAAATATGTTTACTGAATCGTAAAAATACATTGCATAAAATTCTTTGAGCATAGTTTACAAGATACATACTCTTTGTTCGGATGTATGGCGTTTATTTATGGGTAAAAAAAGTAAAGGAAATATATACTGTTCGTTGTAAACATTATTTGAATTTTAAAATGTCTTATGGTGAAAACAAACAGCAGAAAAAAAAAAAGAAAAAAACAGTGAACAATGCTCTTCTTTTGTTTTTTGCTGACAGGTAAACATACAAATAAATTTTAGTACCTATGCAAAATGTGATGGTTTGAATCTAACAGGTAACAGGATTTTAATTAAAATTTTTTATTTGGTGTCCATACCAACGTTATCTACTGCTGTTCGTTTTATTTCCAAACCCTTTGGCAAACTTGGATTATAAGCAGTTATCAAAATTTGATATTATGCCTTAGTTCTTTTTTAATATATAGAGGAAAGTAACCAATTATGGAATACCATTTTGTTTTCGGAATATAAAAGAATAACTAATTAGAAATTAAAACATTTTAATATTATAACAAATCAGTCATACATTTATAAGTAGTAATTAACAGCCTTCTATGAAGCATCTCAATTAACAAAATAAAATTGAACTCAAAAACAAAATCACAAATTAGTAACCAAATATGGAATAGGTACCCATATATGGAATATATGCAGAAACCAACATACTAATGACAAAAATAGACATAAACATTAATGAGATCAAATAACATTAATTATTATTATAGGAAAATTGTAAAAAATTAAAGAAGCAGCTTCATTTACTTGCAGAAGTCACAGATCCATGTATCAAACTCTGGACCAGCACAATCACAATGAGCCCAGAGTTTACACATTATGCACTTAATCCAGTTTTCTCCACTGGTATCCGTGGATAAAAGTCTTTGGCAAAACATACCACCAGCATCAGCAGAGTCAGGAGATTCTTGGCCCAATAACTCATCAGGTTCACTGTCATCAAACTGGATAACGTCCTGCTTCTCAGGATCTTCTTCTTCAGAATCAGTATTATTTTTCTTTGTTCGTGTGTTTCTCTTCGCAGTTTTCTTTTTATTCTTCGTCTTGGTTGATTTATTTTCTTTTTCTTGTTTCTTCAAATTTTGATTTACCAAATCATTCTTGTAAGCTAAAATGTTATCAGAGCTGCTACGGCAGGTTTTCTTCCTCTGTTATACACTTTTCGCAGTTTCTCTGGCACTGGACTTATAACATACGGTGACACCAGACCTAGAGCAAAGATCAGTTCTTGTCAAACCGTGAAATTTGCTCTTTCCATCATCAATATGTATTCTACCAGCTAACGTTCAAGTTGGGAGCCCATTATTGCATGTCGTCCAAATGTTGTGACTGCTGCATCTTGTGGAGACTGTTCATTTTTGAAAATGCTGTGCCGCTTTCAAATATCCCATTTTCTTTTCCTGGACGAATTTTATAGCTTCCGCCATTTTTTCTTCATCCCAGGTTTTTCGTCGTGGTCGAATGAGAAGCCGACATTCTGGAAACATACAGAACACGCAATTTTTAAAAGAAATAATATAAGTACCTAACATGTGAAAAAAGAGCGCCCAATTATGGAATATTTCATAATTAGGCACCAACGACTATCCATATTCGGATTTTTATTCTAGTTCAAACTAGTATTAATATTTTTTCAAGACCAAATATTTTAAATACAGAGGGTCGCAAAATATTAAAATAAACGTAATATCAATATACTCAATAGAATAACAAGTCGGTATACATGCATAATAACTGATAATACTGCTTTAATACATACGTTCAAAAATTTCTGCGTGACGATAAAACAAAACACCCCTGTCACACGCATATAGTTCGCGCAACTGGCATAAACGCCTGAGTACGATAGTAGAGAGAGCGAGTGAAATAGAAGATGGTCGTGAATTGCATTTCAAATTTATATTTTCGGAGAAATCAAGGTATTCCATATTAGGCTACTATTCCATATTTGGTTACTTTCCTCTAATATAAGTTTACAAATTTACACTGCTTAATATCCAACTTACTGATCTATCTTACGGTTTGATTTCTACTATTGTCACGCCCGGGGGGGATAGGGGAATGTGCCATAGTGTTATTGGATGAGGGGTAGCTATGAATATATAAAATACGATTCATTGTCTTCAATTATCTCCACCAGCTTATTAAAAAGATCTGTTTTAAAAATTTAATTTCAAGGTTCAAAATCGGTATGCGTAAAAAATACATTTTCTCAGCTTCCAATGGAGCAATTTTCTTCTTTATTTTTTTACTCTGATGTAACTCGAATAGAAAATACCAAGTAACGCATTACCAAATCCCAAAGATGGTTTCATATTGTTATAAATAAATTTATTTATTTATAACAAATAAAACTACATATGATTTTCTATTTTGTAGACTTTTTTTTAGAAAAGTTTACTAATCATTTTAAATATAAATATTTTCATTTAATAGCTGTATAATTATTTAAACATCTTTGTTTAAAAAATTTATAAAAAAAAAACTGTTTTTAATAAATTTTTTTTATGATAACTACACTACTAAAAATGAAAATAAAATTTTATATAAGCTGTTAAAGAATTATTGATATTTTTTAAGTAAGTTAAAATCTGTAAAATATTCTTAAAAATGTACAAGGTCAATGTTTGAAATTGTGAAGCATGTGTAAGATAACTTAAAATGTTTAGAAAACTTTTCTAAAAAAAGTCTACAAAATAGAAAATCATATGTAGTTTTATTTGTTATAAATAAATAAATTTATTTATAACAATATGAAAGCATCTTTGGGATTTGGTAATGCGTTACTTGGTATTTTCTATTTGAGTTACATCAGATTAAAAAAATAAAGAAGAAAATTGCTCCATTGGAAGCTGAGAAAATGTATTTTTTTACGCATACCGATTTTGAACCTTGAAATTAAATTTTCACAGCCTGGTTTTTTGGTATTTTTCACGCGGAATATCGATAGTTTTTATTATTTTAATATATGTTATAGATATCACAAAGACATGAAAATGTTTATCGAGAAGGAGCTACGAAAGAGAAAGATAGTGGTTCAAAGATTATCATCCTATTGTTTATAACTTCGTCGCAAATGCCGGTTAACTTTGACTGGTAGTATCTCAAGAACCACTGCTTGTAAATGAACTTTTGTTTAAAGAAGCGTCTTTCCAAGTTCTTTCTAACGCCGTTTTCTAAATTTAATTTAAACTAATAGTTACCGAGATATTCTATTTGTTTATAAGCCAAAAAATTGTTTATAATTTTAAAACATTCCTGAGGCCGCCCAAATAATCCAATTTTAAATCTATAAAGTGCGTTTGATAGGTGAAGTGCTCCTTTATATGTCAAAAATTCAGCAAACTTATGTGTGCTTTAGTTTTTGTTGTGCGAGATACCAATTTTTTAAAAAAAATTTACATTGCAAAATTATTATGCGAAATCTACTAAATCGATTTTAATGAAATTTAGTGGACTGTTTTAATATATTATAAAGATTTTCTAGGCGAATTCTGAAGGTCCTACATAAAATCTAAATGGTTGAAAAAAATTGAATAAAAAAGGCTCAATTTACCCCTTTTGTTTTGTATATATTGCTATTTTGCAGCCTGTGTAATAAGTTTAAAAAATTTATTCAATGGTATTTTATAGGAAATTTAATTACGCAACTTTTATTTATCTACAACTTTTTCCTAAAATGAATCGTTTTAAAGTTATAAGCAAATAAAGTAGAAAAAAATTGACGTTTTTCACTATTTTTAAACATTTTAATTTTTTTGTTAATGTTCCGGACCTGTTTGAGAGGTAGGAAACGAGATTATTATTATTGAAGTTATCACACAACTTTTTCTGCAAAAATCCGATCGCCACCTCTCACATCCACTAAAAAACAGATCCGCCTTGGTCTACATTGACATAAAGGTAAATACAGATGGAAATGTCGAAGCAAAATATAAAATTATGCGTATAAACTTATATACAAGTAAGTACTTTTTCCAAAAAATAAAAATATAATTGGCAACAAACAGGTGATATGAAATTTAAGTATAATAAATTTTTGGATTGGTACTTTTTATGACGTACCTAATTGTCTTGAGGTATGATCTATTTAAACATTCAAAATTCTTTTTATCAGATTAAATATTAAATAAATTGGACACTGTATTAAATTTTCGGAGTCTAAATGTTGTATTACCCAAAATCTAATATGCTAATAATGTAAATAATATTCTCATATAAAGTTTGGACATACATTCTGTTGTGACGTCATGCAGTTATACCTGTTTAAAGTTTAAAGACCTATTTATATCTGTTTTAAGCTAAAGAACTTAGTTATACCTGTTTTAAGCTGTTCCCTGTTTCGTTTTCTCTCTGCAGGCAAGCAGCGGAAGGTCACGTGGTGGCTAAAAGAGACAAAAAGTGCAGAATGGACCTTGGATTTTCTTATGGAGATTTACACGTAAAAACAGGTCGATTTTTCGCTAGAACCGGTGCAGCCGCTTTACCTATGTGGACCTGTGTTATCACTTCATATTTCGGCTATATAAACATATACCTAAGGATGGCAAAATTTTGTAAATTATTTTAAATGTTTAACAAAATTTGATGATGCGAGTATTATAACATATGCAATTTAGTTTTTCTTTCTTTTTTTGAATAAGTGCACATATTATGTTATTATTCAGTCTTGAATACTACGAAGTAAAGAAAAAGTAAAATGAGACATATTTGGAAACTACAAAAAAATTGCGGAAACAGAGAAAACTACTGTCGCATTTTATATCTTATATATTTAAACGAGGAATTCAAACTAAGCAAAGTACCATGAAGCAACCGTAGTACTAGACGCCACCATCAGATGGCACAGTTGCTATCTCAAATATTTACATGAGTAATTCTTACTTAATTAAATACTTTGACGCCACTAAAAGCTGGCGCACTTATTATCTCATACATTTTATTGAGCAAAACTGGTTTAATTAATTATTATATATTATATTTAATATATAGTATATTATATTATTATACAAACCGATAAATTAGAAAATATAACGAAAAATATAGTACAAACTCGGAAACTAACAAGAAAATATGATAACAAAATCAAAAATAGCATTAATGACAATGAAAATAATAATAAACATTTTCAAAAACGGTAAATGCAAAAGAAACGTCATAGTTTATTTTTAAAATTGTTAAATAATCATAAATTTGATAGTATGTACCAACTCAACGAATCAACCTGATTATATGTAGGTTATAAAGCATTGGTTAATGGCTTAATCAAACTTACAATAACTCAATAATTTAAGTCAGCTGTTCAATAACGGGTGATCATCTCATAACCAGGTATGGAAGTAACCTAAATTGGAAGGATAACAATAACTATCTATTTATGCAGAAACTGTCCATCCTCAGATAAAAGATAAAGTCAGCAACAACAAGTGTTGTAATTAAATTATAACCAATTATATTCGTACATAAGCAATATATTTATATATACATATGTATTCTAATATTTTTAAAAATTATACATTGAGGTTAAATGTCCACAATTTTTTCTGTTTTATCTTGATAGACTTGATAAATGAACGACATGCGAATGGAAACCTACGCGTTTTGTTGAGACAAAGAAAAAGTGGGCTATTACGGTAAAAAAGATTAGGAGTATTGTTTCATTATTTCGCTGACAAAACTTTTATAAAATGTATTCTTTTATGCGGCAAACGGACATTATCACGATCAAATAAAATTGACACAGAGGCAAACCTTTCCAGCATATCCATTAAATCTACGTTAACAATGTCGGAACAAATCTACTTCCGATAATTAATTTCAACAAGTAAATCTATTTATATACCATTTCAACGCTAACTTAAACACATAATATTACAAATCGTTTTGTTCAATGCAACCTTTTATTGATATTTAATATGTCGCCTTTTGTATGAAGTAAATGCTGCTATTAAAATTAATGTAAGTCACATATTACCCACTACCGTAAAAGTGATATATTTTACAATTTTAACCGTAAATCGACTTAGTCGGAAACTGAACTTATTTAGTGTTACAAATCATTTAAGGCCAAGTGAAGATTTATTATTAAAGTTATAATAGGGAAATTTGATATAATGTGTTGGTTATAATCTTATATAGAGAGCTGCACCTGATTTCTTCTTGCTTTATCATTTTATTATCAAAAATAATCTAACACAAGGTCAAAAACGACTGAAAAATTTAAAAATCCATTAAGTATATAAAATTATTTCTTTGGTAAAATTTTCTATTAATGAGAAAATAAGATATTTCTGCATGATTTAAATAGTTTGGTATGCACAGTGTTGTATTATCAAATAAATAGTACGTTTAATTTAGCATCTATATTCCTATTCTCATTTTTATGTTAATAAGTACAAGGTGGGCAACATAACTGATTTAAATCACGCGCCATTTTTGATACATGAATTTCAGTAGGTGGCGCCTTTTTTAGTTGTTTAAGGCACATTGTTAAAATACTTTACGTAAACAATGAGTCGATTTTTGGATCTATTCGGAATCTACGCCAAAATTTCGGTCGAAATAATATACCCAGTGTCAACACTGTCAGTTGGTGCGAAAATTTGATTAAAAAAGTGAAGTTAAATACCTGAAAAGGTACTGCGGAAAATATAGAGAGAGAACTTAGTATTCATCGAACGTCATTATTTTAAAAGAAGATTTGCATTTGCGGCCATACAAATTTCTGGAACGATCTAGTAGGACTAAGATAATTGAAGACGCTCCTGCGAAACTTTACCAGAAGAGATCTCTCAGCTGTCCTAACTTTAGTAGGAAGAACCTCCGTATTATAACGAAAATATTAACCGGACACTGCTGATTAAGAGGACACATGAAGAAACTAGGATTGGTAGATGAAGCAGACTGCAGATTCTGTGAGGTAGAGGATGAAACCTCAATACACATACTCTCAGAATGCATAACATTACGTAATTCTAGGTCATAAAAAATAGAACAGAAAGATCTACCTAACTTGAAAACCAACGATATACCAAACTTTCTAAGAAAGATATGACTAAAAGAGCTGCCAAAAGTCTAAGGAAATCGTCAGAAGTATATTAAGAAAAGGGGGACACAATAGACACAATAGGTCGCAGGTGTATCTTTTACCCTTAATGTGCTCATACATACATATTTACATACATAACTCACCAAAAAGATTTTCATAATTTAAGGTTGCAAACGAAATTACCTCGGTAGCTACATATATAAAATTGGTATCAAAATGAACTGAAAACTATGCCAAGAATAACTTTAAATGTTATAACATAAAACTCTAAATATTATAACAACATATAATCATCAAAAACGACGCCTATACGTACATGAACATGAACAGAAATAGAATCTGACTTTTATAGATAGCAGGTGTATCTTTTACCCTTAAATTTCTCATACATAAATACATAACTCAACAAAAAGATTTTCATAATTTAAGGTTGCAAACGAAAATATCTCGATAGCTACATATATAAAATTTGTATTAAAATAAATTGAAAACTATTCCAAAAATAACTTAGAATATTTTAACATAAAACTTTAAATATTATAACAACATATAATTATCATAAACTACGCCTATACGTACATGAACATGAACAGAAATAGAATCTGACTTTTCGTTAAAGTTGATTATAGAAACATTGTTATAACCCATCTATACTATCTTTTACTCAGTAGTTTTGTTATTAAATTTTCACCAAAAGAAATCCATCAGAAATTAGATAAAAAACACTTACACTGTTATTGGGAAAAGTTCAGTTTCATAAGATCTACAATGATGAATATGCTCCTTAGCGACTCGATAAAATTCAAGCTGACTTCGAGTCCTGATCAGAACTTGCGTTTTTTTATTCGAGATTATTACCCAGTTATAATTAACCCTTCACTTTACTTGTTTAACTTGTGCATAAAATTTGAAGTTTTTCAAGATATATGGAATACATCTAGAGGTTGATCCAATATAAAAAAAGATGAGAGATCGGATATCAGACATTACATACTGGTTTCAATAATGAATAACTTTACTAAGGTTTTAGAAATTGCAATTTATAATAATACTAGCGGACCCGGCGAACTTCGCATCGCCTAACACTAATGTTTTTTCCATTTTTATTTTTTTATTTTTACGATTAATTTTTTGTATTTTTTATCATATTTTCTCGTTAGTTACCAGTTTTTACTATTATTTATAGTACCTACTTTGTAATTTATCGGTTAGGTATATTATATATTAACTACGCCACCTAACGGTGGCGTCATGGTTCTTAGGTAAGTAAGTTTTGCTCTTTTAAATATATGAGATATCAACTGCGCCACCTTACAATGGCGTCATAGTACTTAATTATTAATTACAGGTGTAAATTTATAACATCTCAACTGCGCCACCTTAGGGTAGCATCATAATGATTAATTTCGTAATAAACGCGTCCGATCGCTGCAAAATTCAACGTGCTATAAGTAAAATCGCGGCCTCCGTTGCCGCCGCCCCTGCAGGCCTGTACCACCGCAAGCGCTACGTCCCGCAATTTTAAATCTTATTTTTCTTGGAAAATATTCATTTAAATCTTATGCTGTAAAGGACCATATAGATCTATATTAAATCAACAATGTATTTAGGCTATTTAATGGATAAGGATTAATGCTGTATTGGTTAAAATCGCTTCGAAAATTAGCCATTATTTGTCGAAAAAGGTAAATGACAAAAAAATGTTGTTGTGGGATATCCATAAGAGATAGACATATACCATCGGGGAGTTTTCTGTAGACCTTTTCAATGTGTACAAATAATTAGTACATTATTTTGATAAATCTCTTAGGATTCAGTCTGCGTTTGCAATGTAAGCGGAAAAAAATTGATAATTAACGACATCACATTAGAAACCTCAAAAATAACAGTATTTCTCCACTATTTAAGGGATGTTATTATAGATATAAACCTTTCTCTTGAATCACTCTATCTATTAAAAAAAACGCATTAAAATCCGTTGGGTAGTTTTAAAGATTTAAGCATACAAAGGGAAATAGGGACAGAAAAAGCGACTTTGTTTTATACTATGTATTAATGATATATCCAATGGTATCTGCTCAAAATTGTACCTAATCAACATGGATTCATTAAAAATCGATCTATTATTTCTAACTTACTGGTAATGGCTCAACATATTGCAGAGGACATAGGTAATCAAGAGCAAATGGATGTAGTGTATACAGACTGTTCAAAGGTGTTTGATCGTCCGGACCATGCAATTCTGCTTCACAAACTTGATCATTTTAAACTTGATAATGTATATTTACAATTATTTAGCTCTTACTTTTTTGGAAGGACCCTAAAATTGCGTGATCAGATATATACTCAGTAAGCTAAGGTGTAATCCGGGGCTCAGTGCTTGGCCCATTGCTCACTATTAATGATTGTAAAAAAGTTTAGAGGAACTTACATCATTGGTGCTTGAATAATCGCTAATGCTGTATTTAAGTAAAAGTTTTTCCTAAGGCCATACTATTAAGCATTAACATTTTCTCTTAGAAAAGCCTACCTGCCTAGTATTTGTACTGATTAAGATAAAAAACAATCGTAGTTGCTAAAAACATGTTTAATTTTAAAAGAACTTTAAATAACATCTACTGAATACGATCGGTTTCCTTATTAATATTTTTTCGTATTAGCTACATCATAAACCTTGTTGTGGACATAACACCACCTGTTTAAAAAGAAATATTCTTAATCAGTTCCTTCTTCTGTTAGTTTATGAGTATTTTATGTAGATATACTTTTAATACATGAAAAATTTATTTCTATTTCGATGTATAAAGTAATATTTAGCTTTTTACATAAATTATAAATGCCACCTACAAAATATTAATGCCAAGGTTTAGTGTCATATTTGTTAAAATATTTAATTTTAATAAAGAAGAAATAGCATCATCGATTATATGACTATAAATTTTTTTGTCATTCAATATATATTCAAAAATACTTGTAAAAAAAATATTGCGCTGTTAATTATACGAACTCATTTACAATCAATAATAAGTAGATGGTAGTAGTTAAACGGAAACTAAGCGATATGAAAGTACATGAAATTAATATCTCGGAGAACAAAGAACTTCGGCAAAGTTTCAGAGAAAATTCCGTACCTCCTTTGCCTCCATCGTAAAGTTTATGTGAAGTTTTGATATACAACTTCGAAAAGTTGGACCCTTATATGAACCAAATTTGCCCCACTTAACATAATATAGTTATTGGGCGAAGTTTTGGAAGCATGTTGTAACATTTACCCTTTAATCGTAGCACCATGTGTTACAGAGCATATAGGTAATATACGATAGTTTGGTCTCACTTTAAACATTACCATAAAGTGTTGAAAGTTGTTGGAGCAACGAGCAATAAGGAGTGTTATGGAACTGCCCTGAAGGCAAAGTGAATCAATCAGAGGTGTACAAATTGTTTTTCCGGAAGGTTATGATAAAAACTCTAAATTAAAAGTTGTAACAAATACTTTAAACAATATATAAAGTATGTAAATATAATTTTAAGTAGCGATGTTTTAACCATTTTTACTAAGAAACATAATTTTATCTTGCAAAATTTCTCACAAGCCAATTGGTATTTAAAAATTTAAAAATCAAGATAGACTTTGACCACAAGAATAAATTGGAATTTTAAATAAAACTTCTGAAAAAAGACATCAAAAGAAGCAAGATAAACTTTGCTAGAAAGAATTGAAACTTTATTTAAAAAACCAGTAACTGTATTTGTACTTTGATCTGCCAAATTTAATAGATTGAATTTAACTGTAAGACTGTATTAATACGACCAGAGATTGCCCACAGAGGGAATTGAATCCACACTCTTCTGGGGTCTTACTGTGGACAGTTTACTCTCACAATTGACTGAACCAGGTATACCTTGCCAAGGGTATTCTCGTAAAAAAAGTATGTAAATGTCCTTTGCGACATAACACAGAGAAAACTGAACAAAACAAAGCAATGGTTTGACTTAATATTAACCCCACCAATATCACTTTAGTAGCCTTTACAAGAAAAAAGAATCCTAACTTAAAAACCGTCAAAGAAGGTAAAAATATTGTTGAGTGGAAAAAAGAAGTTAAATATCTAGGGCTTATCCTAGATAACAGGTTACTGTGAAACAAACACGAAAACGAAATAATACAAAAAACTACAAAGGCCCTTATGGTGTGCAGAAACATTGCAGGAAAAAATTGGGGTTGTATCTCAAGGATATTGCTATGGATGTATATGGAAATATTAAGCCCAATCATCACTAATGGGGTAGTAGCTTGTGGCACAAGAGCTAATTTGACTGCTACGAGGACAAAACTTTAGAAGATTCAAAGTTTAGCCTGTTCATGCATTACTTGAGCAATGAAAACATGCCCCACTTCTGCAATGCAAGTAATTCAAAATCTCACGCCACTACAAAAATGCAAGGAACAAAACAATGTATAAAATGGTCAAAGAAGGAACAATAAAAAAAAACCTCGACCACTTAAATTTGATCGCTTGAGAAATGCCTCAAGATGAAATACCAAAGAAATTTTAGTTTGTGATAAAATTCACCAAAAAACTAGGTGGTAAATCTGAATGGGACAAAGATGCCATATTGGGGATATAAAAAAATAACAAATAATGGTATACAGACAGCTACAAGACAGACGAAAAAACAGGATTAGGGGTTTAGAAACTAGAGCCAAATACTCAGAAACCCTGGGTGCATACCAAAGCATTTTTCAAATAGAAATCTGTATCAATGAAGGATGTGTAGAATTTAATATTAAAAGAAACTATCGTAGATAAAAGATTGTTATTATGTCAGTCTCACACAAAACCAGATTAAAGATGGTCTGGGAATGCCTAGACAAACCAAATAAACTAGAACAAAATAACAGTAGTAGTCTTACTAACTAAGGAAAGAAGTGGACAGAGAAAAATTCAAGTACTAAACGATCTAGAAAGACTAAGACAACCGAGGACGCTCCTGGAAAACTATAACCAGAGGAGATCTTTAAGCTGTCTAAACCTCATTAAAAACAACCTCCGTATAAAAATGGGATTGTTAACGAGACACTGCCGGTTAAAAGAACACTTAAGGGAACTAGGATGAAGCAATGTGCAGATTCTGTGAGGAAGAGGATAAAATCTCAATAGAAGATAGTACTAGAACAGCTGCTATAAGTCTAAGAGAACAACAGCAAGAAAAGGAGGACACAATGGATCTTATAGGTCACAAGTGTATCTTTCACCCCTAATTATGCTTATACATACATAACCACTAAGTCTGTAAAAGTAATAATTAATAAATGTTTAATTAACATCATCACAAGGAAGAACTTTTTTGACAATTCTGCTAAACACAAAGAACCAATCAGTTGTTTCTCTATGTTAAGTTCGATATCTTTTAGTTTTTAATGTATTTTTATTACTTTTATTTAAGACGTCATATATTTAGAGTTTTTAAGAATTAAAGAATTTTAGTTTGCTTATTTTCTGGGTATGTCGAGAAATATGAAAATCATTTTTTAATTGATTTCACACATCTTTTGTATTTTTAAAGTCTATAACATTAGTATATCAAAACAAATCCGATGTTGGCAGGTGTCTGACGAAATATCAATGTCAGATCACCGTTGGTTAGCATTTGAAATAGATCTGGAAAAATGAGTTACGCCATAGGATAGACCTGGGGATTATCTCTCAAGGCCAGCATGTGGATCTACACGGCAACCATAAGACTGCTCACATATAGTGCTGTCGTGGGATGACGTAAAATGCAACAAACTACAGCTACCAGAAAATAAAACCAAATACAAAGATCAGTATGCCTTCCCGTAACAGGAGCCATTCGAACCACACCGACCAGAGCAATGGAAGTAATACTTGACATAAATGTTCAGGAGGTAGCATTGATGACCATGGTGCGCTTTCGCACGGTTGGTATCGAACCCACTGTAGAGACCGGCACCCATAGTTACAGTCTGTGGAGGAAATAACTAAAGATTGTACCACTCTTACAGGCAGACACGGATGGCCTCGTACCAAGATTTGTTTTTGAAAAACCTTACAAAATATTAATAGATAAGAAACCAGACTTCAAAGTAGCGAACGCTCTGAGCTGGTTCAGTCAGAACTGACAGGCATAACCATAGCCGCAAAGAATAATTATTCGATAAGAACATTATAGACAGGAATATAAGGAATATTGACCTTGAATACATCACTTTAAGTTTAGTACTAGAATATCACAAGACTCTAACTGATTTTTTATCCAACTGGTTAAAAAGGTTGTAATAATATTCACAGGTAATTGTTTTACCTTTTTCAAGATAATAAATCAACAAAACTCCTTTTGTATCAATAAAAAAAATGTCATAACCTTTTTTCCAATTGTTCTTAATTCACCTGTTCTGGAGCTGAAGTACAAGCTTCAGTCTACTGTTAACGTTTTTGTTTCAGTTTAGGATCATAATGATCCATAGTTATAAAACGATGCACAGAATCAATTTTATTTTGCTTAAGCCGCTTCAAATTACGCTGAGTAAATTGTTTTCGATTTAGTTTTTGTTGAGTTGATTACAAACAGCTTTTTATATGTAATTATTCGTGTAAAATGTAAAGTAATCGTCCATCTGAGATCACCAATTTCAAGCTTAGCCAAACTTAGATCTTTAGATCTTTAGACTTGCTAAATTAATCCTGGTTTTGTTGCATTTTTTGGACGTCAACTACGAGGTTTAACTTCAACGATTGTACAACCACGTTTACACTCTAAAAAACATCGATCCACAGTTGGAAATGAAGGAGCAGATTCCTTCAAAACTTTTACTGTTTATGTGTGAATTTTTGTTGCTAATAAACCTTCCAAAACAGAATTTTATCACTGGATGATATTCGATTTTCTGTATTGAAAATATTCACGTCAACTTTAAATGGCTTGTATACAAAGAATGAACTGACAAATCAAAATAAGTTTTTGTTTTTAATCAGAAGATAAAATGTTAAAATAGCGTATAAATTTGGAACCCTCAACCGGTTTCTACGTATCACTTTTAAAACTTTTTAACGGAAAAAACGAATAAGGAAAGGACCTTTATCTAAGACTGTTCTTAGCTTATGTTTTTCTAGTATGGAGCAATTAAGTTAGAGGGCACAGAAACAAGGAAATAAATAGTGATCACAAGAAATGCGGTACCAAAAATTTAAAAACAGATACATAATAATAGTTCCGAAGGAAATCTGAGTATTACAAAAACGCAGCAAAAGGTCTGACACAGATTTTGCTGAATAAATTGCTCTAACGATGTTAAAAATTGGTGTCGTAAATGCACTACATGTGCTGCCAGTAAAGGTCTGCATCGAAAGCCGAAAATGGAAATGCAAAAATACCTGGTCGGAAGTAATTTCGAAAGAATCGCAGTAGATGCATTGGGGACACTTCCACAGAGCGATATAGTAAACAAGTACATCTTTGTTGTAATGGATTACTTTATTAAATGGATTAAAGCCTACGCAGTTCCCAATCAAAAATCCACCATTTTAGCAGATATATTAGTTGAAGAATTCGTAAGCCGTTTTGGAATACTACTAGAACTGCATTCATCTAAGGAAGAAATTTTGAGAGCAGGCTGTTTCAAGAAGTTTGCCAAAGATTGGACATCCACAAAACTAGAACCACAGCCTGATGGAATGGTGGAACGAATAAATCGGACTATAATCAAATATCTGTCAAAAGTGTTGTCAGAGAGTCAGAGGGATTGGGATCGATATATTCCCTTATTCTTAATGACAATTTAATCGGCTATTAACAAATCAATATGCCAAACGCCTGCGAAGGTCCAGTTCGGTCGAGAAATGAGACTACCATTTGGCTTTGTGTTTGGTTGTTAACTTGGTGAAGAAGTAGTCCGTGAAGAATATGTCGCCGATCTTCAGAATCGAACGGAGAATATATACAAACTGGTGCGTGGAAAACTTCAATTATCTAGTGATCGGATGAATTGGTACTATGATACGCGGACAATAAAAAAAAATTACCAACTTGGAGATTTAGTTTGGTTCTATAACCTCAATGGAGTCGAAGAATTTGTCCCAAATTACAGAAGAATTGGGAAGCTCCATACACCATCAAAAGAAAGATTAACGGTGTCATTTATCAGATGGTGAAAATTTCCAGAAGGATGTGCAGAACCTCCAATAAGATAGTTTGTTTGGCTGGCTCCAGGTTTGTGCGGGATTATGATTTAAGAAATAACATTCCGGGACAAATTAATCTAAGGACCTATGCTTGAAAGACTGATTCAAGGTTATGTTTTAGTGAGTATATTCCAGAATATTCTAAGTTCTTCTAGTATGTAGCAATTAGGTTACATTATGTTTCTTGACAATACTAGAACATTCATTTTTACTATACAGGGTGTCCCAGAATTAACTACGGAAACTTCGTATACGTATTCCTTGATGACAAATAAGTAGGGTCTTTCCTATAAAAAAAATTTTTTTAGAGACTCCTGTCAGAGTTATAACCCTTTAAAGAGGGGTGGTAAAATACGGTGTTAATTTAATATTTTCTGATTGGTCCAAGATAAAAAATTAAAAATTTGGGTGAACATCATTTTTATAAAGACGCATTTCTGCTGCCACTTTTCACCTGCCCTATACCATTCTAAGGGTGCAAATCAAGGAACCCCTCTTAATATTTTTTTTGTAACTTCCTTAGCAATATATATTTGCAATAACAAAAAATTATTTTAGGAAGTTTTGATTATTTAGAAACTTTTTTGTTTCTTGTCGTTTTTTGCGAAATCGTTTCGGTTTGGAGTAAAAAAATAAAAAGTAGGACCATGTCAATTGAGTATCGTGTATCGCGATCAAGTAGCGCACATTTTACCACCCCTCTTTAAAGGGTTATAACTCTGACAGGAGTCTCTAAAAAAATTTTTTTTATAGGAAAGACCCTACTTATTTGTCATCAAGGAATACGTATACGAAGTTTCCGTAGTTAATTCTGGGACACCCTGTATAAGGGGATGTATTATCAGTTAAGGGGAGTTTTGAACAGTTCATTGTCATTGTCAAACTGTTTAGACCTTTTCCAGCAGAGTTCTTGTGAATCTGTTACAATTTTGATAAATAAATTGTGTTAAAGTCCCCATAAGTGTTTCAGTGTTAACAAAACACACTCTGTTCACAACTAAGTCGTTTTCTTTCCACACGACTAGATAAATACAATATTACCAACATGTTGTTCTTGAATTTTACTTTATTTTCCTTTAAAAAAATGGTAAAGGATATTTTAATATATATAAATATCTTTCGTAGGTATTTAATGTAAGGTTTTAATGTTAATAATAAAAATCTCATCTATAAATTTATTATATATATATATATATATATATTGTCACGCCTGGGAGGATTAAGGAGAATGCCTTAGTGTTTTGGGATGAGGGGTAGCTTACTAAAGGCACTTCCCACCCAGGTCGTGGTTATCTACCCCCTGGCTAGGTATCCTGCTGAAGGCAGAAAACTAACCAAGGGGAAGATGAGATAAACAACAGGAAACAAACAACAAATATATTAACAAAGAAACAATAACAATGAATAATTAAATATGACTAGTGAATAACAAAATACAAATCTTAACTAATCTTACCAAATAATCTACATGGTGGCATGTCACACTTACTCACGAAAATAAGTCAAGAGTCACAACGGCCCAGACCCAAGGGTCTGTTTTAGGACACCCCAAAGGGTAACCCCTACAGACAACCTCAGACTCCGAACTCCTCGTGTCCGACCTCAACAACTTGCTTTTATAGCCAATTCATATTCTACGTGAGAATAAAAATTAAACTATTTAAACACGTGTCGAGATCTAACGCAATGACTTTGACCTGGTAAAATGTAATACAAAACAATACAGTAAAATATAAACTAATAAATTAATATGTAGGGCAAACTGCCCTCTCATCGTATGTGACATGCCCCCCTTCCCTTAAAGCCAGCCCCTGGCTTTGCTCCGCTCTGGCTTACAGGGGTGTATGTATAGGACTGAGTTTTACAAAATTAATAATCCGCCCCACTTCTATCAAAATCCGCTCTTTTCGGAGAATGTCCTGTCTTGCCCTCGTCTAGAAACCGCCAGGTCCACCGCTGGCTAGACGGATCCCTTTTTGGTATGTTGGTCTGTCTGCAACTACTTTAGAAACCAACTATTATCTATTGCTCCATCTTTCGAGGCCCATGGTTAACATCACACAGTACTTTATTACTTCATTCGCCTTTAATACATTTAAACCATACAACTACAGTCTTCCCACCTATGGCTACCATCCATTGGGAAGATCTGCTATAATTGCGATAGAAGTATCGACGCTTACTATTTCCATACCTCGACGGAGACCTTCTTTACTTGTTGAGACAAGACCCATACCATACTCAGGATGAAGGACCCTTTCTCTCTAGAATTCTGGTACCGAGCAAGCATCTCCTGGATTGCGTCTTCCTTGAGTAGATGTGGGGAACACGTTATACATTTAAACATCAAAACAATAACTCGGTCCTAAAACATACAAAACAAATACTATTAGAATATGTCTAGAAAGGGCATAAGGGAATTACTATTCTTTACATTTAACTCAAATTTAAACTTATACCGATACGGGTATTTGACTTACCACATTAGTCTCTCCTTTTTTTTTTGAACACTCGTCAGTGAGTGTTATATTTAAATCTTCACATATTGTCCCAATCCTCTTTTACTTAACAGGTTGACTACACTAGACTCCCAGTCATCTGTTCTGAAATCTAGTAACAAAAATAATAAATCATCAAAAAAAAAAATGTTTTCCCTTCCGCTTCTTTCTAGATCTTGATCTCTATTATAACTACCCATTACTAGCACATAACCAAATCTTTTTAAGTAACCCCATATAAACCTTAAATACCAAACTAATAAAGATTAAAAAAAATATAACAATATTCAAACAAGTTCAATCGAATTTATTTAATGTAACAGATTCTATATTACAATAAAAAAAACCTATATTTCTACAGTGTAGAAAAAAAACGACGATGTTTTGGAGTTTCGAAGTTTCTGGTCCGTTATACTCCTACTTACTCTTGACATGCCACCTTTACTACTTTAAAGATAAAAAAATTGACTATACCGAATATTTGGTGTCTGTTTCCCAATATACGACATGTTAAAAAAATACTAAGAAAATACAGAATATACTACCTAATTAAATTAACAAAAATATTGACATCTCAATCCATGAAGATAAATAATAAATTTAAAAAGGAAAGGTTCAATGTCAATAATCTGAACTTGAATTATTGCTGTGTGTGCAGTTTTGTTATTTCGGAATTAAATGCACAACTAGAGCTGACAAAGAAATAAAATAAAACATTTATTAGACCGTGACCATATCTGTACCCTATATACACATACAACAAAAAATAAAATTAAAGAAAATTTAATTTAATTTTTTCGCAAAGTTTCATAGATTATAACGTAGATACGAATGGGGTACATTGGCGAATATTTTTTACTTCAACTAAGACACTAGAAACAATTAAAAAATTATAATAAATTCACTTGAAGACGGTTTTTGTTTATCAACAATACATATTGTATACATTTCTGAAACTTAATACGATTGACCGTGAAAAAAAAAACACACATAATAATTGACCTACATAAATAACTCATATTCAATATATAGATACACAAAAACTGCAAATTCTGCACTCAGGTCATTATTTTAAAAAACAATTATTTCACCGGCAAACTTCAAATAATAGTATACACACCTAAAAGTTCCATAAAACAATCAAAAAACAATCTTTAAACTCTTCAAGATAAATATGTATAAAAGTATCTCAACATTGTTCAAAAGAACACACTGTACGTCAGTAGCATGTGGCAAGAAAAATGCTATGAAAAATGGCTACGAATAGTTAAAATTAAACTGGGACATGGGAAAAATATTTGCATAGGAAAAGCATCGAAATTTACAGATGGAACTGTTTAGGAAGAAACAGTTCACAGGAACAGCTAACGGCACCTTCAACATGTCATGTCAGTAACATGGGGCAAAAACAAATGCTATAAAAAAAACGAATAGTTAAAATTAAACTGATTGGGAAAAATCAGTTCAGGGATCAGAGAACGGCGCCTCCACCATGTCACGCCTGGGGGATTAAGGAGAATGCCTTAGTGTTTTGGGATGAGGGGTAGCTTACTAAAGGCACTTCCCACCCAGGTCGTGGTTATCTACCCCCTGGTTAGGTATCCTGCTGAAGGCAGAAAACTAACCAAGAGGAAGATGAGATAAACAACAGGAAACAAACAACAAATATATTAACAAAGAAACAATAACAATGAATAATTAATTATGACTAGTGAATAACAAAATACAAATCTTAACTAATCTTACCAAATAATCTACATGGTGGCATGTCACACTTACTCACGAAAATAAGTCAAGAGTCACAACGGCCCAGACCCAAGGGTCTGTTTTAGGACACCCCAAAGGGTAACCCCTACAGACAACCTCAGACTCCGAACTCCTCGTGTCCGACCTCAACAACTTGCTTTTATAGCCAATTCATATTCTACGTGAGAATAAAAATTAAACTATTTAAACACGTGTCGAGATCTAACGCAATAACTTTGACCTGGTAAAATGTAATACAAAATAATACAGTAAAATATAAACTAATAAATTAATATGTAGGGCAAACTGCCCTCTCATCGTATGTGACAATATATATGAGTTGTATAGGTCTACTTTTAAATTGTAAATACTGAAAATCAATTCTTCCATAATATTTATTTAGTGATTTAGTTTTTAAACTAACAATTTAGATTAAAGGGTCTGGTTCTCCTTATATAAAGTTAATTTAATTGTCCAAAGTGATGCCCCAGTAGAGAAGCCGTATACAACCAAAGCAGCAACTGCAGAAACATAATTGGTAATTGCTCGCGGAGTTTGGTTAAGTCTCTAATAATTGTCTGACAGAAATCTGTCCGCTTTCGGTCATGAGTAATGAGAAAACGTTCTTGCTAAGATTATTTAACCGGATATATATTGTTAACTTTAAAAAGTTTATTAAAATGATTTAATTATTAAATTTTTAATTAATAATTAGTAAGTCAATATAATTGAATTTTTCGTTATAAAGTAAGCATAAATGTTTTAAGAAATTGTTTTTTAGAGATATGTGTTCCCTATAACAACAAGCATAAATACTGACTTACAAATTGTGTATGTGTGTGTTTTTTAGAAACCTTTAAAAAATGTAACAATCGCTAAAAAGACTACGTGAACAGTAACGGCGCACACTAGTTGGCTCCGGTGGTCAGAAAACCCTTTTAATTGTATTCTAGTTGGCTCCGAAGACCGTATACCAATTGGCTCCGGTGGTTAAGAGGATTAGGTACCTATCTACTTTTTTCTAGGAATACCAAAACTCCAAATAAATAATAAAATAAATGTTTGGATGGAATTTATATGACATTAATTTTACAAATTCAAATTTGCTTATTTTATTATTCTTTAAGGATAATATATTTTTCTTCCACAAATTCTTAAAAAAAAAACGGCCCTGTGGTACACTTTTTTTTGTTACCTGACACTACTCCGCATTTTAATGTATGTATTAATTTCAATATTTTTCAAATTTTCCAAAAATTGGTATGTATTTTGGATGGTGACTATAAAACATTAAATTAAATTTAGCGTGGAAGCTTTCGCAAGCGTTTGTGGTACGCTCCAGTGACGGATTCTTTTCGGCGCACATATGAGGTGGAAAATCTGCGTTCTCCGAGTTGTAATTCTCTACCAAGTAATCATCAAATTCGTGAAGTGCAGGACGATTTGGTAACACTTCGGCGAAATCGAACTAATCCCTTCCCTGCCTTCCGTACTAGTAATCTTTAATCTGGATTAGCGATACTTTACCTTAATTCCCAGAATCCGCAACGGGAGCCAACTAACCCTTTTAAAAATAGGGATTAAAATCTGACCGCCGGAGCCTACTAGCATGCACCCAACAGTAGTAGTACAAGTTTTATTTTATTTTATTTATTTATTTACGAGTAACCCCCCATTACAGTATAATATAAAAATGTAAACATAAAACATCAAAGTATCTAGCTAAAATATTGAAATAATAACAATAATAATATTAATAACAATAATAATAGAGACCAGTAATTATTGTTATATTAATATAATCTATTGCAACCGATTTTTAATAGTTTTTTTAAAGGAGTATATATTTACAGAAAATTTAATATCCAAGTCATTAGACAGTCTTACCATTCTAGACAAAAATAAGCATAATTTGTCGACTGAAATGGAACGACAAAAAAATCTTTGTTTTTTGTAAACCTTTGAGGTATTCGGAACTGAATATTTTGGAGTAACCTACCACAAGAAATTAAACCTGAAATTAATTTAAATAAGACAGTAAGATCGACAGTGGACCTACGAAATTCTAACGACTCTAGTTTCAATATCCTCATACTCATATTCTCCGTATCTTAAACCCAATTTGTATCCACAAAACCTTAAAAATTTATTTTGAACAACTTTGATACAAGAAATGTGAATATTATAATAAGGCGCCCAGGTGGGCAAGCCAAACTCGAGCAATGATCTGACGTATGCACAATACACCGTCTTGATTGAAATTAATGAGAGTAGAGTTTCTTAAAATAAATCCAAGAGATTTCAGAGCCTTGAAAGTGGTTTGATTAATATATTGGTTAAATGTCAGATGTTCATCAAAAAGTATTTCCAGGTCTCTTATCACGGTTACTCTAGTGAGGACTGTATTACAGATTAAATAGTCAAAGACTATTTTTTTGTGCACCCTGCCAAATATAATTGTGTAACATTTTGAAATATTTAGAGACATACAGTTTTTCAGTGACCAATCTTAAAGAGCTTGTACATCGACCAAAAGGGTTTTATTTTACGAATTTAGTTTGCCAAAAGTTTTTATTTTAAAAAATATTATACTTATATGCTTTTACATAATTCCTTTATTCATAAACAATAACTGCTAGGTATTTCAATGGCATTTTTCTCTACAGATCAGTAGATGTGTATATTTACAATAAATAAAAAGTAAGAGGCTGCCGAAGTAATACGAAAAAAAAAAGAAGAAGAGATTTTTATGTTTGGGTTTATAAAAATACTAAACTACATTTGAACGGTTTTCGGATTTAGCACACAGCGCATCTAGTTCTGCACAGTCAACATTCAATTCAAAAACAATTCTAGAACGGTCCGAAAAAACGAACCCGAATAAAGCTATTTACTTGTAGCCCTAGATATGACTAAAGGGTTCGTTTCTGTATTATGTATTTAAATATTACCCTTAAATGCCATAAAACGGTCACATTTCGCTTTAGGCATGGTTCGCAAATCATCTCATCATTATGTCTTCAAGAAGGGCACGGTTCGCAACTCAGGTAAGGGATAAGCGGCTATTCCCTTGACCCTTCGATACTTGTGACCATAGTTCGGAATTCGTGTTACCCCTTACGAATAGCCATGTAAGGTTTTAAGTCATCCGCAAAAAGTAGAAACTTAGCATATTTGAAAATACTACCAACGTCATTAATGAATAGTAGAAATAGAATGGGCCCTAAGTGAGACCCCTGTGGAACACCGGAAGGCACCTCTATGTGGTCGGAAATGCTGCTGCCAATTTTATCTATCTGGATCCTACCGGTCAAATAACTATTAAGCCATGCAATTAAGGAGTCAGGAAATCCTAACCGATTAAGTTTGAATAGCAATAATGCATGGTTTACCCGGTCAAAGGTTTTACAGAAGTCAGAATATATAGAATCTACTTGCACATTGGTTCCAAAATGGGAAAGAATATCCTGTTGATAAACCATCAAATTAGTAACTGTTGATTTTCCTCTAGAAAACCCATGTTGTTCATCAATTATTAAACTATTGCATAGTACCACTAGAGATCGGTAACAATTAATTTCTCAAAGAGTTTAGGAATTATGGATAGCATGCTGATATAAGTCTGTAATTCTTGATGTCACATTTATTACCATTTTTATTATTAATTAACACGCTTTTATTAACTTCACCTGTATGTATGTTTGTAACTCTCCACTCCTTTGCGCATGTCTGCAGTTTGGGTTAATATTTCGCTCTGACACTCGACACAGCACAAGAAGCCAGAGACTCAAGGCAGCTGTGTTCTCATCTTGTTTGCTTCTTATCAAAATGATTTTAAATGTTGCAAGAAATTATTACAAAAGATATTTAATAATACAATAACATAAAAAAACAATATTTTTAATCTTTAATCTATGTACCGCTTATCGTCAAATTGTATTAACTGGGTGTGTAGCTCAGACGGTAAAGCGCTCGCTTAGCATGCGAGAGGTACCGGGATCAATGCCTGGCAACTCCATTTTTTTTGTTCTGATTAATTTGGTAAAGATGTGATTATTATTTTTAAATATATATGACTACCCGTATTACATCAACTTTATTATAAAAAAGATGACGAATAAATTCAAGGTCGCTATTTCATATGGTTTCATCCAAATTTTCGAATTAGCACTTGTTTTAATATTCATCAAATTTTATTGTGAACTTTAACAAAAGACAACAATAACAAATTTTGTAACACGAATGTGTTTGATGGTTGATTTATTAATAGTTAATTAATATTCGAAGTTTGATGTGAGTTTTTATTTCGGGGATTGAATATGTTCACAATAAACTTTTAAACGCCATCGTGAAGAAGTTGGTCAAACTTATTCACGATAAAATTGTAGATGTAATACCGATATAAACTATATAAACAAGTTCTATACTTATTTAAATTATTTAAGATACACTGTGCGCCAAAGAAAATGTGGTCATAAGAAATTCGTTAAAAAACAAACTATCCAAAAAACTAAATGTATTTTTGATTATTTATTGTTAAAATGGTTGTCCCATAAAATTGTCAATATTGTCCCACTTAATTTCTACACGCAATATACTTATACATATATTTTTTAATCTAAAAATACGAGGTGTCCAAATAGTGTAGCAGGGGTTTGATATTTGAATAAAATAATAGTTTAAAAAAAACTAAAAAAACACGCTCTTAAAATTACTTGAACTTAAAAGTTAAAAATAAATAATAGTTTTAAAAAACTAAAAAACACGCTTTTATAGCTAACCGAACTAAAAAATAGAAAATAATTCTCAATTACAAAGAGTTTATATTACAGTAGTAGAAGATCAAACAATCATTTATAGTTAATCACCCCAAAATAAAATTATAATAAAATTTAAGTTAACGAAAAATAATTCAATTCAGAGTAAAAAGCGTGGGGTGTGCTTAATATATTGAATGTTACAATCATTCTATTGGCAACTACCTATGAGAAGAAAGTTATGAAATGTAGTAAAATGCACCCCACGTTTATTACTCTGAATTGAATTATTTTTCGTTAACTTAAATTTTATTATAATTTTATTTGTTTGTAACTCTTCACTCCGCGGCTGCTGCCTCGGATGAGTCCCGTATCGTTATTTTTTTAGTCACGTTTAATACGTTTAATTATAAACGATATGAATGAAATTGTCTTAGAATTAATCTAACAATTCTTTAGATTTCACAATAGTAATTTTTTTCCAAGTTCTGAAAACAATACGTTTAATTATAAACAATGTGAATGAAATTGTCTTAGAATTAATCTAACAATTCTTTAGATTTCACAATAATAATTTTTTTTTCCAAGTGATTGAAACAATATGTTTAATCATCAACAATATGAATACATACAATAAATATAATTTGAGAAATCAAAAAAACACGCTTTCAAAGCATTTCCAACTAAATAAACGAATAATGATTGAGTGAGGGTCTTGTAACCGTCACAGCATATTAACGAATCCATTGAAATAAAATAAATTGGACTAAAAAGTAAAAAATAAATATAGTTTAAAAAAACTAAAAAACACGCTTTTATAGCATATGAAACTAACAAGTAAAAAAATAAATGTAATTAAGGAAAACTAAAAAGCATGTTTCTGAAAAACATCGAACTAAAAAGTTAAAAATAATTTTCAAAATAAAATTAAAACAAAAATAAATGAAAAATACTAGTATTATTGTGAAAAAAGCGTGGGCGCTGCATACCATATTTTACGAATCTCAAGCGCCCACGCTTTTTTCACAATAATACTAGTATTTTTCATTTATTTTTGTTTTAATTTTATTTTGAAAATTATTTTTAACTTTTTAGTTCGATGTTTTTCAGAAACATGATTTTTAGTTTTCCTTAATTACATTTATTTTTTTACTTGTTAGTTTCATATGCTATAAAAGCGTGTTTTTTAGTTTTTTAAACTATATTCATTAAAAATAGGCGCACCACATAACTACTTTTCCAAATGTCTGGGAAATAATTCAGCTATTGAATAATAAAAATAAAAATACAGTTCTATAAAAAAAAATATTTTTAATGTATGTATTTTTTTAAATCTGTAATTGGAAGTTATATGCGATTTGCATTAAATGTTTTAAACAGGGTCGATCGCCAGAATGTTTGCAAATTACTACTATTCGCAGCGCCGTATCTTTTGAATCTTCTGTATTCATTTGTTGAAGTCATGCACCTTGCATTGTGTGAAATGAACAAAGCATCCCCGGATTCTGACTTCTAAAGCCTCTTCTTGGATATCATTAACTGCTGCTTTTAAAATCAACCAATATTGTTGTTGATTGTAGACCTGGTCGTAACTTTTTAATGCCTAGAAGAGTCGACTGTATATTTTCTGAGTTTTATTTAAAAGAATAGCAAACACAGTCAGTATAACGTTGCTATATTGTAAAGCATGGATAGTATACAGCTGACCAAAGATTAGAGGAGTACATATGAAAGTTCCAAAGGCTAGCAGTGGTTAGAACTCTCCATAAAAGTTAAATTTCTTTTGGTGAAAAATATTAAACTCTTTGTTCGTTTGGACCGCTATCGAATAACAAACAGGGTTTTACTAGAATAGATATAATTTTTTCCTGGTATTCTGAATATTTCGCCTTAACAGAAACGTCTTGTAAAACAGTAGCTATAATTCCTTGTGTTGTTAAATTAACTTGACCAACCAGTTCTTTTAAATTGTTACAAGCTTTTACTATAGATGCATCACCAACATGGTTGTGACTTGGTATTTTTCACTGCATCATCTCTTACGGTGTGAATACATTTGTACGTACTATATTTAGAGCACATGCAAATTACTTTTTTTTTGTACTATGCCGAAAGTACGTCGTTCTGGCTTCAATATTTCGACAGAAAGCCTAACTTTTTTGCCGCGATAATGTCGCGCAGACAGCGGACCGAAAGAAATTATTTGTGCACTGATGTCACTGTCACTGCAAATGTCGGGGCAGGCTTCAGTATCTTTTAACACAGAAGGCAATTGCCTTCATACTTTCGGCATAGTACAAAAAAAAAAATAGTATACACTACATGGGCAGAAAGTTTGAGATTCCTGCCCTTGAAGTGTAATATACTATTTTGTACTTATTGCTTTGAAATGCGTATTTTACAGTTATCGCCGGAGTGCGTAAAAGTTACTTTTACGCCCTCATGCTTTTTACTTTACCGCAACAAAAGTGTTTTTATATGTTAATAAACATAATTTGAGTATTGAATAAATGCTCCAGAGAGAGCTTATACACGTACATTAATTTTCTTGACTTTTTGATCCATAAACCAATCCAAAAATTTTTTATACCTAATTTTAAGAACTTCGCTATCACTGCTATTACTCTCAATCATTTTGATAAATTTAATATTTATAGATAGCAAAGAATAATATTATTCTAACGCTTTATAAGTTTTTGAAAAAACATTTTCAAAGACAATGACCGTTCAACTAAGAAGAAACAACTACCTCCTGGGCTATATGCCCCAACGGATATTGGATTATACTTCAAAGTCAAACGGGGTTGGCACATCTACAAGATATTTAAACCAACCATTCTTAGTTGAACGGTCATTGTCTTTGAAAATGTTTTTTCAAAAACTTATAAAGCGTTAGAATAATATTATTATTTGCTATTGATAACACACTTTATTAAATATGACAATGATACAGTTTTCTGTAAAAATACTTTAATTTAATATTTTTTAAAATTTGTGAAAAATGTCAAATAATTTTAATTTGACTTTTATATATTATGTTATTGTTACCAATTGTTAATAGAAAAAAAAATTATAAAAATTATATTTAAATTTATTTTAATTTTAAATTATTCGTTACAAAAAACATTGTACGCAACTTTTTTGGGAAGGAATTTTTCGCATTCGCACTAAATGCAGCACTTCCTTCGGTCGTGCTGCAAATAAAAGTGCTCATGAAAAATTCTACTTTACAAACACGTTACGTGAATAACAATTTCATTAATGGATGACAATCAATACATCAATACATAGTATAAAACAAAGTCGCTTTTTCTGTCCCTATTTGCCTTTGAATGCTTAAATCTTTAAAACTACGCATCGGATTTTGATGCGGTTTTTTTTAATAGATAGAGTGATTCAAGAGGTAGGTTTATATGTATAATAACATCCATTAAATAGTGGAGAAATACTGTTATTTTTGAGGTTTCTAATGTGATGTCGTTAATTATCAATTTTTTTTCGCTTACCTACATTGCAGACGCAGGGTGAACCCTACGAGATTTATCAAAATAATGTACTAATTATTTGTACACATTGAAAAGGTCTACAGAAAACTCATGTCTATCTCTTATGGATATCCCGCAATAACATTTTTTTGTCATTTACTTTTTACGACAAATAATGGCTAATTTTCGAAGCGATTTTAACCAATACAGCATTAATCCTTATCCAACTAAATAGCTTAAATACATTGTTGATTTAATATAGATCTATATGGTTCTTTACAGCACAAGATTTAAATGAATATTTTCGAAGATATTACAGATTTAAAATTGCGGGACGTAGCGCTTGCGGTGGTACTGGCCGGCCGGGGCGGCGGTAATGTGCCTATAAATAGCGCATCAGAGGCCGCGATTTTCCTTTTAGCACTTTGAATTTTGCAGTGATCGGAAGCGTTTATTACGAAACTATTTATTCTGACGCTACCCTAAGGTATCGCAGTTGAGATGTTAATAAATTTACATCTGTAATTCTTACATAACTAAGTACTATGACGCCACCGTAAGGTGGCGCAGTTGATATCTCATATATTTAAAAGAGCAAAACTTACTTACCTAAGAACTATGACGCCACCGTTAGGTGGCGCAGTTAATATATAATATACCTAACCAATAAATTACAAAGTACTATAAATAATAGTAAAAACTGGTAACTAACGAGAAAATATGATAAAAAATACACAAAGTGCCAAGAAAACGCGTATTAATATAAACAAAAGGGAAAAATTATTGGGCATGTACGCAAAAAGGATCAATAAGGCCACGAGTAGCAATGGTAACCGCAGACATGCATGTTTCTGGCTCATTAGCCGTCATCAGTGCGGCATAACCAAGTAGAGTATTGCACTTGGCTAGCAAAAGTGTTGGGTACTTGGGAGCAAAGGATGTTGGGGAAACATGTGTAAAGAAACATAAAAACACAAAAACAACGAAAGCTAGCCAAGTGCAATACTCTACTTGGTTATGCCGCACTGATGACGGCTAATGAGCCAGAAACATGCATGTCTGCGGTTACCATTGCTACTCGTGGCCTTATTGATCCTTTTTGCGTACATGCCCAATAATTTTTCCCTTTTGTTTATAAAAAATACAAAAAAATTATCGTAAAAATAAAAAAAAATTGGAAAAAACATGCGGTGCGAAGTTCGCCGGGTCCGCTAGTCTAAAAATAAAAGCTAAGTGTATTCATTATTTTTGTACTATTTTTAAAACTTTAATTTTATAAAATAGAATCTAAACTTCAATATAACTTTAAATACTGTGATATAAATTACTTACCTATACTTACATCTTTTTATTTATTTATCAATTTAATTTCACGTCATGTTTACGTACAAATAGATTCCCTACTGTAATAAAATCTCCTAGTAATTCTCTAAAGTTTACGATGTAAGTGATTTTAAAATTGGATGTGTTATTATTTTGTTATATCTTATAATATGAATACCTTCGTTGAGATTTCTGCACTCTAGAGCAATTTTCTAAGAAAAATTATTCCATTAAATCAAGCTTTATTAAATTCTTAAAGAAAGATGTTGAATGTTAAAAATCGAGACTATGCTCTAATAAAAGTAACGTAAACAACTTTATCAAGGTAGCTATGTTCATGTTTTTCAGTAATAAAAATCTATAAAGCTGTTTTATATTATACAAATATTTTTATAGGAAAGTACTTTAGGAAAAAATTTATATATTTTGTAAGGTAATAAATAAACATTTTTTACATAAAAACACTTTGTGTTCTGCAAAAATATAATCCAACGTTCTGAAAGAACTTTTAAAATGGAGTATTCTAAGGGGACACTATAGAAAAGCGTCGTTTTTTCCTACTTGCCTTATTATTTTTCGCACGGACAATATAACTGGCTCAAAATTGCCGGCGTTTTAGGATAACAGCGTTCACAATGTCTGAGTAAATTGTAAATTTCTGACGAGACCGTCATCAAGTTGACCTTCCAGTTTTCCCATTAAGCTCACAATTTTCCTTAAAATTGGAATATGTCTGCCTGAAATAACCAAAGTGTTATATAACACTTTATCAGAGATCAGATAGATTTAATGTTATCATTTGTAATTTTAAAATGTACTATGTAAATTGATCTAAAAATATAAATATTTACGGATATTGTTTTTTATTTTGTTATTGGTATTTTATTTTATAAAATATTATATTTAGTTAACACAGATTACTGACAATCATTTTTACAATAGCTTTCCTAATATTGTTACTTTTTAACATATTAATTAAAATTTTAAATCGTTCCTTTTAACTCAGTAGTTTTCGTTGTTCAACTCACTTCTTATTCTGTATAATTTTTATTTTACACCTTTTAAACATTCTACTGACGTTTAGGGTTGTTTCTTGACTTAATTTTAATTTACTGATGTAAAAAGATGGTTGTCCTCCTTCTTCTTAAAGTGCCGTGCTGTATAGACGTCCTTCTATCACTTATATATCTATTACTTCCAGTGTTTTTCAGTCTCGAATCCCAGTCCTTTGTCGTATATTCCATAGCCAGAATAGTTTTCTTCCATTCTGCTTTTTCCTCTCTCTAGTTTACCCTGGAGAATAATGCGTTGGAAATGATAAAGTTCTCCTCATATATGCCAATTTTTCTTTTTATAATATCCTCAAAAAACTCATAGTCTACTAAACGAGCTCTCCGCAAAATATCTTCATTTGTTACATAATCAACCCACGATACTCTCAGCATTCATCGCAGGATCCACATCTCAAATGTCTCCAACTTGTTGTTTTTAACGCCCATGCCTCGACTCCGTACAAAAGAACTATTCTACATCTAAGGCTAAAATTTAACCATTTTTGGTTAGTATTTAAATTAAGTGACCTGTTCAATGTTCTCTCTGTCTATGAACCCTCTAAAATGCGGAGTATCGCCTCTACTAGTGGTCATACATTTGGTTTTATTTATGTTAATTTTTAAACCCAATCTCTGACTTTCTTCGTTGATCTTATCCAGTAAAGTTTCAAGATTCCTTGCACAATCCCCTAATATCAAGGTGTCATCCGCATACCAAATATTCCGTTTACTTTAATGCCTATGGGACTATTGGAGATTGACTCGGTGAATGCTTTCTCGACGTATAAGTTAAACAAAATGCACCCTTGGCAAACGCCTTTTTTAATTTTAGATCGCAGTTCAAGTTCAAGTTCAAAAGTAAGTTCATAGGGAGAAATATGGAGATTTTTAGGACTTTGGAGTGTATGAGTATGAGGACCCTGTTGTAGGACTTGCGTCCTTTTCAGGGGATGCATGAAATGTTGGGAGGGAGTTAGCATCTGTCTGTCATCGGCCCTGCTCTTACAAATCCTTCTCTGTTCCTGGAGTTGGTCTTCTTACTTCCTTTGCTTTCTTCCTTGTTAAATGAACGTGCCTAAAAGGAGATTTTTCTTTTGGTGTCAGTGTAGGTGTGTGTAGTAGTGTAACCCACGTGGTGCAATGTGGGGTTGGGAGATTTACGCTGTGGCGTGTCTCCTCCGTCGTGGAGCCCTTCCATTTGGCAAGGACGAAGGGAACCACAGAAACCTTCGCCAAGGGCCCATTTCTTTTTTTTTCGTTTTGTTTTTTGTATTTTTTTTTTGTATTTTTGTGTTTTTTGTATTTTTTTGTATTTTTTTCTATTTTTTTCTATTTTTTTAATTTTCGTGTCCTATGTGGGGTTGGAGGCACCATCTATCTGTAGGAAAGGGGGGTTTCATCCAGTAGGTTTTGCAGGTCTTCAGGGAGGTCGATGTCTACAGCAGATTGGAGGAGTCTTAGATTGGGGCGGAGAATCTTCTTTTTTGGAACTCTGGATCTTCTTTGGAGTCCTCCATTCCAGTGTGTATGGAGGGTCCTCTGGGCAACGGTGTTAGTGCCCTGCAGAGTCCTGGCGACGTAGCGGTGTTGGAGCGTCTGAAAACGAGAAGGAAGAGGCAGTATATTTGTGTTGTTGTAGACAAGGCGGCTTGGATAGAGGTAGTGTAGGTTTTTGACTTTCCTTAGGATCGCTCTCTCTGTGGCATGGATGGAATGTATGAGTCTCTGGGGGATTGCAGAGTACGGTACGGCCTTGTAATCGACAAGAGGTCTGATAAAGGTTTTGTAAGTGTGTAGAAGAGTTTTGGTATCAGTTCTTCCGATTCTACCGCCCAGAGCACCTAGAAGGGAAGCACGTTTTCTCATTTTGTTGAGTGTAAGCTTAACATCGGTATCCCATCTAAGTGTTCGAGTGAATCGAACCCCCAGATAGGTCACCTGATCCTGAGGAACGAACTGTTCCCCCCATAGTGACAGGTTGATATAGTCGTAAGAGAGATTTTCTCGTCGACTGAGGTTAGGATGTCTGAAGATGATAGTTTGTGTTTTGTTTGGATTAAGAGCTACTCTCCATCTGCTGCACCAGTTGGAGAACTGATCCAGCAGTCTTTGAGTTTTTTGATTGAGGGCTTCAGTCGACGATGCGGAGGTGTACAAAGCCGTGTCATCGGCATAAAGCTGGATATTCTCCAGAGAAGGAATATCACTGGCATAGATGGTGTATAGAGTTGGGGCTAGGATTGATCCTTGTGGAACTCCTGAAAGGGGGGAAAATGGCTCGGAGATTGCGTTTCCAACCTTGACATGAATAATTCTGTTGGAAAGATATGAGTGGATGAGTTTTATGGTCTGGATGGGGAATTGGATGTCAATTAGCTGTCTAATAAGGCCAGCGTGCCAAACTTTGTCGAAGGCCTTTTGGACATCCATAAATATAGCAGAGACAACTTTTCTCTGATTTAGAGCTGAAGTGGAGAAAGATTGTAGTTCTAGAATCGGGTTTTGGGTAGAGTGGTTTGGTCTGAATCCATGTTGAAAAGGGGGGATAATAGAGTTGGTTTCTAGAAAGTCCCTGATTCTATTTAGTGTTCCGCATTATGGATTTAAACTTCCGCTTTTTGGTTCCACTATAAATTATTTATATCCTTTTCCTCCAGTTCCAGAAAATAGGTTGTTCAAAATGTTGTTTTATTGGGTCAATAACGTTTTCTTGTACAAAATATTTTATAAAAAATTAAAGATAATTAAAAGTGTATTGCAAATATATTGTAACCTTGTTTTATCGGTAGATGGTAAATGCTCGTCTTAAGGTTCACTATTGCGAACGGCACTTAGTTGATTGGTGGAGAGCGAGCGTGGATTCGGTAGAGCTCAATGAAAAATGATCGAAATATAAAAATAAATTTAATAAAGTAATAAACAATTGAAAAGAATAAGAAAAAGAGAATGAAAGAGAAAGGAAAATGGGCGCCACTTATTTTTTTTATCCTAAGGATGGGGAAGGATAAGAAACACTGGTAAAAGATAAAAGGTATATAAATAAGATAAGATAACCCCGCAGATTGTTCTTTCTAGAATTGAAATTACACACTTTTAGTTAGGAAACAAAAAAAAATTATACTTACACTTTTCCTTACTTATCCTTATGGTTAAAATCAAAACTTGTCACATACTCTAGAAAGAAAAAGAAAATATCTATTTTAACTACTAACAATATTTATTATTTGTTTAAATAATAAACAAGACAAACAAAAAATAAAAAACATATAGGCAGATATCTATATTAAAACAGTAAAAATATTTTACATAATTACCTTGGTGATCATTCCAAAATCATATTTTTCACACTTAAATAATGAGATGTATATTATTTTGTTATTTCTGTGTACCCTGTGAAGCTTAAAGTGAAATTATTGAGATCTAGACAAAAAATTATTTACTTTTTTATTAACTCGAGTTAAAGGAGTACTTACATTATGAAGATAAAGAATAGATCTTTAATAAACAGGTACGAAATACTGGTAAAAAAATAAATAAAAAATATACAGATAAAAAATACAAAAAAAATACAAATGAGAAAGATACAGGTAAGAAATTTAAAAAAAATACACCCTGGTTAATTTAAAGACGGCACTGCACTTTTAATCACAAATAGGTTGTTTGGTATGATGTATAAATTTAAAATTCAATTTTCCAAAGAGATAAACGGTACTTTAATTTACGATAAAGGTATAACGATAAAATAAAACTTACAGTTTTTTTAGTGTTTGTAAGATAATTTGAAGATCAGATTGTTTATCTCTACTCTTCTCTGGTCTCGGTTAACAGGTAGTTAGAGAATAAACCATCTTCCTAATCTTCATAGGTCCTTAGTAACGAAATAGGTACTGTAATATGACCAAGCTGCAGTCATAATTACTAGATATTTCAAGTAATCTTAAAGATAACACTGTCTGGGAATCTTCAGATAAACTTTTAATCGGAACAAACGAAACTAGGCCCTAGAAACACTTAATTACTTCGTAATTTTAAGATAACAAAAAAAAAACGGGATAGTTAAAACTAAATGATTTAATATTTTTAGTGGAAAACGCCACACCTTGAATGAGTAACCCTTGCGTCGGACATCGCTTTAGTAATTATTTCGTAAGCACGTGATTGAACACAGGAATATGATTGGTTAGAGAACCGGTCGATAATCTTTCTAGTTCTTGAAACTTCTCTCTAGATAAGTAACGCATGTTTTTAGTCACGTAATCCAAATTCAGCAAGTTCTCGAATGTCGTGGAAGATATTCACAACAGAGCTGGTTTTTAATTAAAAAAAAATTGATAACATAAAAAATTACATGACAGGGTTTTTTAAAAACGCTACAATATGATAGCGAATTAAACGAGAACGAAGATGGACATTCTTTTAAGCTGTGTTGGCGGGTACGCCTAAAGTACATTTCATTGATAGAAACCGTATGACGACCACCTCTTTAGTACCTATCTGTCGCAATGTATTGAGAGAAAGGTACTATCGTCCGTTGCCAAACGTATTAATCTCTTCAAAATTTGGTGATTGATTCATGATTTTTAGAAGGACACGGTGTTTTAAAGTTTTGACCGAAAAACAACGTGATAGATGCGAAAATAATATATACACCTTTAGCCCAAACTATTTTTTAAGTCGAAAGTAGATCTGTTAGTCTGGTTATTGCAATTGATGGTAATGACCTTGGATTCCGTAATGTAAAGTAGATTTCTTGTCTGCTAACCAAAAATTAAAAACGAAATTGCACTATTATAAATCTGACTAGGTAAGTTTTTTGTATCTGCCAGAAGAGCTGGAACATTAAAAAAAACTCGCAGGATTTACCAACAAGTAATCACAAAACTTATAGGCCATGCACTGGCCAAGAGATACCTGCAAATCATTTGCCTGTTTAATGAAGAAACAAGCTGTACATTTTATACAACTGCAAGGCACTAGAACGTATAAGATAATTAATTTTTTTGGTAACTTTAGGATGCCTTCACAAACATATAACACCCATACTTTAGTAGTGAGTACCAAATTCCTAGATAGGTGATATGTATTAATGGAAGAAGTATTATTCGTTCCAAATTCGCGCAGACTTAACAAATACCTAAGCCGACACTTTACAACTCAGGGTCGTCATAGGATCTATATTAGACCAGCAGGTACTGACTGTTCTTTTTAATTAGTTTACTAAAGAGCGGTATGAAAGCAGAAATGTTTTTTTTATCGTAAAAACAATAAAAAACTAATTTCTTACATCTCTTTTGACACTGTCATCAACTTCCATTATTATATCATAATCACTCGAATCTAAACAATTATTGTTTTGATTTTCAGTTTATGGTTTATGGCTGGACCATATTGAGCGAAAGTAATGAATAATATAAAACAACAGTAATTATACAACCAAAAACATAACATAATAAATGGAAATATGAAACCCAAACTTGTAAAGTTGAAAACCAGGTAATATAATACAATGAAGGCGATAACCAGCCGTCGTAAAACACTCATTAAGATAAGACAGGTCAGTCCTCACGAACGAATGATAAATTAAGTCTAACTATACTAAAAGCCGTTTTAGACTATCCAATTTCTTGCACAATTTCTTGTACAATAAATTGTACAAGAAATATTGTATGCTCATGTTTGAATTGTGTTTTAGACTATACAATTTCTTGTGCAAGAAAAATGTTTTAGGATTCGGCGCAATAGACATAATATTTAATTTTCTTCTCCGTCTTCTTCTGTTTGTGGCCTCAGCTGCCTAGGCTATTTGGCCTATATTTAATTTGGATTGGATCTTTTTGGCAGAAGTTCGGTTTTATTAAATGTTTTGATTATTTTTCATATAAAAGCAATTCAAATGATTAATCAAGCAGCTGTTGCCAGTGCGATTGCGGGTATATACGTGTTAAGCAGAGTTTTAAAGCGCCGTATAGAAATGTCATGTGCGCGCGCAATTCTTGGATGCAATATTGTGTAGAAAATAGAGCATGTTCTATTTTCTTGTACAATAATTTGACAGATACAATATTTGATCCAATCTCTTGTTTGAAGCTATCCAATTTATCTTGTACAATATTTCTTGTACAAGAAATTGGATAGTCTAAAACGGCTTTAAGCATTAGATGCAATGACTGTATTCCAGACGGCTTCCATCTTA
Organism: Altica lythri; assembly: GCA_964028335.1. NCBI lineage: Eukaryota > Metazoa > Arthropoda > Insecta > Coleoptera > Chrysomelidae > Altica > Altica lythri. Next base: position 35,121,785 of record OZ034806.1, on the reverse strand, counting down.
AAAAAAAAACTTTGCTAAAACTTTGGTGCATTATGGCATCCCTAAATTAAAAATCCAAGTAAAGAAATAAAAACATAAACAAAATCTTACATGTTGATATTCTCCTAGACCGTCAAACGATAAATGCCATATATTACTGCTAACTTTTAGAGGCGACAAAACAGACATGGTTTCGATAAACCTGTTGTTTTTTATCAGAGATGTAATGCTGCTCCACTGTTCCACCGGGTAAAAAGTTAAACAATCAACATATTGGAATATTCTTTAGAAAGTAAACGTCTTGATAGTGTATTGTGAGATAAAAATTCGATTGCGCTTGGCATAACTGACAGATGAGGATAAAACAATAGTAGTTTTTGTAACAAGTCCCGAAAGTGGTCTTTTACTGGACGAGTGGGCTGTTTGCAAGTCCAGTAAAAGTACTTTTGGGACGTATTACGTACAATATTTTTTTTAAACTGGCCAGAATTTAGTAATTTCCAGTTTATTTTTGGGTCAGAAAAGCTCAGTTTGTCGGTCCGGGCCTGAAAATTATTGTAATAGTTCGGTAAAAGCTTTTACCGGACTCATTTTTTCTTTCTGGCCCGGTACGATTTTCTGACCTAAAAACAAACCGAAAAGTACTAATTTCTGGCCGGTTTAAAAAAAATTAACATAATTTCATAAAGAATGACTAGATTTTTAGAAAAATATTGTACACAACATGTTTATCAAAATTAAATAATTAAATTGGACAACAGAATTTTCATCAAAGTTATTTAATTATAATTTATAGTTTTTGATCAAGATCAGAAAATGTATTCATCGAAAACAATCTTACAAAATTGATGTTGTAAATAATTTTTATTCTATTGAAATACTTAATTATTTAACTTAATCCTTTAATGGATTTGCTTCCTCCATAAAAGTAATGATCTGCTTGCTTCGGTCCTCACTTTTTACGTGCCCGTTTCAGGCTACACTTTTTATAATTAATTACATCGTTGGATTTCATTAACCAATTATTTCACTTTGGCGTCTGTTCCTGTTATAACCTTATTTTGGATATTTAATCTACTAAACTTCCAACTGAAGTGGCTGCTTCTAATACAGTTTTTGACTTGCAATATATATATATATATATATATATATATATATATATATATATATATATATATATATATATATATATATATGTAAGAGATGATACAAAAGTATCTAGTGCCGTGCTGTCAATAATAAATCCAGTTATCAACTGGATTGGTGTTTGGTTAGATTTTCTAACTCAAGACACCGGTAGACGCTGCGAAATAGGAGTATAAGGATTTTAATCAGCCCATACAGGGGCAAAACCAACTACAGACACGTGTTATGCTCTTTTTATGAGCTCATCAGTGCAGTATAGGTTATATCTCTTCAGTCACTAATGAATGTATGGGCTGATTAAAATCCTTATACGTTAAAAGATTTTCAGCAATAAAATTTGGGTCCTCAGAACCATTTGTTAGAAACCAGCGGCAAAACTCCAAACGTGTCTGATGTTTAAGTAAATTTAGAGCATGCACTCGTTGGACATGGTACGGGTGAAGCTGCTGCTCGTGGAGTGTTTTCCAAACCAGAGGAGCCCCAATTCCTGCCTCTGCTGATATTCTCCAAACTAGTTTCTGGATTCTTTTCTACTTATGCAAAAACTGCTTTTTCTGTCTCAGCGGTAAACTCCGATCTTGATCTCCCAGAATTATGGGACTGTTTCCCAAATTTACCGATATCAGGCAACCTTTGTTGCAGTCTTCCAAACACACGAACTGAAAGCATGTGGCGATTAGGGAAAGCGTCTACATACAGACGAAGCACTTACCTCGCGTCACCATTTGCACGACCGTACATGATATGTATATCAGTTAATTCAATATTACTGTAAACGGGATGGCAAAAATATATAAAACTAGCTTTTGCCCGCGACTTCGTCTGCGTGTAATTCGAATAAAAGCAAGGTCTTTATGTATCAATAACTGGTGCCCGCGACTTCGTGTGCGCAGTATTAGTATTTCGAGTAGCTTATATTAGCGTGAAAAGAACTAACATTATGACATTAAAATTATAACATACATAATTTTTGGGTCGTATTTGAAAAATATAACAGTCTGACAATATTGAGATGTTACATTTGCACTGTAATAACGTAACAATATTGTCAACATAAGAAATACAGTAATTTTTTCAGACTTAAATGACATTTATCGTTATATTTTGGACAATTCACACAATATCTTTATAAATTATAGCCTATATGTTATTCTGATCTATAAGCTACATTACTGTAAAGTTTCATTAAAATCCGTTTAGTAGTTTTTGCGTGAAAGAGGAACAAACATCCATACATCCATACATCCATCCAAACAAACTTTCGCCTATATAATACTAGCTGTTGCCCGCGACGTCGTCTGCGTGTAATTCGAATAAAATCAAGGTCTTTATGTAAGCACACGCCTGAGTAGCTCGCAGATTGCAGAATTTTTTCAGACTTAAATGACATTTATCGTTATATTTTGGACAATTCACACAATATCTTTATAAATTATAGCCTATATGTTATTCTGATCTATAAGCTACATTACTGTAAAGTTTCATTAAAATCCGTTTAGTAGTTTTTGCGTGAAAGAGGAACAAACATCCATACATCCATCCAAACAAACTTTCGCCTATATAATATTAGTAGGATAGGATTAGTAGGATTGTTCACCAACAACTAAATAATAGCTACAAATAATATTTAGATAAAACAATGACTGACGTCTCGTGATTTTGTCAAAATATCATTCGCGTAAATTGCCAAGCAGCAAACTTTCATACCAGTCGAAAATTTTGGCGGCAAAATTTTCTCTCTTATGATATTATATGCGAAAAAAATTTTAGTAAAATTAAAAAAAGGCAATAAATGTTAAATATAATGATATCTCATGTGAAAAAAAATGTTAATACATACCGTTATTAGGAATTGTGCTTAAATTTTCTTTCAGAAATTTTATTCTAAAAAACCCATATTTTATATTTATACCCTTGCTTTAACCAATTAAATTAAAAAAAAACTTTTTGGAAAATCTGCCTGTAATAAAATGGTAACGAAGTAATTCTTTGAATTATAAATTAGACCAACTAACTTTTATATAGACGAACAAATGTTTAGTTAGACCGCAAAGGTAAGCATATTAACAAACACATATCGAATGAAAACACGACTCTACATTCTACAATACAAACATAGGTCTGTATTGATTTTTTTCGACGCATTTTCCGAATTTGAAAACGATTTTTATGCTATTACAACAGCATGTCTCCAAATTTTAAAGGTTCTACAAGAGAGTCTCCAAATTTTTATCCATACATATAATAAAACTGTAATTGGTCGCTGTCTGTACATAGCCAATATATTTAAGAAAAAACGTGGCCTTTCCATACGTAAGAGAACCCAAAACAATGTTTTTTTATTTCGTCATTTTGTGTGTATGTTTGTGGACGCTAATCTTGAAATTGATTTAACTAATTTGGATGCAGTTTTAAGAAATATATTTTAATGATCTTAACTTAACATTTATTGTTTTTTTTCCTATTCAAATTGGTTAACAAATAAAAAAAACAATTTACTTCACAAAACAAAATCATAAATTAATATAACTTTGACGGCATTCGCTACCACTCTTAATTACACCTTCTTAACTTCATTTTCTAAAACTCCAATACCAATTTTAATTCAATTTTAGAATAAAAGTTTTAAGCCAAAGTCAGCTAAACAGAAGTTTTCTGTATAACTTGTTACTGCTTACGGTAACGAAACAAAGTAAAGTAAAACTTTCATTGCACCACTTAATTTTATGAAATAGAAGTTTAATTCAAAATTAATCGAAATATGAATCAGTTGATAAAAGCTTTTTTATTTGTTAATAGAGAAAAAAATTGTAAAATTTTTAATATACAATTGTATTTTTTTGTTAAATCTTTATATAGGTAGATAATAGAATTTAAATATAACTTTTTAAAACGGATTTTTTAATATTGTGTGAGTTTTGACCACTTATAAGTCCAACTAGGTATGCGAGAACCTTAACCACTATGCCTGGGTTCTAGGGAATAAAATGTTTCAGTTAATATTTTGGCAATGGTGCAGTCGAAAAACTTCTCAGTGCATGTAATCTCTAAAAGGGACAGACACTTGACATTATTGTACTTGCAGTCAAAGTGTGCTTTCTAAGTATTTCGGGTCTCTGGGAACCAATCATATCAAGTACGTGATAAAATTTTGTTTGGTATGTTATTGATTCTACATTTTTTCAATGGTTTTTTATTTGTATTGTTGTTAATTTTAGGATTTTAAGATGAATATGACATGACTGAAAATTTTCTTAACCGAAAAGGATACAGAAAATCTGAAAATGTTTGTAATCAGCAAGCACGTTTCAGAACAAGCTACTCTAAGTTCATAGCGAATTAGTTGATGCTAATGATCAAAGTGATCCAGAAGAAGTTAGTGATGAGTGTCTGAGTGATCACAAAACGGAAAGTGTGTTTTCTAGTGATTCTGAAAACGACCCAGATTATTAACCTGATGAAGACAGTCTTTTTTTAGAAAATGATGTTTAGCCCGTAAATGCGATAACATCAAGTTATTGGCATGGTAAAGACAGAACAATTTGGTCTAAGCAGATGCCTATACGCAGCAGAACATTATCAGTTATTGCCAGTATTAGTAGGCGAGGCAAAAGATAATCCTCCAGGAAATACTTTAAAAGCCTGGGTTGGTCTAATTACTGACAAAATGCTTCAGACAATCGTTGAATTTACCAACCAAAAAATTAGAACGATACAGGCTAACTATACATTTGCCAAAAATCGACCATCATTCATATCTGAATTAAATCTGGTAGAGATTAAGGCCTTTATTGGATTGCTCTATTGCTTTAGATCTAACAACAAAAATTTACTTTTTATGGAGCTCAAATGTTACCGGTCGTGATATACTAAATGGTACAATGTCCGGCGCACTTGTTTAAGGTTTGATGATACATCCACCAGGGCTGAAAGAAGAGCTATATCTAAATTTGCACCCATTAAAGATCTTTTTAAAGAATTTGTACCCCGATTTGAAACATATTTCATCCCTTGTGAATTTTTAACGGTATATGAAATGCTTTTGGCATTAAGGGGTACACCTTTCGTATGTTCATGCCAATAAACTTTCTAAATACGGCATTAAAATAATAATTTTTACAGATACTAAGACACATTACATGTGCATTGCCAAAGTTTATACAGGAAAAAATAATGTGAATATTCTACAATCTTTATTATCATTTTCCACTCCGTGAAAATATAGCGAACAAGCTTAGAACACCGCTTTTAGTTGAAGCAACTTCTGTAGTAGAAGTTGCAAGATCCAAACGTTAAAAATGTGCCTTCTGTCCAGCAAAATCAGACAGACAAACCAGTGATACATGCAAAACTGCAATATGACTATATGTTTATAGGGTGCTTATTTTTTGTGCCAGTTACAACAAGTGAATATCCTTATTTTCGTTTTGTATAAAGTGACAAGTAATTTTAATCAATAAAAACATTTATTTTCATTAATAGTTTTTTTTTAATATTTTAAAAAATATGGGTCCCTGGGACCCAGCCATAGTAAATACACTATAAATTTCTGGCATAGTGGTTAAGTTTCTTAAAACACTGTTGGCACATTTTTGGAATCTAATTAAGTGTGGAAACTGGTCAGTGGTCATAGACAAAATAATACTTAAAAAAAATAATACTCAAAATAAGCTCAAGTTAAGACTTAACAAAAAAAGATGCCATAAACTGGGATTTGTAAATAATCTAATTATTTGAATTTACGGTAAATTTAATATTACATCCTGCAAGAGAATGGAATGTGTTGAAGAAACAGACCTTAACTGCATGGCTTAAACACATACCCTCTAAAGTTATGATATTTCCTTTAAGACTTAATGATGTAAACACACAAGTAATAAGAGAAGTAAAGTACCTAATTAAAATTATCATATTAAATACATAACCTAGACGGTGATAACCACTTTAATGATGGTCAAAGGTTAGACTTATAACCAGACGTGTTATATTGGAATTATTATAATATGGTTGTAAAACCAACAGTCACAAATGCGTCTTTAAATTTTACAAAGAAATGCCATAATTGGATTAAGTAAGGGTCACAGTTTATTGTTCATATTATTTTAAAGCTTAAGGCAAATATAGGTATTTTTTGTTTGATGACACAGAAAATGCATGAAATTAAAAAATTTACCTTAATATAAAATAAGACCACAGTTCTTTAATGCCTGCTTAAGAAAACACTTCAGGTAGATTAAGATTTACATCAGTTGGTATATGAATAGTCGAAGCAATGAAGTACTGAACCTCCGAAGTTTAAACAGCAAGCGGGCTTTTAATGATTTTTTTTGCATTCAATTCATGTGTGCATTAGGAAACTTTGTTATCTTGGAAAACTGTATTTGTACATACATAGTGTGTCAGACCAATAACTGTTATTGAAACTATTGGTAAAACTTCCTAGGAGAAGAACAAAGCCAGGAGATAGTGTGGTCAATAATATTGATTTGTTGCGGCGAACTTACACTGAAAATTTTTATATGAAGTGGAGAGAATCTTAATAGAATCATAGTCCAAATTATGGTTGGTTTTGTTCGCATGTTACATATTTATATTTATAACTTATGAGTAAATACTAAAATCTACCTAATAGTTAGTTTTCTATCTTATTACTTATGATGTCATAGTTACAAGATTATTTAATTATTAATGTCAATTAATGTCAATTAATTATATATATATATATATATATATATATATATATATATATATATATATATATATATAGATTTTTGATAATATTGTAACGGGATAACCGTAAAGGAAGGGACCTTAATTTGAAAGATTGTTGTTGACAGTTGATTTTTAGAAGTTTGTAAAAAAATCAACTGACCATTTTAAATAATGTTTCTAGAAAATTCTAGAAACTTCTAAACACACTGGCTAGATTAAATAATGTTGTATATAAGGGGATGCATGGGCAGTTTAAGTCAGTTCGAGTCAAGTGTTCAGAAGAGTTCATTGTATTGTCAAGTAGTTAGACGTTATCCAGCAGAGTTCAGTGTATCTTAACAATTTTGTAAATAAATTGTGTAAAAAGCCCCCATAAGTGTTTCAAATTGGTGTCAGGTGTGGGGTGAAGATACAAGAATGCCTGGAAAAAAGATAAATGAACTATTGGTGGCTGAGCTCAGAAGAGAGCTCGAAGAATTGGAGTTGGAAACTGCTGGGAGCAAATCCGTATTGTTGAGAAGGCTCCGTGAATACTACGTAAATAATAATTTGGACCCTGACGCTGTGGAGTTTGAAGACCCAGCTCAAAAAGCAAATTCGGAAATATCGCAACAACTGTCCCAGTTGTCCAGTCAGATGAGCAGCCAGCGCAAAGATATGTCCCAGCTGAAAGAGGAGCTATCAGGACGAATGACGAGCCAACATGAGGAGCTATCCAGTCAGATGAAGAGCCAGCGCGAAGATATGTCCCAGCTGAAAGAGGAGCTATCAGGACGAATGACGAGCCAACAAGAAGAGCTATCCAGTCAGATAAGAAGCCAGCGCGAAGAGGTGTCCCAGCTATCACAACGGATGTCTACCCTACCAGAAGAGTTATCCAGTTCCTTCTCCCAGCAAATATCGCATTTGCGCTCCGAAATATGCAACTTGCGAGACGGCAAAATCAGCAAGTGACCAACTTGAATCAGCAAGTGGACAACTTGAATCAGCAAGTAGCCAACATGCGAGACGAGCAAAATCAGCAAGTGTCCAGCTTGCGAGACGAACAAAATCAGCAAGTGTCCAACTTGCGAGACGAGCAAAACCAGATCAACCAGCAAATGCAGTCCGAGATATGGAAGCTTCAACAAGAACAGGAAGCTAGCCGCCGAAACCAAACCATCCACCACGGCGACGGAGATGCAAGAAGGATGGAAACCTGCCACGCAGACGTCGAACGACAAAGAAGCGAGGAGACGACCCATGTACGAACGAGGATGAAACCCCCGACCTTCGACGGGAAGACTTCCTGGCCAAATTACCTGAAACAATTCGACGCAGCGGCCAGAGCTAATGGATGGTCATCCCAGGAGAAAGCATTGTCCCTAACCGTAGCTCTGCGAGGCGAAGCTTTAGACGTCTTGCAATCATTGACACCGGATGAAGCTGACAACTTCGAGTTATTGGTGAATCGTCTAGAGATGCGTTATGGTCAAACTCATCTACAACCGGTGTACCGAATGCAGTTAAAGAGCCGAAAACAGAAAAATGGAGAAACTATCCAGGAATTTGAAGCGGATGTAGCAAGAATGGTACGACTTGCGTATTCAAATGCAGCGGAGGATTTCCTGGAGTGCCTAGCAGTCCAAACCTTCACCGATGGTCTTCGAGACGTCGAGTTGCAGCGCGCTGTACGGTTGGCGCGGCCGAAGACTCTTGTGGACGCCTTGACCATTGCCCTGGAGTTTGAGGCGGCGACGGAGGCCTCACGTGGAGTTGCTCGACTAAGGGAAATCACCGGTAACTACGACCATGCCGTTCATTCCGTTAGCGACGTTGAAGCGGTAGTAGAGAGATTAATGAAGTTATCTCCAAGAAGAAGGCGCCAAGTGAGATGCTGGAACTGCGGAGAACTAGGCCATATAAGAAATACTTGCCCCCAAAAAGAAAAATCTTCTGCTGAAGTACCCCAGCAGCAGGAAAACTAGAACGGGTCGACTCCTGGAGGGCGAAATCGACCCCAAACATTCCCGAAGCCCCTCATACCATTAAATTGGCAACTCTGCGACATCACGTGGACAGCTTATATGTAGATGGCCTTCTTGATGGAAAAAATATTAGCATGCTGGTAGACACTGGAGCTACAAAAACTATCGTCCAACCAACCATCATTATGCGAAATAAGATGTTGCCTACCCGTTGGAGACTGCGTACCGCTACCGGAGATTCTGCTAGAGTCTACGGTGAGATACAGGTGACGCTACAGTTTGGTTCAACCTCTCTTGTTCACTCAGTGCTGGTGGCTGACGTTGATGAAGATGTTGTTCTGGGCATGGATGTTATGCTCCACTGTGGTTTTCATTTGGATCTTCGCCAACGTATCCTTCGTACTGGTAATGAAGAAATATTCCTGCACCGAAAACAAGTTGACAATGCCTCGATTAAGCTAATTGATGATATCGAACTTCCGGCAAGCTGCGAATGTGTCGTCACAGCGCGGTTGGATGGACTGGAGCCAGATGGTGCCCCAGCCATGATAGAGCCGAAGAACCATGACCATGAATTGGGAAAAGGACTCCTTGTGGGTAAGACTCTTGTTAGATCCGCCAAAGAGGTACCCATCCGAGTTATCAACTTGAACGATCATCCAGTTCTTCTCCGAAAGGATACGGAAATGGGAAGTTTAGAACCAGTAATGGCCATAATTCACAAGACAAATGTTACGGAAACAGATGAGACCAACGAAATTGAACAATTAATGACAAAATTAGACCCCTCTTTGTCAAAATTAGAAAAGAAACAGGTAAGAGATCTACTTTACCGTTATAAACCTGTATTTGGTTCTAAAAGTAAACTGGGAAGAACTGATGTTGTACAACATAGAATTGACACTGGTGATGCACGTCCGATTCGACAGGTACCCCGAAGAATGCCTCAAGTTAAAAAGGAAGAAGCAGACAGAGCCCTTAAAGAAATGATTCAAAATGGCATAGTCGAACCATCCAGTAGTCCGTGGGCTTCTCCTGTGGTATTAGTGAGAAAGAAAGACGGATCAATGCGGTTTTGTGTCGACTATCGAAAGCTAAATGATGTCACTAAGAAGGACAGTTATCCTCTGCCAAGGATTGATGATGTCCTCGACGCTTTGGCGGGTTCTACTCTGTTTTCTACCTTGGACCTTAAAAGCGGATACTGGCAAGTTAAAATGAATCCTGCAGACAAAGAAAAGACTGCCTTTACCAGTAGATCAGGGTTATGGCAATTCACGGTTCTTCCATTTGGCCTCTGTAATGCTCCTGCGACGTTTGAACGACTAATGGAGAACATCCTGCGGGGTTTGTCATGGGAAACTTGTCTAGTTTATCTAGACGACATCATCATAATGGGTAAGACCTTTAAGGAACATTTATCTAACCTGGAAGAAGTTTTTAAAAGATTACAGAACGCTAATCTAACATTGAATGTTAAGAAATGCCACTTGTTCCAGAGACAGGTCAACTATTTAGGACATAACGTAAGCAAGGATGGCGTTGCTGTTGACCCCGCTAAGATACAAGCCGTTCAGGAATGGCCAATCCCTATCGACAAACATCAGCTCCGGAGTTTCTTGGGTCTTTGTTCCTATTACCGACGATATGTCAAGAATTTTGGAAACATCGCCAAACCCTTGACACGTTTGACAGAACAAGATAAGTCCTTCTGTTGGGATCAGGAATGTCAAAAGGCGTTTGAAATATTGAAGAAACAGCTTACGTCAGCACCTGTTCTTGCTTATCCACTTCCTGATGGTAAGCTTATTCTGGACACCGACGCCAGCAATGTGGGAATTGGAGCCGTCTTGTCACAGCTACAAGACGGTAAGGAAAAAGTGGTTGGTTACTTTAGCAAAACTTTATCGAAAGCTGAAAAGAACTACTGTGTAACTCGGAGGGAACTGTTAGCAGTTGTAAAATCCGTCGAACACTTTTATAAATATTTGTATGGCAGAAAATTCCTGATCAGAACAGACCATGCTAGTTTAAAGTGGCTACTTAGCTTTAGGAACCCAGAAGGACAGATAGCAAGATGGCTCGAAAAACTGCAGGAATATGATGTTGAAATCGAGCACAGACCTGGAACAAGACATCGTAATGCTAATGCACTTTCCAGAAGACCATGTCGACCTGATTGCCCCCATTGTACCCGTATGGAGCAGAACGAGGAAAAACTTGCCTTAGTTAAGGTTGTGCCAGGAGACGAGAGCTCTATGCTGGAGGAGCAACAAGAAAACGATCCCGTTCTGAGAAAGATTAGGGAGTGGAAGAGAATGGACCGTCGTCCGTTGTGGAGAGAGATATCCTCATCCTCTCCTGCTTTAAAAGCATACTGGTCCCAATGGAACTCTTTAATTTTGGACGGAGGGCTCGTTAAAAGACTTGTAGAAAATTCCGAGGGCACAGAAACAAGGAAACAAATAGTGGTCCCAAAAAATGCTGTACCGGAAATTTTAAAACAGATGCATAATGATAGTTCTGGAGGACATCTGGGTATCACGAAAACGCTGCAAAAGATCCGAGATAGATTTTACTGGGTAAATTGCACTAATGATGTTAAAGATTGGTGTCGTAGATGCACTACATGTGCTGCCAGTAACGGTCCACACCGAAAACCGAAGGCGGAAATGCAGCAATACCTGGTTGGAAGTCCTTTTGAAAGAATCGCAGTAGATGTATTGGGGCCACTTCCACAGACCGATGTAGGACACAAGTACATCTTTGTTGTAATGGACTACTTCACTAAATGGGTTGAAGCATATGCAGTTCCCAATCAGGAAGCTACCACTTTAGCAGATATATTGGTTGAAGAATTCGTAAGCCGATTTGGGGTACCATTAGAATTACATTCAGACCAAGGAAGACATTTTGAGAGCAAGCTGTTTCAAGAAGTTTGCCAAAGATTAGGCATCCACAAAACGAGAACCACCGCGATGCACCCTCAGTCTGATGGAATGGTGGAACGAATGAACCGGACTATAACCAACTATCTGTCAAAAGTGGTGTCTGATTGTCAGAGGGATTGGGATCGACATATTCCACTATTTCTAATGGCAATTCGATCGGCCATCAACGAATCAACTGGCCAAACGCCTGCGAAGGTTCTGTTCGGTAGAGAAATGAGGCTTCCATGTGACTTGGTGTTTGGTTGTAAACCTGGTGAAGAAATGGCACGTGAACAATATGTCACCGACCTTCAGAATCGAATGGAAAATATACACAACCTGGTGCGTGGAAAACTACAATTATCTAGTGATCGGATGAAGAGGTACTATGACACACGGACAATGGAAGAGTTACCAAGTTGGAGATTTAGTCTGGCTCTATAACCCCCGACGGCGTCGAGGTATTTGTCCCAAATTACAAAAGAACTGGGAAGGTCCTTACACCATTAGGAAGAAGATTAACGATGTCATTTATCGGATCGTGAAAATTCCCAGAGGGAAACCCGTCGTGGTCCATCATGATCGTTTGGCGCCTTACCAGGGAAACCACAGTGGAGATGCGCAGCAACTCCAAGAAGATGGTTTGGCTGGCTCAGGGAGTGTGCGGGATTCCGATGTAGGAAATAACATTCCAGGAGGAATGAATCTAAGGAGGGGGCAGTGTAACGGGATAACCGTAAAGGAAGGGACCTTAATTTGAAAGATTGTTGTTGACAGTTAGAAGTTTGTAAAAAAATCAACTGACCATTTTAAATAATGTTTCTAGAAAATTCTAGAAACTTCTAAACACACTGACTAGATTAAATAATGTTGTATATAAGGGGATGCATGGGCACTATGGGCAGTTTAAGTCAGTTCGAGTCAAGTGTTCAGAAGAGTTCATTGTATTGTCAAGTAGTTAGACGTTATCCAGCAGAGTTCAGTGTATCTTAACAATTTTGTAAATAAATTGTGTAAAAAGCCCCCATAAGTGTTTCAATATAATAGTGTATTAAAAAAATTAAAACCAACCCTGTAAAAGATCCAATTCTATCTCTTGAAATTTTGCAATATGCCAATATCTTTTGTCATTAGTGCTATCTTTTCATTCTGGTGATATCTCTGTCTAATGTTATAACAACTGCTTGTAACAAATGAGATATGAAGCATTTGCTTTTTACGAGGTTTCACATCAAAATGTGTGTATAAAGCCACTCCGACTCGTTGATTATTCTATAAAGTTCTATCGCCTGTAGAGACTTCACAATGTTGTCAATTTCTAACATTTAGATTGGATTCGTTCTTGATGGGACCATCTCGAAAAAGGCAGTTGCGTAGGAAAAAGCAATTTTTTGATAAAAGTAATTTAGGGTACCAAGAACATAAAAATGGTCTTATAATGATTATTTGTATTATTCATTTAGTTGTAAATCTTAGATTTTATGAATTTTTAAGCATTGTATATTTATTTAAGACTAGCTGTACCCGCGACGTAGTTCGCGTGGCGTGTTGATTGTTATATAAAAATTTCTCCCCCGAATTCGTTAAAGGGGTGAGGGGGAGAAATTTTTATATACCAGATGTTAATTTGAAACAAGACAAATATATCTGTGAAAACCCCATTCGAATCGGATCAGTAGTTTTAACGCACAAACATACAGACAGACAGACAAAAAAAATCTAACCACATTTGTGGGTTCTATATCGATATGTAACACCCCCCGCTAATTATTTTTTAAATATCTTTAATGTACAGAATTTTCATTTCTACATATTGATTATATGTATAGATTATTTTTCACGCCCCCGCATGCCCCCTTGTGGGTGGAATTTTCTAAAATCCGTTCACAATTGACCTCAAAATTATAAATATAGCTATTGTGCAAAGTTTTAAACCTTTAGGACTTATAGATTTTAAATTTTATTATTTTTCACGCCCCCGCATCCTCCCTTGTGAGTGGAGTTTCGTAAAATCCGTACACAATTGACCTCAAAATTATAAAAATAACTATTTTGCAAAGTTTCAAACCTGTAGGACTTATAGATTTTAATTTTGATTTTTTTTTCACGCCCCCGCAACCCACCCTGTGTGTGAAATTTTGTAAAATCCGTTGACAGTTGACCTACAAATTATAAAAATAACTATCTTGCAAAGTTTTAAACCTGTAGGACTTATAGATTTTAAATTCTATGTTATTTTTTATTTTTCACGCCCCCGCAACTCCCCTTGTGGGTAAAATATTGTAAAATCCGTTCACAGTTAACCTCCAAATTATAAAAATAAGATGATTTCTGTATAGCTTTAACCATTAATGTTGCACACGCGACGGAAGCTTAAAAAATGGAGTAACTTCTCCCGTTTTCCCAACATTTCCCTCCACCGCTCTGCTCCTATTAATTGTAGCATGATGAAAAGTATACTATAACCAGCACAGGAGTATGAAAAATAATTGTACCAAGTTTCGTTAAAATCCGTCGAGTAGTTTTTGTTTCTATAGCGGTTATACAGACAGACAGACAGACAAAAATTTTACTGATTGCATTTTTGGTATCAGTATCGATCCCTAATCACCCCATGATAGTTATTTTGGAAATATATTTCATGTACCTACAGAATTGACCTCTCTACAGATTTATTATAAGTATAAAAAGAAGATATAGATAGATAGATAGATAGATAGATAGATAGATAGATAGATAGATAGATAGATAGATAGATAGATAGATAGATAGATAGATAGATAGATAGATAGATAGATAGATAGATAGATAGATAGATAGATAGATAGATAGATAGATAGATAGATAGATAGATAGATAGATAGATAGATAGATAGATAGATAGATAGATAGATAGATAGATAGATAGATAGATAGATAGATAGATAGATAGATAGATAGATAGATAGATAGATAGATAGATAGATAGATAGATAGATAGATAGATAGATAGATAGATAGATAGATAGATAGATAGATAGATAGATAGATAGATACAAGAAAACAGAAATAGCAAATGGGCAGTACTTATCACTCTAGATGTGAAAAATGCTTTTAATACGGCTGCATGGAATAAAATCCTTCAGAAGTTGGAGACGAAACAGGTAGCCAACTACCTCATAGATATAGTGGATAGATACCTGGATGAAAGACAGATTCAAATCGACAAAGGTGTGACCCTGGACGTGACGGCGGGGGTTCCACAGGGTTCAGTTTTAGGACCAACCCTCTGGAACGTTCTATATGACGATCTCCTTGATATCCAAGTACCACAAGGAGTAACCCTATTGGCATACGCAGACGATCTGGCAATTGTCATTACAGCCATGAATGTAGAACAACTAAACTGGAAAGGTGAAGAAACTCTACAACACGTCAGCGAGTGGATGAGAATAAACGAGCTGGAACTTGCACCTCACAAATCAGAAGCGGTTGTACTTAAAGGACAATGGGGGAAAGAAGCGATCAGTCTATTCTGCAATGGAGTGGAAATACCCTGTAGAAGAAGTCTGGTTTATTTAGGTGTAACATTTGAGGAAGGCTGTCGTTTCCGGGAACACATAAGAACTGCTGCAAGAAAAGCTGCAATGAAGGTGGCTGCCTTAAGCAGACTAACTCCCAGAATTAAGGGCCCTGGGTCAAAAAAGCGAGTAATGCTCTATAATGTAGTACAATCTATATTGCTATACGGAGCACCCATATGGCATGACTGTATGGAGATTAAGAGACATAGAGATCTACTTTTGAAAACTCAGCGTCAGATGCTTCTTCGAGTATCTAGTGCATACCGAACGGTATCTACAAGGGCATTACAAGTGGTTTCAGGAGTAATTCCCATTGACCTTTTGGTAGAAGAAAAATGGAGAATGTATAGAAGGGCAGATAGAGGTACAACGCAGGCAAAACAGGAGGAACGTTCTGTCACATTAGACAGATGGCAAGACCTCTGGAATGACACAACAGAGGTCGCGCAATGGACAAAAACTTTAATACCAAATCTACGACATTGGATAACCTGCAAGTTCAGGACAACTGACTACTTCCTAACTCAGGTACTCACAGGCCACGGTTCCTTTAGAGTCTATGTAAAAAGAATAGGAAAGACAGAAAGCGATGAATGCATGTACTGTCAGGAAGTGGATACGGTAGAACATACTCTCTTCTTTTGTCGCAGATGGGAACAGCAAAGAACACAATTATGTCTAAGTGTTGGAATTCAACTGACAATACAAAACTTAATTCATACGATTACCATTAATGAAGCAAACCTAAATTTATTTCGCACCTTTGCCAAAGAGGTCATAAAAACAAAGGAAATCGATGAAAGAGAGGCTGCTGGAAGATAAAAGGAATTACACGGATTGCCGCTGTACCCTGATGTGATACATATTTTGTGGATTCCAGGGACAGAGAGGGCACACGGAGAGGTTTTAGTGGCTACACCACATAACCAGACGAGGGTAGAACCATGCGTCTGGTATCCGAAGGGATTTCCTCTCCACCAAAAAAAAAAAAAAAAAAGATAGATAGATAGATAGATAGATAGATAGATAGATAGATAGATAGATAGATAGATAGATAGATAGATAGATAGATAGATAGATAGATAGATAGATAGATAGATAGATAGATAGATAGATAGATAGATAGATAGATAGATAGATAGATAGATAGATAGATAGATAGATAGATAGATAGATAGATAGATAGATAGATAGATAGATAGATAGATAGATAGATAGATAGATAGATAGATAGATAGATAGATAGATAGATAGATAGATAGATAGATAGATAGATAGATAGATAGATAGATAGATAGATAGATAGATAGATAGATAGATAGATAGATAGATAGATAGATAGATAGATAGATAGATAGATAGATAGATAGATAGATAGATAGATAGATAGATAGATAGATAGATAGATAGATAGATAGATAGATAGATAGATAGATAGATAGATAGATAGATAGATAGATAGATAGATAGATAGATAGATAGATAGATAGATAGATAGATAGATAGATAGATAGATAGATAGATAGATAGATAGATAGATAGATAGATAGATAGATAGATAGATAGATAGATAGATAGATAGATAGATAGATAGATAGATAGATAGATAGATAGATAGATAGATAGATAGATAGATAGATAGATAGATAGATAGATAGATAGATAGATAGATAGATAGATAGATAGATAGATAGATAGATAGATAGATAGATAGATAGATAGATAGATAGATAGATAGATAGATAGATAGATAGATAGATAGATAGATAGATAGATAGATAGATAGATAGATAGATAGATAGATAGATAGATAGATAGATAGATAGATAGATAGATAGATAGATAGATAGATAGATAGATAGATAGATAGATAGATAGATAGATAGATAGATAGATAGATAGATAGATAGATAGATAGATAGATAGATAGATAGATAGATAGATAGATAGATAGATAGATAGATAGATAGATAGATAGATAGATAGATAGATAGATAGATAGATAGATAGATAGATAGATAGATAGATAGATAGATAGATAGATAGATAGATAGATAGATAGATAGATAGATAGATAGATAGATAGATAGATAGATAGATAGATAGATAGATAGATAGATAGATAGATAGATAGATAGATAGATAGATAGATAGATAGATAGATAGATAGATAGATAGATAGATAGATAGATAGATAGATAGATAGATAGATAGATAGATAGATAGATAGATAGATAGATAGATAGATAGATAGATAGATAGATAGATAGATAGATAGATAGATAGATAGATAGATAGATAGATAGATAGATAGATAGATAGATAGATAGATAGATAGATAGATAGATAGATAGATAGATAGATAGATAGATAGATAGATAGATAGATAGATAGATAGATAGATAGATAGATAGATAGATAGATAGATAGATAGATAGATAGATAGATAGATAGATAGATAGATAGATAGATAGATAGATAGATAGATAGATAGATAGATAGATAGATAGATAGATAGATAGATAGATAGATAGATAGATAGATAGATAGATAGATAGATAGATAGATAGATAGATAGATAGATAGATAGATAGATAGATAGATAGATAGATAGATAGATAGATAGATAGATAGATAGATAGATAGATAGATAGATAGATAGATAGATAGATAGATAGATAGATAGATAGATAGATAGATAGATAGATAGATAGATAGATAGATAGATAGATAGATAGATAGATAGATAGATAGATAGATAGATAGATAGATAGATAGATAGATAGATAGATAGATAGATAGATAGATAGATAGATAGATAGATAGATAGATAGATAGATAGATAGATAGATAGATAGATAGATAGATAGATAGATAGATAGATAGATAGATAGATAGATAGATAGATAGATAGATAGATAGATAGATAGATAGATAGATAGATAGATAGATAGATAGATAGATAGATAGATAGATAGATAGATAGATAGATAGATAGATAGATAGATAGATAGATAGATAGATAGATAGATAGATAGATAGATAGATAGATAGATAGATAGATAGATAGATAGATAGATAGATAGATAGATAGATAGATAGATAGATAGATAGATAGATAGATAGATAGATAGATAGATAGATAGATAGATAGATAGATAGATAGATAGATAGATAGATAGATAGATAGATAGATAGATAGATAGATAGATAGATAGATAGATAGATAGATAGATAGATAGATAGATAGATAGATAGATAGATAGATAGATAGATAGATAGATAGATAGATAGATAGATAGATAGATAGATAGATAGATAGATAGATAGATAGATAGATAGATAGATAGATAGATAGATAGATAGATAGATCCCCCCATGGGTGGTGATAGACTTTGACGAAGTTGGGGGGCTCTCGGGCGCGGCGCCCTCGCGAGCATTTATGCTCGCGTGGACGCCGCTCCCGGGCCAAGAAGCACCACACCGCAAAAAAAAAAAAAAAAAAAAAAAAACAAAAAAACAAAAAAAAAAAAAAAAAAAAAAAAAAAAAAAAAAAAAAAAAAAAAAAGGAAAAGAAAGAATAAACGGCGCCGTAAAACTGGGACCCATCGGCTATGGTATGGCAACCCAAACAGAAGAGTCCAGAAGGAGTTAACCTGCTAAAAAAATTCAGTAATCTAGGGTACGGAGCGCGCCTGGAGATGCATGGCACTACTGAGTGTGTCTTAAGCGGCCTCCCAGTATCATGGCGAGGGTACTGGGGTAGGCGAAAGCAATGCCTTACTTGTGCATGCGGGGCTCTGCACAAGCCGACGGAATTTCCCTAGCTACTCGTGGGATACAGATGAATGTAAATAAATTACAACAAAAAGAAGAACAGGCACTGGAACAAGGAACCAGCGATAATGAGCAGAATCGCCTAGATGATGCAGTCTTTACACCAAAGACATCTCTTTTCAGGACCCCTCCGAGAGGTTCAAGGAAAAGTTCACTATCAGACGAACGAGAAATAAAAGAAATGCAACTCCAGGAGGAGAAAATGGTTTTAAAGGACAACGACATCCAAGCCACAAAACGAAAAAGAAGCAATCTGACGCCAGATATATGCATTGCTAGTGATAAAAGTCAATATGAGAAAACGATGGAAGCAATAATGAAGCAAGTTAAGATCCTAGAGGTTCTAATTGCAACGTCATACAAGCCAAAAAAAGAATTGACGGATATAAGCAGTAAATTATCGTACCAGGTAAAGCAACTGCAAAAATATGGACCTCCAAGCAGTGCAAATAATGCTCCAGAGAAACTAGTCCAAAAGACCGTGGCGTCAATCTGCATACAGGCAAACGCTGACGAAATAGATGAAGAAACAAACCGCAAACAAGAAGCCATAAGAAAAGAAACAGAGAGGATACTTCGTAATGAGGATGGTTTTGAACCCATGAAAAAAATCATTGACGAGGAATGGCCAGACGAATATTTCAAGGTAACAAAAATTGATGACGTAAAGGGGCACCAAAGCAGTGCAGAGGAAAGTCTAGCGGTATTTATGGACCCCTTGACACCAAAACTGGACTCCCAATTTGACTTCGTCAAAACCAGGTATCCAGCAGTCATACCATTAGTAGAGGAAGGTATTGTAGATGGTACCATGGAATATATGGCGCTGCAAGTCGGAATAAAAAGCAGTCGGACAGAAGGAGAAGGAAGCTATTCCACATCAGTATTCATTCTACCCTTGAAAGTCGAAGAAAATGGCATGGAGGATCTGGAGACCCTCTTTAACCTTTGCATACAACTAAGAGACCAGGCAAGCAAAGACCATATAAAGCAATTAAGGATCTCTGCGGGAGGAAAATACAACCATGCATATATCAGAAAATGTATGGAATTTGTTTTCAAAAATACTACTATACAAATAAGTATGAATCACCAAAAAATGAGAAAGAAAGAAACGACGGAAAAAGTGGGACAAAGAAAGAGTAAACACCCTGACTCCGATAAAATAATCATTAAAGCCGCCGAAGGAAAAAGCTATGCAGAGTTACTAAAATCAGTTAAGCAATCTGTTAACATCAAGGAAAAGGGTATTCAGATTAAATCTATAAAAAGAACAAGCAAAGGTGACCTCATGATGGAAGTATTAGGAGGCAGGGAAAAGGCTAATGATCTAAAGCAAACAATACAGCAAACAAATAACACTACGGTAGTGTTAAAGACAAATGAGGTCATGGTACATATCACCGATATAGATGCCAGTATAGATGAAAGTGAACTCCGAGCGGAGATCCAAGAAGAATTATACTTGGCAGAAAATGAGTTTAGGGTGATTTCCATGAGACCAACCCAAAACGGAAATCAAACAGCCACCGTCGCTATGAAAAGAGCAATAGCCGAACGAATAGCCAGAAAAGGAACTATACAGATCGGGTGGGTACCGTGCAGAGTAAACATACCTAGGTGCTTTAGATGTCACTTATTCGGCCATACAAAAGAAACATGTACAAATGAGGACAAATCCCAATGCTGTCTCAAATGTACGAAGACAGGACATTTGGCAAAGGATTGTAAAGATCCTCCCACCTGCATTGTATGTAAGATCGAGGGACACCGACACGATCAAACAAAATGTCCTGAGTATAGGAAATTACTACGAACAAAGACCAGGACGACTTCTACAGCGGGCAGTGTCTTTAATCATGTCAATTAAAATTTTGCAAATGAATCTGGGAAGAACAAGGGCCGCTCATGATCTAGCGTGTGAAACAGCCACAAAACGTAAAATCGACATGATGATTGTCGGCGAACCCAACAAAAAATTAGTCGAAAGTACACAATGGATCAAAGACAAAAGATCTGACGTAGGTATCTTTATTCGAAATAAAAATCTTGAGGTTAAAAAGATCTGTGCCAAGAACGGTTATGTAAGCATCTCCTTAAATAACTGCACGTTATTTTGTTGTTATATCTCCCCTAACATATCTTTGAACGAGTTTAAAGAACAAGTCGACAACATAATGCATGATGTTAGAACGACGCAAGGGGAAAAACTTGTCATGGGTGACATAAATGCAAAATCACCAATGTGGGGCTCGCCCACTCAAGACAACAGAGGAGAATACTGGTGTGAATGGTTAGCATCCCTAAATCTAAATGTCATAAACGACGGTAAAAGACCAACCTTTATCAGAGGCCAGACAGAGTCTTATATAGACATAACGTGTTCAACTAGGAACATACAAAAACTAATATGTGACTGGGAAGTGCTGGAAGATGAGACTCTTACTGAACACCAATATATTGCATTTTCGATCACAACAAATGATATGCTACGGACATGGAAGAAAACTAAATCAACGTGCGATTGGGAACTCTTTAAAGAACTGATATTATGGAGAACTACATCTGGAGTTCAAAACATCCAGGAACTAGAAAAGGCACTCAAGGATGCGTATCAAGGCAGCTTACAAACTGGGCAAGTCTCGGAAACACCTTTTTGGTGGACTGATGAAATTGGAGAAAAGAGAAAGGAATGCTTGAACATGAAACGAATAGTTACGAGAATGAATAAAAGAATTCCGAGAAATGAAGTGGAAATCGAGGAAGTTAAGGAAAACTATAAAAGACATAGAAAGGACTTGAAACGATTAATTCATGCCTCCAAGAACAAACAGTGGGATGCCCTGTGCAAGGAACTCGAAGAAGATATTTGGGGAATGGGATTTAAAATAGCAATGAAAAAATTAGTAGGTTTCACTCCGTATAGAATTGCCACGGAAGAGAAAATTAAGATAGCAAAAGAGCTGTTTCCAGAGACGGCAAATATACAAAGAAGACCTAGAACTGCGGAAACCGCAGTCCCATTTACGGAAGAAGAGTTGAAAAAGGTCGTAAGTAGTATGAAATCCGGAAAGGCACCTGGCATTGATGGTATCCCCATGGAAGCCATTAAGGCGATGAATGAAATCGTACCGGCAGCTATACTGGACCCATTAAATAATTTGCTTAAGGAAAAGCAATATCCTAAAAAATGGAAAAAGGCTCGACTGGTACTGATACCAAAAGGAAACCCAGAACTGATGAAATTCAGGCCTATCTGTCTTCTGAACTGCATCAACAAGGTCTACGAGGGGCTGATAAGGGAAAGGCTGCAAATGGAAATAGAAAACTGTGGAGACTTCGCGGATAACCAATTTGGATTTCGCAAACAAAGATCAACCATTCAAGCCGTGGAGAAAGTCATAAACACTGTACAAGAAAACAGAAATAGCAAATGGGCAGTACTTATCACTCTAGATGTGAAAAATGCTTTTAATACGGCTGCATGGAATAAAATCCTTCAGAAGTTGGAGACGAAACAGGTAGCCAACTACCTCATAGATATAGTGGATAGATACCTGGATGAAAGACAGATTCAAATCGACAAAGGTGTGACCCTGGACGTGACGGCGGGGGTTCCACAGGGTTCAGTTTTAGGACCAACCCTCTGGAACGTTCTATATGACGATCTCCTTGATATCCAAGTACCACAAGGAGTAACCCTATTGGCATACGCAGACGATCTGGCAATTGTCATTACAGCCATGAATGTAGAACAACTAAACTGGAAAGGTGAAGAAACTCTACAACACGTCAGCGAGTGGATGAGAATAAACGAGCTGGAACTTGCACCTCACAAATCAGAAGCGGTTGTACTTAAAGGACAATGGGGGAAAGAAGCGATCAGTCTATTCTGCAATGGAGTGGAAATACCCTGTAGAAGAAGTCTGGTTTATTTAGGTGTAACATTTGAGGAAGGCTGTCGTTTCCGGGAACACATAAGAACTGCTGCAAGAAAAGCTGCAATGAAGGTGGCTGCCTTAAGCAGACTAACTCCCAGAATTAAGGGCCCTGGGTCAAAAAAGCGAGTAATGCTCTATAATGTAGTACAATCTATATTGCTATACGGAGCACCCATATGGCATGACTGTATGGAGATTAAGAGACATAGAGATCTACTTTTGAAAACTCAGCGTCAGATGCTTCTTCGAGTATCTAGTGCATACCGAACGGTATCTACAAGGGCATTACAAGTGGTTTCAGGAGTAATTCCCATTGACCTTTTGGTAGAAGAAAAATGGAGAATGTATAGAAGGGCAGATAGAGGTACAACGCAGGCAAAACAGGAGGAACGTTCTGTCACATTAGACAGATGGCAAGACCTCTGGAATGACACAACAGAGGTCGCGCAATGGACAAAAACTTTAATACCAAATCTACGACATTGGATAACCTGCAAGTTCAGGACAACTGACTACTTCCTAACTCAGGTACTCACAGGCCACGGTTCCTTTAGAGTCTATGTAAAAAGAATAGGAAAGACAGAAAGCGATGAATGCATGTACTGTCAGGAAGTGGATACGGTAGAACATACTCTCTTCTTTTGTCGCAGATGGGAACAGCAAAGAACACAATTATGTCTAAGTGTTGGAATTCAACTGACAATACAAAACTTAATTCATACGATTACCATTAATGAAGCAAACCTAAATTTATTTCGCACCTTTGCCAAAGAGGTCATAAAAACAAAGGAAATCGATGAAAGAGAGGCTGCTGGAAGATAAAAGGAATTACACGGATTGCCGCTGTACCCTGATGTGATACATATTTTGTGGATTCCAGGGACAGAGAGGGCACACGGAGAGGTTTTAGTGGCTACACCACATAACCAGACGAGGGTAGAACCATGCGTCTGGTATCCGAAGGGATTTCCTAAAAAAAAAAGATAGATAGATAGATAGATAGATAGATAGATAGATAGATAGATAGATAGATAGATAGATAGATAGATAGATAGATAGATAGATAGATAGATAGATAGATAGATAGATAGATAGATAGATAGATAGATAGATAGATAGATAGATAGATAGATAGATAGATAGATAGATAGATAGATAGATAGATAGATAGATAGATAGATAGATAGATAGATAG
The DNA here is from genome assembly GCA_964028335.1 of Altica lythri. Taxonomy (NCBI): domain Eukaryota; kingdom Metazoa; phylum Arthropoda; class Insecta; order Coleoptera; family Chrysomelidae; genus Altica; species Altica lythri. Next base: position 35,097,515 of record OZ034806.1, on the reverse strand, counting down.
ATAGATAGATAGATAGATAGATAGATAGATAGATAGATAGATAGATAGATAGATAGATAGATAGATAGATAGATAGATAGATAGATAGATAGATAGATAGATAGATAGATAGATAGATAGATAGATAGATAGATAGATAGATAGATAGATAGATAGATAGATAGATAGATAGATAGATAGATAGATAGATAGATAGATAGATAGATAGATAGATAGATAGATAGATAGATAGATAGATAGATAGATAGATAGATAGATAGATAGATAGATAGATAGATAGATAGATAGATAGATAGATAGATAGATAGATAGATAGATAGATAGATAGATAGATAGATAGATAGATAGATAGATAGATAAAAAGGCTCGACTGGTACTGATACCAAAAGGAAACCCAGAACTGATGAAATTCAGGCCTATCTGTCTTCTGAACTGCATCAACAAGGTCTACGAGGGGCTGATAAGGGAAAGGCTGCAAATGGAAATAGAAAACTGTGGAGACTTCGCGGATAACCAATTTGGATTTCGCAAACAAAGATCAACCATTCAAGCCGTGGAGAAAGTCATAAACACTGTACAAGAAAACAGAAATAGCAAATGGGCAGTACTTATCACTCTAGATGTGAAAAATGCTTTTAATACGGCTGCATGGAATAAAATCCTTCAGAAGTTGGAGACGAAACAGGTAGCCAACTACCTCATAGATATAGTGGATAGATACCTGGATGAAAGACAGATTCAAATCGACAAAGGTGTGACCCTGGACGTGACGGCGGGGGTTCCACAGGGTTCAGTTTTAGGACCAACCCTCTGGAACGTTCTATATGACGATCTCCTTGATATCCAAGTACCACAAGGAGTAACCCTATTGGCATACGCAGACGATCTGGCAATTGTCATTACAGCCATGAATGTAGAACAACTAAACTGGAAAGGTGAAGAAACTCTACAACACGTCAGCGAGTGGATGAGAATAAACGAGCTGGAACTTGCACCTCACAAATCAGAAGCGGTTGTACTTAAAGGACAATGGGGGAAAGAAGCGATCAGTCTATTCTGCAATGGAGTGGAAATACCCTGTAGAAGAAGTCTGGTTTATTTAGGTGTAACATTTGAGGAAGGCTGTCGTTTCCGGGAACACATAAGAACTGCTGCAAGAAAAGCTGCAATGAAGGTGGCTGCCTTAAGCAGACTAACTCCCAGAATTAAGGGCCCTGGGTCAAAAAAGCGAGTAATGCTCTATAATGTAGTACAATCTATATTGCTATACGGAGCACCCATATGGCATGACTGTATGGAGATTAAGAGACATAGAGATCTACTTTTGAAAACTCAGCGTCAGATGCTTCTTCGAGTATCTAGTGCATACCGAACGGTATCTACAAGGGCATTACAAGTGGTTTCAGGAGTAATTCCCATTGACCTTTTGGTAGAAGAAAAATGGAGAATGTATAGAAGGGCAGATAGAGGTACAACGCAGGCAAAACAGGAGGAACGTTCTGTCACATTAGACAGATGGCAAGACCTCTGGAATGACACAACAGAGGTCGCGCAATGGACAAAAACTTTAATACCAAATCTACGACATTGGATAACCTGCAAGTTCAGGACAACTGACTACTTCCTAACTCAGGTACTCACAGGCCACGGTTCCTTTAGAGTCTATGTAAAAAGAATAGGAAAGACAGAAAGCGATGAATGCATGTACTGTCAGGAAGTGGATACGGTAGAACATACTCTCTTCTTTTGTCGCAGATGGGAACAGCAAAGAACACAATTATGTCTAAGTGTTGGAATTCAACTGACAATACAAAACTTAATTCATACGATTACCATTAATGAAGCAAACCTAAATTTATTTCGCACCTTTGCCAAAGAGGTCATAAAAACAAAGGAAATCGATGAAAGAGAGGCTGCTGGAAGATAAAAGGAATTACACGGATTGCCGCTGTACCCTGATGTGATACATATTTTGTGGATTCCAGGGACAGAGAGGGCACACGGAGAGGTTTTAGTGGACACGGAGAGGTTTTAGTGGCTACACCACATAACCAGACGAGGGTAGAACCATGCGTCTGGTATCCGAAGGGATTTCCTCTCCACCAAAAAAAAAAAAAAAAAAAAAAAGATAGATAGATAGATAGATAGATAGATAGATAGATAGATAGATAGATAGATAGATAGATAGATAGATAGATAGATAGATAGATAGATAGATAGATAGATAGATAGATAGATAGATAGATAGATAGATAGATAGATAGATAGATAGATAGATAGATAGATAGATAGATAGATAGATAGATAGATAGATAGATAGATAGATAGATAGATAGATAGATAGATAGATAGATAGATAGATAGATAGATAGATAGATAGATAGATAGATAGATAGATAGATAGATAGATAGATAGATAGATAGATAGATAGATAGATAGATAGATAGATAGATAGATAGATAGATAGATAGATAGATAGATAGATAGATAGATAGATAGATAGATAGATAGATAGATAGATAGATAGATAGATAGATAGATAGATAGATAGATAGATAGATAGATAGATAGATAGATAGATAGATAGATAGATAGATAGATAGATAGATAGATAGATAGATAGATAGATAGATAGATAGATAGATAGATAGATAGATAGATAGATAGATAGATAGATAGATAGATAGATAGATAGATAGATAGATAGATAGATAGATAGATAGATAGATAGATAGATAGATAGATAGATAGATAGATAGATAGATAGATAGATAGATAGATAGATAGATAGATAGATAGATAGATAGATAGATAGATAGATAGATAGATAGATAGATAGATAGATAAAAAGGCTCGACTGGTACTGATACCAAAAGGAAACCCAGAACTGATGAAATTCAGGCCTATCTGTCTTCTGAACTGCATCAACAAGGTCTACGAGGGGCTGATAAGGGAAAGGCTGCAAATGGAAATAGAAAACTGTGGAGACTTCGCGGATAACCAATTTGGATTTCGCAAACAAAGATCAACCATTCAAGCCGTGGAGAAAGTCATAAACACTGTACAAGAAAACAGAAATAGCAAATGGGCAGTACTTATCACTCTAGATGTGAAAAATGCTTTTAATACGGCTGCATGGAATAAAATCCTTCAGAAGTTGGAGACGAAACAGGTAGCCAACTACCTCATAGATATAGTGGATAGATACCTGGATGAAAGACAGATTCAAATCGACAAAGGTGTGACCCTGGACGTGACGGCGGGGGTTCCACAGGGTTCAGTTTTAGGACCAACCCTCTGGAACGTTCTATATGACGATCTCCTTGATATCCAAGTACCACAAGGAGTAACCCTATTGGCATACGCAGACGATCTGGCAATTGTCATTACAGCCATGAATGTAGAACAACTAAACTGGAAAGGTGAAGAAACTCTACAACACGTCAGCGAGTGGATGAGAATAAACGAGCTGGAACTTGCACCTCACAAATCAGAAGCGGTTGTACTTAAAGGACAATGGGGGAAAGAAGCGATCAGTCTATTCTGCAATGGAGTGGAAATACCCTGTAGAAGAAGTCTGGTTTATTTAGGTGTAACATTTGAGGAAGGCTGTCGTTTCCGGGAACACATAAGAACTGCTGCAAGAAAAGCTGCAATGAAGGTGGCTGCCTTAAGCAGACTAACTCCCAGAATTAAGGGCCCTGGGTCAAAAAAGCGAGTAATGCTCTATAATGTAGTACAATCTATATTGCTATACGGAGCACCCATATGGCATGACTGTATGGAGATTAAGAGACATAGAGATCTACTTTTGAAAACTCAGCGTCAGATGCTTCTTCGAGTATCTAGTGCATACCGAACGGTATCTACAAGGGCATTACAAGTGGTTTCAGGAGTAATTCCCATTGACCTTTTGGTAGAAGAAAAATGGAGAATGTATAGAAGGGCAGATAGAGGTACAACGCAGGCAAAACAGGAGGAACGTTCTGTCACATTAGACAGATGGCAAGACCTCTGGAATGACACAACAGAGGTCGCGCAATGGACAAAAACTTTAATACCAAATCTACGACATTGGATAACCTGCAAGTTCAGGACAACTGACTACTTCCTAACTCAGGTACTCACAGGCCACGGTTCCTTTAGAGTCTATGTAAAAAGAATAGGAAAGACAGAAAGCGATGAATGCATGTACTGTCAGGAAGTGGATACGGTAGAACATACTCTCTTCTTTTGTCGCAGATGGGAACAGCAAAGAACACAATTATGTCTAAGTGTTGGAATTCAACTGACAATACAAAACTTAATTCATACGATTACCATTAATGAAGCAAACCTAAATTTATTTCGCACCTTTGCCAAAGAGGTCATAAAAACAAAGGAAATCGATGAAAGAGAGGCTGCTGGAAGATAAAAGGAATTACACGGATTGCCGCTGTACCCTGATGTGATACATATTTTGTGGATTCCAGGGACAGAGAGGGCACACGGAGAGGTTTTAGTGGCTACACCACATAACCAGACGAGGGTAGAACCATGCGTCTGGTATCCGAAGGGATTTCCTCTCCACCAAAAAAAAAAAAAAAAAAAAAAAAGATAGATAGATAGATAGATAGATAGATAGATAGATAGATAGATAGATAGATAGATAGATAGATAGATAGATAGATAGATAGATAGATAGATAGATAGATAGATAGATAGATAGATAGATAGATAGATAGATAGATAGATAGATAGATAGATAGATAGATAGATAGATAGATAGATAGATAGATAGATAGATAGATAGATCCCCCCATGGGTGGTGATAGACTTTGACGAAGTTGGGGGGCTCTCGGGCGCGGCGCCCTCGCGAGCATTTATGCTCGCGTGGACGCCGCTCCCGGGCCAAGAAGCACCACACCGCAAAAAAAAAAAAAAGAAAAAAAAAAAAAAAGGAAAAAAAAAAAAAAAAAAAAAAAAAAAAGGAAAAGAAAGAATAAACGGCGCCGTAAAACTGGGACCCATCGGCTATGGTATGGCAACCCAAACAGAAGAGTCCAGAAGGAGTTAACCTGCTAAAAAAATTCAGTAATCTAGGGTACGGAGCGCGCCTGGAGATGCATGGCACTACTGAGTGTGTCTTAAGCGGCCCCCCAGTATCATGGCGAGGGTACTGGGGTAGGCGAAAGCAATGCCTTACTTGTGCATGCGGGGCTCTGCACAAGCCGACGGAATTTCCCTAGCTACTCGTGGGATACAGATGAATGTAAATAAATTACAACAAAAAGAAGAACAGGCACTGGAACAAGGAACCAGCGATAATGAGCAGAATCGCCTAGATGATGCAGTCTTTACACCAAAGACATCTCTTTTCAGGACCCCTCCGAGAGGTTCAAGGAAAAGTTCACTATCAGACGAACGAGAAATAAAAGAAATGCAACTCCAGGAGGAGAAAATGGTTTTAAAGGACAACGACATCCAAGCCACAAAACGAAAAAGAAGCAATCTGACGCCAGATATATGCATTGCTAGTGATAAAAGTCAATATGAGAAAACGATGGAAGCAATAATGAAGCAAGTTAAGATCCTAGAGGTTCTAATTGCAACGTCATACAAGCCAAAAAAAGAATTGACGGATATAAGCAGTAAATTATCGTACCAGGTAAAGCAACTGCAAAAATATGGACCTCCAAGCAGTGCAAATAATGCTCCAGAGAAACTAGTCCAAAAGACCGTGGCGTCAATCTGCATACAGGCAAACGCTGACGAAATAGATGAAGAAACAAACCGCAAACAAGAAGCCATAAGAAAAGAAACAGAGAGGATACTTCGTAATGAGGATGGTTTTGAACCCATGAAAAAAATCATTGACGAGGAATGGCCAGACGAATATTTCAAGGTAACAAAAATTGATGACGTAAAGGGGCACCAAAGCAGTGCAGAGGAAAGTCTAGCGGTATTTATGGACCCCTTGACACCAAAACTGGACTCCCAATTTGACTTCGTCAAAACCAGGTATCCAGCAGTCATACCATTAGTAGAGGAAGGTATTGTAGATGGTACCATGGAATATATGGCGCTGCAAGTCGGAATAAAAAGCAGTCGGACAGAAGGAGAAGGAAGCTATTCCACATCAGTATTCATTCTACCCTTGAAAGTCGAAGAAAATGGCATGGAGGATCTGGAGACCCTCTTTAACCTTTGCATACAACTAAGAGACCAGGCAAGCAAAGACCATATAAAGCAATTAAGGATCTCTGCGGGAGGAAAATACAACCATGCATATATCAGAAAATGTATGGAATTTGTTTTCAAAAATACTACTATACAAATAAGTATGAATCACCAAAAAATGAGAAAGAAAGAAACGACGGAAAAAGTGGGACAAAGAAAGAGTAAACACCCTGACTCCGATAAAATAATCATTAAAGCCGCCGAAGGAAAAAGCTATGCAGAGTTACTAAAATCAGTTAAGCAATCTGTTAACATCAAGGAAAAGGGTATTCAGATTAAATCTATAAAAAGAACAAGCAAAGGTGACCTCATGATGGAAGTATTAGGAGGCAGGGAAAAGGCTAATGATCTAAAGCAAACAATACAGCAAACAAATAACACTACGGTAGTGTTAAAGACAAATGAGGTCATGGTACATATCACCGATATAGATGCCAGTATAGATGAAAGCGAACTCCGAGCGGAGATCCAAGAAGAATTATACTTGGCAGAAAATGAGTTTAGGGTGATTTCCATGAGACCAACCCAAAACGGAAATCAAACAGCCACCGTCGCTATGAAAAGAGCAATAGCCGAACGAATAGCCAGAAAAGGAACTATACAGATCGGGTGGGTACCGTGCAGAGTGAGAAAAAGGGTAAACATACCTAGGTGCTTTAGATGTCACTTATTCGGCCATACAAAAGAAACATGTACAAATGAGGACAAATCCCAATGCTGTCTCAAATGTACGAAGACAGGACATTTGGCAAAGGATTGTAAAGATCCTCCCACCTGCATTGTATGTAAGATCGAGGGACACCGACACGATCAAACAAAATGTCCTGAGTATAGGAAATTACTACGAACAAAGACCAGGACGACTTCTACAGCGGGCAGTGTCTTTAATCATGTCAATTAAAATTTTGCAAATGAATCTGGGAAGAACAAGGGCCGCTCATGATCTAGCGTGTGAAACAGCCACAAAACGTAAAATCGACATGATGATTGTCGGCGAACCCAACAAAAAATTAGTCGAAAGTACACAATGGATCAAAGACAAAAGATCTGACGTAGGTATCTTTATTCGAAATAAAAATCTTGAGGTTAAAAAGATCTGTGCCAAGAACGGTTATGTAAGCATCTCCTTAAATAACTGCACGTTATTTTGTTGTTATATCTCCCCTAACATATCTTTGAACGAGTTTAAAGAACAAGTCGACAACATAATGCATGATGTTAGAACGACGCAAGGGGAAAAACTTGTCATGGGTGACATAAATGCAAAATCACCAATGTGGGGCTCGCCCACTCAAGACAACAGAGGAGAATACTGGTGTGAATGGTTAGCATCCCTAAATCTAAATGTCATAAACGACGGTAAAAGACCAACCTTTATCAGAGGCCAGACAGAGTCTTATATAGACATAACGTGTTCAACTAGGAACATACAAAAACTAATATGTGACTGGGAAGTGCTGGAAGATGAGACTCTTACTGAACACCAATATATTGCATTTTCGATCACAACAAATGATATGCTACGGACATGGAAGAAAACTAAATCAACGTGCGATTGGGAACTCTTTAAAGAACTGATATTATGGAGAACTACATCTGGAGTTCAAAACATCCAGGAACTAGAAAAGGCACTCAAGGATGCGTATCAAGGCAGCTTACAAACTGGGCAAGTCTCGGAAACACCTTTTTGGTGGACTGATGAAATTGGAGAAAAGAGAAAGGAATGCTTGAACATGAAACGAATAGTTACGAGAATGAATAAAAGAATTCCGAGAAATGAAGTGGAAATCGAGGAAGTTAAGGAAAACTATAAAAGACATAGAAAGGACTTGAAACGATTAATTCATGCCTCCAAGAACAAACAGTGGGATGCCCTGTGCAAGGAACTCGAAGAAGATATTTGGGGAATGGGATTTAAAATAGCAATGAAAAAATTAGTAGGTTTCACTCCGTATAGAATTGCCACGGAAGAGAAAATTAAGATAGCAAAAGAGCTGTTTCCAGAGACGGCAAATATACAAAGAAGACCTAGAACTGCGGAAACCGCAGTCCCATTTACGGAAGAAGAGTTGAAAAAGGTCGTAAGTAGTATGAAATCCGGAAAGGCACCTGGCATTGATGGTATCCCCATGGAAGCCATTAAGGCGATGAATGAAATCGTACCGGCAGCTATACTGGACCCATTAAATAATTTGCTTAAGGAAAAGCAATATCCTAAAAAATGGAAAAAGGCTCGACTGGTACTGATACCAAAAGGAAACCCAGAACTGATGAAATTCAGGCCTATCTGTCTTCTGAACTGCATCAACAAGGTCTACGAGGGGCTGATAAGGGAAAGGCTGCAAATGGAAATAGAAAACTGTGGAGACTTCGCGGATAACCAATTTGGATTTCGCAAACAAAGATCAACCATTCAAGCCGTGGAGAAAGTCATAAACACTGTACAAGAAAACAGAAATAGCAAATGGGCAGTACTTATCACTCTAGATGTGAAAAATGCTTTTAATACGGCTGCATGGAATAAAATCCTTCAGAAGTTGGAGACGAAACAGGTAGCCAACTACCTCATAGATATAGTGGATAGATACCTGGATGAAAGACAGATTCAAATCGACAAAGGTGTGACCCTGGACGTGACGGCGGGGGTTCCACAGGGTTCAGTTTTAGGACCAACCCTCTGGAACGTTCTATATGACGATCTCCTTGATATCCAAGTACCACAAGGAGTAACCCTATTGGCATACGCAGACGATCTGGCAATTGTCATTACAGCCATGAATGTAGAACAACTAAACTGGAAAGGTGAAGAAACTCTACAACACGTCAGCGAGTGGATGAGAATAAACGAGCTGGAACTTGCACCTCACAAATCAGAAGCGGTTGTACTTAAAGGACAATGGGGGAAAGAAGCGATCAGTCTATTCTGCAATGGAGTGGAAATACCCTGTAGAAGAAGTCTGGTTTATTTAGGTGTAACATTTGAGGAAGGCTGTCGTTTCCGGGAACACATAAGAACTGCTGCAAGAAAAGCTGCAATGAAGGTGGCTGCCTTAAGCAGACTAACTCCCAGAATTAAGGGCCCTGGGTCAAAAAAGCGAGTAATGCTCTATAATGTAGTACAATCTATATTGCTATACGGAGCACCCATATGGCATGACTGTATGGAGATTAAGAGACATAGAGATCTACTTTTGAAAACTCAGCGTCAGATGCTTCTTCGAGTATCTAGTGCATACCGAACGGTATCTACAAGGGCATTACAAGTGGTTTCAGGAGTAATTCCCATTGACCTTTTGGTAGAAGAAAAATGGAGAATGTATAGAAGGGCAGATAGAGGTACAACGCAGGCAAAACAGGAGGAACGTTCTGTCACATTAGACAGATGGCAAGACCTCTGGAATGACACAACAGAGGTCGCGCAATGGACAAAAACTTTAATACCAAATCTACGACATTGGATAACCTGCAAGTTCAGGACAACTGACTACTTCCTAACTCAGGTACTCACAGGCCACGGTTCCTTTAGAGTCTATGTAAAAAGAATAGGAAAGACAGAAAGCGATGAATGCATGTACTGTCAGGAAGTGGATACGGTAGAACATACTCTCTTCTTTTGTCGCAGATGGGAACAGCAAAGAACACAATTATGTCTAAGTGTTGGAATTCAACTGACAATACAAAACTTAATTCATACGATTACCATTAATGAAGCAAACCTAAATTTATTTCGCACCTTTGCCAAAGAGGTCATAAAAACAAAGGAAATCGATGAAAGAGAGGCTGCTGGAAGATAAAAGGAATTACACGGATTGCCGCTGTACCCTGATGTGATACATATTTTGTGGATTCCAGGGACAGAGAGGGCACACGGAGAGGTTTTAGTGGCTACACCACATAACCAGACGAGGGTAGAACCATGCGTCTGGTATCCGAAGGGATTTCCTCTCCACCAAAAAAAAAAAAAAAAAAGATAGATAGATAGATAGATAGATAGATAGATAGATAGATAGATAGATAGATAGATAGATAGATAGATAGATAGATAGATAGATAGATAGATAGATAGATAGATAGATAGATAGATAGATAGATAGATAGATAGATAGATAGATAGATAGATAGATAGATAGATAGATAGATAGATAGATAGATAGATAGATAGATAGATAGATAGATAGATAGATAGATAGATAGATAGATAGATAGATAGATAGATAGATAGATAGATAGATAGATAGATAGATAGATAGATAGATAGATAGATAGATAGATAGATAGATAGATAGATAGATAGATAGATAGATAGATAGATAGATAGATAGATAGATAGATAGATAGATAGATAGATAGATAGATAGATAGATAGATAGATAGATAGATAGATAGATAGATAGATAGATAGATAGATAGATAGATAGATAGATAGATAGATAGATAGATAGATAGATAGATAGATAGATAGATAGATAGATAGATAGATAGATAGATAGATAGATAGATAGATAGATAGATA